>CM023534.1:17994219-18322464 GCA_013350335.1 Chimonanthus salicifolius
GGAGACCTTGGACACAATCTAATGGACCCACTTGTACTGAATTAAATCCCATCTAAATCAATTATGGGCCTGGACCCATTTGGAGGAAAGTTGGACCTAAGAGGTCCATGATCTCAGGCTCCTCTTCTCACCAATACGACAAGTTTGGACGTTGTGTATACTGGAGCCCAAATTAGAAACAAGCTTCTTGATTACGTGTTGTTGATTCTAGATTGGAGATGGATCGGTTTTAGAGCTGAAACTCGGGTCAGGTCGGATTTTAATAAACTCAATTCAGCCCATGTCAAAATTTATTGAACCGGACCCGAATTAATTAACTCGACCCGACTCGAATTTCTAACCTGAGTGCTATTTTATGACTTGGTATACTTGGCTCGAGTTTGGTCATATTGAGTCAGGTCGGATCAGGTTACATCGGGTCGGATCAGATTGATTTTTAATTTCTCAATCCAACCTAACCGGAATTTCATACAACGCGACCCAAAATATACAAAATACATAACCCAAACCCACTGATTTCTCAAATCGGATTAAAACCCGACCCAAGTTTCACCTCGAATCAGTTTAGAACCTTCAAGGCAGCAGGAAATCTGAATGAAAGGTTGAGCATTGCTGCAGCTGTAGGCAGGATTGGGCCTGGTTTTAGAAACTCTTTTCCACGACAAGTTCTCATGGGATGAGATTAAACCTGGGGTTCAACCAGATTATGCAGCAGATGATTTCTTACTTCCTGTGTTTCTTTCCACTTTCTGATGCTATAAAATCCACATGGCAGCCCATGATTGGATCAACTTTCATAGCAGATTTGTGTTTTTAGTAAGCCATAGACGTGTTCAAGCTCTAGGATGTTTTTATTCTATTTTTTTTTCCGTCATGTAACCTTTCTATAAATTCAGAAGTCTGGACATCCATGAGACAGCAAAATTTGAGTAAAAAATATTTTTGCTTTGAGCAAAATTAGAGCCTCCCTAGTTAAGGTGAGTTCTATTTGGGTTATTATTAGATTTAATTTTAGTTTTTTTTTTAATTAGAGTTTTTTTTTCTGCAAATTATATTCAATTATTACAGTTTGTTTCAGTATTATCTTTTGTTATTTATTGAATTTAATTTAATCTTAAAATTCTGAAGGAAGCTCGGATTTAAATGGATTAAGATTAATCTATGCGATTAAGGGTCGGATTCTCAAGATTTCGATTTAAACCAGTTATTGTTTGAATTTTTTCTACAGTAAACTGACATTAAAATGGACTAAACTCGAAGTTCAGATCTTAACTTTGAAGTTAATTACTTGCTTGAATTAATTCTGAAAACTTTAATTTACTCGATTGCACAAATTGAGTCGGGCCAGCTAAAAACGCATGGAAATTTAAATCTAATCCTTTTTGTGCTGAAATTTATTTTTTAAGAAACTGAAACATTCTGAATTAATTTGCCCATGTGAAATTCTTAATTCAAAACTAACCAAAATTTAATTTCATTAAGAATGTTCAGTATTTGTCAAATTGAATCAGTGTTGGATTTAAGTTCTATGCTTGCATTTATTATTTAATTTGTATTTAATTGTGGATTTCAATTCATACATTTGTTTTGCATTCGATTTTGATTGAACACTTAATTTTTTTTGAATAATTTTTATTCAATAAAAATTTTCTTGTTGAAATTAGTAGGCTAATTAGTGCTGACTGCTGAGTGAAGTACACATGTTGCATTGACAGATTTTGTTAGATCCGGACAAGCTTCAGTAGATAAAGCTTGACTCGTTTTTACGAGGGAGGTGTCCGACTTGTTTTTTAAAAAAAATTAATTAGTTTTTGCATGGATCCAATCAAATTTTAATAAATTTAATTTAACTCATCAAATTTTATTGAATCTGATTCAATTTAATCAGAATTACCGACTCAAATTACTTGACCAAACTTGATCCAAATTTCTTACTCGAATTAACTCGAATGTTATTTTATAACTTGGTGCATGCGATTCGAGTCAAATTACGTTAGATTGAATCAAATTGATTTTAAATTTCTCTAACCAATTTGAACCGAAATATACAAATATATAACTCAAATCTACAGATTTTGCAGATAGAGTCATGCGAGTCGAATTAAAAACCGACCCAAGTTTCACCCCTATTATCTGAACTCAACTCAGGACTGGCTTAAACTTGACTTTTCATTACTCATTCAACTAAGCGTGGAATCCCTATCAATTATTTTATTTATAAAAAAACGGTTTCCCTTTTTAATTTTTTTATATTTTCAACTATTTTTAAAATTTTATAACTTAAACATTTTTATTTTATTACAAAAATACCTACGTCAACATAATTTTCGGACATGTTAGTTGTTATTTTTCGAAAGAACAGTACAAAAGATGCCTAATAATTGTCTATATTTAAATAAATAGAACCTCATTCCAAATACGGAATCATGGAATGGAATATAAGATTAGAAATAAAAAAAAGCAACCGAACCGAAATCAGATTCCCGTTCATGACACACTAGCCTTGATGCCCAATAAAATATAAATTTGAATCTTCTGCTGCCAAGTGCCAAAGACGAAATTCGTTTTATAAAAGTATATTTTTTAATTTAAAAATGGTTGGTGTGACGGTCAAAAAATTTCTTTTACAAAGAGAGTTCTTGAGTTCAATTCATGTTCGAGTCTCTCTAGACAATTCTCTATACGGTTACTCAATATCAACTTAACCAGTGTATGAATGTGATTACATAGTTTTTCTATAGGGATTACTGTTTATCGACATAACCAACCTGTGAATGTGATTACATAGTTTTGTTCTCCGGCCAATAGAAGGACTTGCCTCATAGTGAGAGTATGAATAAAACTAATAGTAACTTTAAAATTCTACTAACTATTTATTTTTAAATTTAAATCAGATGACTTCATGTATATCGGTAGAATAATTTTTAATTCTCATCTAATCAACTACTTATGTAATTTTGTAAAATTAATAAATAATTTTTTTTGAAAGGTAATTCATTATACATACTATTTATATTAGGAAAAATTACAGAAAAAATCGTCACTCAAACATGTCAAATTAGCGTTGTCGTCTGATCAACTGCTTCTGTTGGTTGGGCTGCCACCACCTACTTAATTGCTTGTCCTTTTCATCACCTCTCAATGAAACTTTACATTTAAAAAACCACGTGGTATCATTTGTCTAAAACTCAAAATGATTTTTTAGTTTAAGAATTAATATTTATAATTGGAATCAATTCATTAAATTATTTTTTACCATAATTTAGTTTAATTAAATTTAATTGCTGAATCAAATGATGTAATAACATGATTAATGTTTTAAAGTCCTAGGTGGAGTCCATGAGAGTTGAAAATTGCGTCATCTTCTTCTCACATCCATCTACCTCTCATGATTATATCTCTACGCAATTTGAACCTATTTGGAATTGATCTCACTATTAAATTAAAAATTCATGTAAAATATAATGAATTTTGACTATTGATTTTTCGACTCTTGAAAATCTCTGACTTTTCTATTACAATAGATCTAAATTTTATGAGAATCAACATCTCAAAATACCTTTTACACTCATCCATCACATTGCACTGGCCCCCACCCCCTCCCTACCCTCATTAGTTGAACAAGCTTCCTATCAGTATCATCCCTATTAAGCTCTAAGCTTGGATAGATAAACATTTTTCTCATTTTTCTTCATTGGAATATGTGGTCTATTTTCATTGCCTTCCCATAGAGGAGGTTTAATGATTCCAAATAAATTTTCATTCTTGTCTTCCAATATGTATAATCATTTCCATTGAATATGAGAGGTTTATTAGTAGATTGTCCTTCTCCACAAGAAGTACCAATGAAGTTCACTATAGATCAATATTCTCCAACGGTTAAGTTTTAAGAAAATCCCCGCTCTGATACCAATTGTTGTCCAGATATAGACCCACGAGGGGGCTGAATTGGGCATTTTGATAAACTTCAAAACTTACAAATGATTTACACACATTCAAAACAAGATATCAAGTAGTAATAAATGAATCACGATATGAAAGTAAGTAAAAGAAATAAATGAGAAAAGATAGAGATTTGAAACCGTTGATTTAGCGAGGTTTGACAAACGACCAACGCTCTCGACTCAAGAGAGCCCATTGAGATTTGAAACCCACTATCTGTCCTTCTTAATGGTGAAGCACAAACCGATACAAAAGCCCCTACGGGTGAAGAGAGACCCACGTAGATAATCCGAAGTAGAAGGTACTCTTCTTCTTCAATAGGCTTGAACTAACCCTTTTAGATAAGCAATACCAAATATAATGGTGATTCTTTGAGCAACTCCGAAGGATATGAAAGAGATCAAGCCTATGAGTTAATCAATCAACAAACCACACTAGCTCAAGTAATAGTATGAAAGAGATTTGAGGTTTTTAGAGCTAAGTGAGTGGAAGAACAATGAGTATTAAGATTGGAAGTAGTTAGGAGTATTCTTCTTCTTATTGTTGTTATTCTTCTCACACAAATGATCTTATATATAAGATTTCTCAAGTATATGACTGTTGGACCCAAAATATGACCGTTGGAGTTCAAAATAAGTGCTCCAAGTTCCATAAAGTCGGTTGACCGGTAAATGACATTTAGTAGATTTGGTCGTTCGGTGAAAGACATTCGGTTGTTCGAATTTTTCTAAGAGCTCTTGGTTTAATCATTTGAGCATATCAGTCGACCGATGAACAACTATCGGTCTTCCAATTTTATCAAAAAGCTTTTGGTCTAGAAACCTAAACATATCGGTCGACCTGTAACGACCCGTCCCGCTACGAGCACGTTAAGACTGACACGAACTCCTAAAACCAATCCAATACAATTTCGGATACAGTTTTTTTTTTAAATAGGAGACACCGCTCCCGCAACCCACACTAGCCATAGCAATCCGCCAATGAGCCAAAAACCGAAAGCATCAATCAAAATTACAAATTATAGCATCAACACGTTATTACATTCATCCAACTTAATGAAGTGTACACATTCTTCAAATACATAAATAAGTCTCCAATTACAAAATAAAATCATGACAAGTACAAAGCTGCAACTCTACGCCCAATATCTGATTGAGGGTCCCGCCGACCCTTCCTCTATGAAGTACCTGTGAGGCAAGGGGTGAGCTCTACATGCCCAGTGAGGGATAACACACGCATCAAATGTCACACAGCATACACTATATATAAATGATCGTATAAACATATCAAGGTCTATGATGTCTACAGGCATGACTATGCAAACGAGTGCCCTACCCCTAACACACGAGCCCACATCTGTCGGGCCACTAGTACATCCTCTACCCAACCCAATGCACCTGTCGCAGTTCACCCGTCCTCGAGTGCACAGGTTGCCCTCCAACCGGGTCAGGATCCATCCTCCTCGACCAGACCTATAATTCTCTCATGACAACCAACACACCTAGCACGATCAACCCAAGAGTCAGACTCACTAGAGTCCTAACCTTGACTACCACACAGGGGTAACCACCTCACCAGTCCTCAACGGACTGCCAACCAAACTCGTCCATGGTCTCCTCAACCGAGCACCAGAGTCTCGATAATCAAACCTATAACCTCGGACCTCGAACCTACTCGTTAGGCACCCATAAATTCCTGGTGAGTCAACACCCACAACCCAAGTCTCAACTATGAACCCCAAAGTCAACAGCGGATAAACACACCATCACATCACACCACAAGTTGTCCCCACCATACAGGTGTCCTAGCTTGGAATATCTCATCACATCACATCGCGCCATCCATCGACCAACGAGTGGGTGGGCACATCCTCAGCCTACTCAGTCATCCGGGGAATCACCAATCATACTAGCGGGAGCTGTCCCTCACCGCATCATCCCTCAACCAACGACCAGGCGAGCACCTCTTCAGCCTACTCGGTCATTCGAGGATCACAAGTCATACTAGCGGGAGCTGTCCCTTCACCTGCATCATCCCTCGACCAATGACCAGGCGAGCACCTCCTCAGCCTACTCAGTCATTCGAGGATCACAAGTCATACTAGCGGGAGCTGTCCCTCCACCGCATTATCCCTCGACCAATGACCAGGCGAGCACCTCCTCAGCCTACTCAGTCATTCGAGGATCACAAGTCATACTAGCTGGAGCTGTCCCTTCACCGCATCATCCCTCGACCAATGACCAGGCGAGCACCTCTTCAGCCTACTCGGTCATTCGAGGATCACAAGTCATACTAGCGGGAGCTGTCCCTCCACCGCATCATCCCTCGACCAATGACCACGGCGAGCACCTCCTCAGCCTACTGGTATCCCTCGACCAATGACCTAAGCGAGCACCTCCTCAGCCTACTCGGTCATTCGAGGATCACAAGTCATACTAGCGGGAGCTGTCCCTCCACCGCATCATCCCTCGACCAATGACCAGGTGAGCACCTCCTCAGCCTATTCGGTCATTCGAGGATCACAAGTCATACTAGTGGGAGCTGTCCCTGCCACCGCATCATCCCTCGACCAATGACCAGGCGAGCACCTCCTCAGCCTACTCGGTCATTCGAGGATCACAAGTCACCATCCCACCCTCTGGTCTCCACGCGGACGGACCACTCAACCCATTAGACCACTGGGGATGCCTCATCCGCCACAGTACTCGTGTAACGTGACTGTAGTGACCTATAAGTCAGCCTTGGGCGAGCCAACACTCAAACCCAAAACTTCTCGGAGGTTTCCATGACTACCTCACAACATGTCCCTCTTAGGACTCTCGGGCACCTTGTCCTCCGAACCGGACCACACCTCTCTCGTAGGCGTGTTTAAAGATCACACCTGACAATCTAACCCATGCCAGGAAAGGCTTCAACCTTGTGTCCAACCACCGGGTAGTCCGTAGTCCAACCACCCTTCCACTGCCAGGTCCCACTCGGCATCCACACCCTACTACCCGACAAGCTAGGGGGAGTTTCTAGATCCTGATGTTGCCTAGTACTCAAGTCCCCATCGGCATCCCACATACGTTAGTTATATAACATGCACATTTAACTCTACACTTACACATGCTATTAACATAGTTTGTCACATAGTAATCAGGTGTATGCATCACTATTTATCACTGGTTGACATGTTAACGTTCAAGCATGTTATAACGTTTAGCAGTCCAAACTAATTATCACATGATCATATGGTATATTATCAACAGAATACCTCACACCATAATCAAACATATACCATCACATATTACATATATTCGCATGTTGACATATTAACGTATTATCAATAAAAATAAACTCCAATCAGGTCACCACACAATCAATCAATTATGACATCAGATAATCAACTTGTATATGCCTCTACGGGCATCGGGTACAAATACATCCGGATGGGGGCCCGCCACATAATGGTATCAACAGTTCCCTTGCCGAGTGGCTCATAATACCGAGGACCTGCATTTCGCCGCATTTCGTACCCGCACATTCGATAGGGAAGTAAGATGCATAGATGCATGCTAAAAGCGGTGGTGAGTTCCCTCACCTGTGTGTGCCCTTGAAATCCAATGCGAGAAAATGAGTCCGAGGGTTGAAGGGGCTCAATCTGTTAAAACAATAATAGGAGGGTAAGAAACTAGGATGAAACGGGTCAAATTGGGCCTAGGGTACAAATGGGCCCGAGAACGGGTCGGGTCCGAATCGGGCCTGACTGGGCCGGGCCTGAGTGGGCCGGGCCAAGGGACTGGGCTGAATCCAGTGAACTGGGCCGGATCTGGAGAACTGGGCCAGATCTGGCGAGCTGGGCCGGGTATTGGGGTTCAAGGTCGAACCCAGCCGAGTCAACTCGGCGGTCTGAGAGACTCGGCCGAAGGAGAAGGAAAAAGAAGAAAAAATGAGGGAAATGAAAGGGGAAATCGGGAAAACCAGAAGGGGAAAGGGAAAGATCGAGAGAGGGGAAAAAGAATCGGAAAGAAGGAGAAAAGTGGAGATGGAATCGGAAATACCTGGGCTAAGCCGGAACTCCCGAAGCAGAGGCGACGGCCAGCAGTAGCATCGGTTTGAGGGTAGGAAGCACCGCCGAAGCAGGGAGGAGAAAGGTGAATGGCAGCAGCAGCACCGGGCATGCGCGAGGGAGGGATAAGAGATGAGGGGCCGCAGCGAGGGCGGTTAACAAAGGGGCAGCTACTCCTCTAGGGTTAGGGTTTGGGGCAAAAGAGAAGAGGAGATGAGGGAAAGAGAAGGAAGCAAAAAGAGAGAGAGGCAAGTGCGGCGGCACTGTAGCGCATAGCTACAGTGCTGCCGAAAGAGAGGTTAAGTTTAGGGTTTCTTTTTTTTTTTATATAAAATAAAAATCTCCAATCTTCAAAATATTTTAAACAGCTCGAAGAAGTCAAACGACAAACGACGGGGGGAAAACGTGTGATTTTCAAACTTTTAATTACGAAAGAAAATTCAATAATTCAAAATTACAAAATTGCCCTCTGAGTCATCGAACTCAAAATCGGGCAAACCTGGACCCACCACAGGGCCCACACTCACCCCACTGCTACCAAGACCCTAAAACTCCAAAAAATCGGGTCAGGTCGCTACACGACCGGCCAGAAGTGTGTGGTCGTCCAGAAATATCAAAGACAAGATTATGTTATAGTTGAGCACGCTCAGTGTTGAGACATGAAAAATGACATTTTTACCCCTATCATTTGGACTAGTTAGCCTTCAATTTTGTATGTATTAGATACAATTAATGTTATTTGTTAGTTTTGTAGATAAAAATGGAAAATTCATGAAATCAATCAAAGTCAGTGGAAAATTGAAAATTTTGTGCTTAAATTGGAAGACCTAGAATTTTAATAATTAATTTTTAACCACTTTTAGGATTTTTATTATAAATTGATTAATTTGGATCAAAGTATGAAGTCTAGGTTAATTCAATATTTTTAGATTTTAAGTGGTAGATTAATTATTTAATTCTAGAAGAGAGAAATTGCAATTAAAGAGCCAAAGTTTGAAATTCAAGATCCATGGGCCAGAAATCCATTTCAAATGGGTCAAGCTATGCTCTATAAGCCAAGCATTGGGCCAGGCTCAAGTAGTCCATGTGCATATCACAAAACGGGCCAGGCAAGCGTGCAAGTTCAAGTCTATGTGCTCCAGTCAAAGTCCAAGAAGTCCAATTGTCCAAATCCAATAACTCGAAAGCCATATTCGAATTTTGCTATGTAAACCCTAAGTCCAGACGCCCATAGCCTTGTCCATATCCATATCATCCACACCATCCTTTAATCCAACCCTCCATTGCATTCATAAAATTAGATAAACCCTAGAGCCACCTTTCCAAATCCAATCCATACAATCATCATCTTAGATTTTGGCCATCCGTTTTACCATCCATTTAGATTAACCTTAGAATCTTAACCATCCATGCATTATCATATCATTAATTAAATTCGTCTCATCCATCCATTAACAAACCATTAGATTTAAACCCATTCAATCACAGCCATTGACCAAGATCTAGATTAACTTGGAACCCAAGCCACCTCCTCCAATCCATTTGAATTTTACACATCACCAACACCTCATCACCTATCCATCTCCACCCCACACGATTTTCCGATATCCCAGTAGACCCATTCAAATTTTGCATAGATTCAACCCTCCACATCATCTCCTATTCATCCAACCATCCATTCATGTTAGCATTAAATCCCAACCATTCATATCATACATTGCATATCACACATCAAACCCTAATCCTATGTGTCAAATTCGACCATAGTAACCCAATCCCTACTTTTTCTCATTCTTTTCTTAGCCTCCAAGCCAACTTGATCCCCAATTCACTAAATTCGTGAATGCCTAGTAAACCCTAACCTTGTCTATCTAAAATCTCATCCATTCATGCTTAATTTGATTTAATCCAAGCCATCCATTCATCACTTAAAATTGGATTAAATCTCCACCCTTCATTCCAAACCCAAGCCTATAAATAGAACAGTAAATCATAGCCAAACTCGAATTTGATCAGGAACCAAAAATGACTGAAGATTGGAGAATACTCAAGAGACAAGAAGCCCTACACGAATTTTACAAGTGAGCATATCAATTTGTAAATTTATTTTGATTGTCTTTGATGTAATTTTCCAATACTTTGTACTTGAATTCCCTCATTAAATAAATTTAAGATAAGCTCATTAGAATCCTGAAACATCCAATTTTTTAATTTCTTTTATGATTATTTGATTTAATTTTAACTTTATATTCTTTGTTTAAACAAAAAGACATAATGAAATAGTTAGAACTTAGGTTTCATTATATTCAAATCTAAGGTTCCTAGGGGACATAATGAAATAGTTAGAATTTGAATTTAATTAAATCTAAAGATCTAAGGTTTGATTAATTAAATTAAATTTTAATGAAGGCATGAATTGAGATTTGAATTTTTATGCGAATTTCAGATCTAGATCTTTGATTTATTTACTTACTTTTAGGCTATGATTGATCCATTCTAATGCCACCTTTAAATTATGTCTTGTTTTGTTATTCCATTTATTTTAATTACCAATGTATTTCCTTTGCTTGTTTTATTTTGTTATTTCATTGTTTTATTTTTGTTGTTCAAATTATTTTCATTGTATACTTTGTTGTATCTTTGTGCAATTATTTCTTGTATTAAATCCACCTTTTCAAGATGTAGATTAAAATTTTAATTTAATTGAACTTTAATTTTGTTTTCTTGAATTGTGATGTGAGATTATTTATAAATTCTACATTAAAGCCATTACAGTATCTTAATTGGATTTTCAAGTTGGAATGATTGGTTAAGTTTTATATTTAGTTGATGTTTACATTATGGATCTATTTATTTAAAACTAGAAGATGATTAATTTAAAGCTATACTTATAAGGATAGAATTTGATTTCTATAATGGGATTAAATTAAAGATCTATATTTTTTACAACCTACAAATTTTCAATTTCATATATTTTGCTTTCTTTCATCTAACTTGTTCCTTGTGGGATCGACCTCGTACTCTTAACGCTATATTATTAAATGGTTCGCGCGCTTGTGAGTAATGAGTAATAAATTTAAGACATAACACTCAGTCATCGGTAAAAACCATTCAGTCGTCCAACTTTTGTGGTTATTGTCTTTTAATCCAGATCAGTTCATAACAAATCCATAATGAATTTAAATGAGTCATGGGAATTGGGTAATCATCCAGGAACCTATCAGATGTCTAGTCTCTTAGGATCCTAGAGGTATTACTTGAGTTGGTGCGTGTTGTGTCTTATGTAAATTCACAAGTCCACGAACCATTAAATAGTATAGCGATTGAGTGTGATGTCGAGCCCAAGGGAAATCAACAAAATATATGCATAAAAATTAAATTGGCACCATTTAAAATTAATGTGATCTAAGAAACCATAGTGATGGAATTAAATCTAAACATCAAATCTAATCTTCTAAAACATAGAGTTATGTTCTTAATTTATCAAAATTCAAAATAACATCTAACACTTGAAATTAATTAAATATGAGATCTAAAGTTAATACATTCAAAGTTTAATTAAAATGGTGGAAATAAATTAAATAATCTCAACTTAACTTAAAACCAATTAATTAAGAAGCTAATAAAATATTTCTAATCTAGTTCCAAAGAATTTAAAAAATTAATTGAATAAAATAAATAAAAGAATTAACATAAACAAACAAATAAAATAAAATATTTACAACTGGACTAAGTGAAGTTCTCAAGCCGGCATCATATGCCACACTCTAAGTAAAATAAATTCCTGACCTAGACTATGGAACTCACATTAATTTACAAATTTTATCTCATGTATTCCATTAAAATTAATCTTAGAAGAAATAATATGAGTTTCATTAAATAAAAATTAACCAAATTAAACCTTAGGTTAAATCGAATTTCCACTTGAAATTTCATATCTAATTATTTCAAATACCCTAAAAAAAAGTCTTAGAATGAAATAATCAAGTTCAATTTCTCCTAAAATCACGATGTTTAACTTTGAGAAGTTTTTAGATTAAATCTTCAACATACATCCATACAAAGATTAAAATTAAAATTCAAACATTTATAAATAAAATTCATAAACAGGAAAAACCAACATTCTAAACAACTATGTCTCAAATTTATTTCATTAATGAGAAAAAATTCAGAATTACAATACAAGGATGTGAATTGAAAATTCAAGAATTACAATGCATGAATTAAAAAATATGCCAACCTGAAATTCAAATTCAGCACTGCTCCTCTTGGTATTCTCTTCTCCTATTTCAATGCACTGGTTCAGCCCTTGGCTCTGGTCGAAATTTATTGTGTCTAGACCCATGTATTTACAGTGTAGACAGGAAGGGATTCATCACACAATTTTAAGATTTGCAAAAATCCATTCAATCGTATGTGCCATCCGCATAATGAGATGGAAGATCTGTTGGGGCAGTGACTCGATTCACAGCCGAGATTTTCGTTCAGAAAATCAAGGAGAGGATATAGATGGAATTCTCTATTTACAGCAAGAGAATAAAAAGGAGAGAAGATAGGGACAACTATATATATCTTTAGGACTTGCCAAAGAAGGTGGGGCTACATGTGTATTTAAGTGATACACGCTGCCCATCTACAGGTGGTGTGGAATCTCAGGAGCAACACACGGCATAGAAGAACCAAAGAGGGGACGGCCTTTTGGCCGTGGGCTTCTATGCCTTCGGATCTCAAGCCTTTGGCCAAGTGCTGCATGTGATGAGGGCCTGACATGGTCACATGCAGGAAAGGGTGTGTGTGGGATCACACCATCAATGGTAGAGGAGGACAGCTCGAAGGGCAGAAAGGGGTGTAAACAATAGGGTAATACCGCTGCAGATTTGAGTTTTCAGATCTGTGAGTGGTAGCCAACAGGAGTGCGGCTGGAAAGACGAAGCCCCTTCGCCAGAGCAAAAGGTGGAGATCTCTGTGTGTGTGGGACACACCATCATCGGAAACGCTCATGTTTGAGAAACATATCGGGAGTTGCTCGTAGGATGCAGGAAGCGTAGAGGGAGGAACACAGAAGTTGGGTTCACTATTGAGGGTATGAGAGAGATTCACATCAACTGAGAGGTGACGTCGATGTGTCTTATACAAGGGGTGTACAAAGGGCTCGGAACTTCGGGTTTGGGCTCATGACTCAAGGGAGTCATTAATATTGTACATGGATTTCTTTCTTATTTATAGTGAATATTCTGTCGCTCTGTGGACGTAGGCCGGTTGGGGCCGAACCACGTTAAAATATTGTGTTGTGCTGTGTTTTTATTTCCGTTCGATTTCTCTTGTTTCCGCGCGCAACGCTAACAAATGGTATCAGTAACTTTGGTTGGAGACCAGGGACTCGTGGGTGAACGGAATACAACACCAAGAATTGCAGATCGGTGTTCTGCAGATTCTATCGGTATAGGTGGAGGCATCAACGCCGGCGTAAAGAAGCCAAGCAGCAAGGTGGAGTGCTGCACACAGCAAAGGCGTGGGATATCTATCTCATAGACAAATCGTGTGCTGCTAAGAGGGAGCAACACAGGAATTCATATACAGAGGCAACGGTACAGTAGAAAAGAAACATAGACAGGCGTGTTTCTGAGTAGGTTCTTAGAGGAGGGTGCTGGTTTTTTGTTCTCAATACATGTCAGGTTTTAGCAGCCAGGCTGCATGGAGGAGACAGCCAACGAATGTTTGAAGCAGAGGGTTGCAACTACGACCCCAAGCAGATCTGGTAACAACCAGGGAACGGCAACACAAGAAGGTTAGTGCAGATCTGCAAGAAGGAGCTGATCGGTACAGATAGAGTTGGGTTTGTCCATTATACATCAGCAAGTGGAGTCTCTATCTGCCATATACAAAAAACAGTTGCTAGCAGAATCAACAAGGGCATAGCAGAACAGTGCCATTACTGTTCACGGAGGGATTGCTGCCACGTTGAAGGGGACACACTACACATAATGAAGGGCTGCCAGCGTTGAACTAGGAAGAGAGGTTTGCAGACAAGATCCATCGGGTTTTAGGGGCAGACCTGAGACCGGTGAGGAAGAAGGCAACTGCAAACAGGGAACAACGTTGTAGAGCAGAGGCACGGCTGAGAGGGGTTGCTCGCCGGGCAGAGAGGCCTCGTGCAACCAGCGCAGAGGATCTCCATCGCTGCAAGCAGGGCAGCAAGACACATCTGTGGAGGTGCAAGCAGGGCAGCAAGACACATCTGTGGAGGGAGCTTCCATTTAGAACAGTAAGCAGCAAGAAGTTACCACAAGGTGGAGATGTTCAGAGAAGCAGCGCCAAGTGCATTGCGTATACAGCTGGAAGACACGAACTAGACAATACAAAGGTGTATTGTGAGAGCGAGTCATTGCATGAGAAGGATGGGTGTATGTGGTGTTCACAACTGAGATACATTCAGCACAATCAAAGAAGGCACTGCTGAATCGTATACAATCAGTTAGAAAGGTGCACATCCGATCATGTGAGCTGAGGCAGCAACCTGTGCTGAGGTGGTGCAGGTGGAGCTGCGATGCAGGTGGAGCAAGGCCGAGTGTGTATAGTGGAGGATAGTCAATCATCTCCAGGAGGGTTGGTGAATTCTCACCAAGGTGGAGATTGTTGGGGCAGTGACTCAATTCACATCCGAGATTTTCGTTCAGAAAATCAAGGAGAGGATATAGATGGAATTCTCTATTTACAGCAAGAGAATAAAAAGGAGAGAAGATAGGGACAGCTATATATATCTTTAGGACTTGCCAAAGAAGGTGGGGTTACATGTGTATTTAAGTGATACACGCTGCCCATCTACAGGTGGTGTGGAATCTCAGGAGCAACACACGGCATAGAAGAACCAAAGAGGGGACGGCCTTTTGGCCGTGGGCTTCTATGCCTTCGGGTCTCAAGCCATTGGCCAAGTGCTGCATATGATGAGGGCCTGACATGGCTGCATGTAGGAAAGGGTGTGTGTGGGATCACACCATCAATGGCAAAGGAGGACAGCTCGAAGGTCGAAGAGGGGTGTAAGCAACAGTGTAATACCGTTGCAGATTTGAGTTTTCAGATCTGTGAGTGGCAGCCAGCAAGCGTGCGGCTGGAAAGACGAAGCCCCTTCGCCAGAGCAAAAGGTGGAGATCTGTGTGTGTGTGGGACACACCATCATCGGAAATGCTCGCGTTTGAGAAGCATATAGGGAGTTGTTCGTAGGAGGCAGGAAGCGTAGAGGGAGGAACACAGAAGTTGGGTTCACTATTGAGGGTATAAGAGAGATTCACATCAACTGAGAGGTGACGTCGATGTGTCTTATACAAGGGGTGTACAAAAGGCTCGAAACTTCGGGTTTGGGCTCATGACTCAAGGGAGTCATTAATATTGTACATGTATTTCTTTCTCATTTATAGTGAATATTCTGTCGCTCCGTGGACGTAAGCCGGTTGGGGCCGAACCACGTTAAAATATTGTGTTGTGCTGTGTTTTTATTTCCGTTCGATTTTTCTTGTTTCCGCGCGTAACGCTAACAAGATCTATAAGATCGAATTTGATTTTATCTTTGCTAACTCATCTTTCCTTCTCTGATTTACGATCCCATTTTTTTCTCTCCAAGAATACCCCATACGATTTTTACATTGTGTTATGTGGATATGGCTTTCCAAATTATGCTTCATACGATTCTTGCTCATGGAATTTGGAGAAAAGTTCTCCACAAGTTTCTCACCCCTTTGTTTTCTCCATAATCTTCTATCTTCCATCTCATCTTAATCTCTTCCAACTCATCTCAATCGTGTCCCACATTGTTAATACGAATTTGCAACACCAATTTGGTGTACACTATTTTTAGAATTTGGAAATTGGAGAAAACTTCTCTCCAATATTTTCTCTCAGTCAATTCCAATCCTCCTCAATCGAAATCCAATGTGTTTGTACAGATGGTCCTTCCACTTCCTCAGCTTGCACGAATTTTGCAATTAAAATATGGAGAGAATTTCTCATTGGACACTTGGCACTCCCATAATCCATTTTGATTTTATCTACCACCTCATCAATTTTGGATTGCAGAATTGGGCTTCTGTTCTTGGATATGGATCAGGCTTTGACTAGGCTTTGGCTCATAGACTTGGGCTTGTGAATTGTAGCCTGTCCCACTAATGCAATTTGATTACTGAACTTGGCCCAGAGTATGGCATTGGCTTTAATGTGATGGGCGTCTGCCTCATGAGCTGCAAGCTTGGACTTCAGGTTTTGGATTAGTGGGTCTACATATGTAAAATTTGTAATTTTTATCACCATGCAATTACAACTAAATAAATTTATTATCTCAATTCAAACTCTCTTAAGTGGATTTGAATTTTGACAATTTAGAATAATTTCCAAAATTGGGTGATAAATTTACAAACTTTCCATAATAGCATTTATGGCCCACACACTGCATTTTTCATCAATTTCAGTTCATTTCCTCGTATTTTCCTACAAAACTCAAAAATAACATTAAATATATTTAATATACACAAAATCAAGTCTAACTAATCCAAAATAAGAGGGTAAAATTGTCATTCTTCAGTGCTCAACAGTGTGTTCTATCAAACGATTAACTTTGCATTCAAATCTAAAAAGCACACACTAAGACTAAGATCTTGACATGTGGTCTTCAATGCTTTAGTCTTCAAGTCTTGAGTCTTGTGATCTTCATCATCTTTCACCATAGACAGTTTATGTACGATATTTTGATATTTGATACTTATTTCCTTCATAGCTGATCACATTTCCTTCTTCTTGAGCTGTATCTAATACATTATGCTTAAATATAGAATGTTAGCACAATTCGACAATTGATTTGTTATCATCAAAACCACATAATAAACCGGGTTGAAACCTTAGGGTTAACAAGGTCCTCTGGTGTCTTGACGGGTATCCTCTCCTGACGGGCCAAATGCTTGATGTAGCAAAATATGAGGTGAAGGGGAAACTAGAGAGGATCTCAAGAGGGACATAAACACATACAAACAAAGTGAGGTGGTGAAGAAGTGGAAGAAGACCCTTTCTATAATGCCTGGACCCGCTACAGACACGTTACCACTGTTACAAACTCACAAATATTGCTTTACCGATATCTCAAGTATATTCTTTTTAAAGGGAAACCTCACGCCTAAACATAAACCATCCTCAACATGCAGTATAACAAATGCAATGACAATATCTCAAATATATCAAATGCAGTGTAATATCTCAAGCTATTACATTCATCTGAAAATAGTAATAACATAATCAAATACAAATGTAATCTCAAAATAAAGCATTTAATGTAAACTAGGTATCAGCTCTAGCTTTAGCTCGCTAAGCTTGATCCACGGGCCCATGGGGGCCCGCCTCAAATGGAGCACCTAAGAAGGCAAGGGTGAGCTCAACATGCCTAGTGAGAGAAACATATCTATAAACAATCATCATCACACTACATGTGAATGTATGGACATATCATGAATAAGATGTCTACATGCACAATTCCCTACCGTGTACTACTCTACACCTAGCACACGAATTAAGCCTATTGTGCTACAACACAGCCTCTAACCACTAGCAATGTTGGATAAAACAATCCCATGCCCATACAATCCACATCAGCCACCTACCCATGGCAATCCCAAACTAGGACTACGAATCAGGCTCACAAGTGTTGTCTCCCTGCCAAACATGAGCGGCTTCGAAATCTCCCACTCATATGACCCCCAGGAGATCCAAGATGTCTCATCACCGTGTCAATAATAGGTACCATGAGTCATGCCATATCATCAGTGCCTCCTAGCACTATCATGTCATCAATGCCTTATCTCACTATTCTACCATTTGTGCCTACACGCACTATCACATCACCAGTGCCTACTCGCACTACTTCAGTAGCAGTGCCTACTCGCACTATCATAATATAGTGCCTCCTTGCACTATCGCATCATCAATCACATACTCATGTACCATGCCACATCCTAGTCTTTGGGCCACTATCCGAACATCTTGCACTATGTCCATCTGGCTACCGAGGACATCCTCGGTGTCCTAGTCTCACAACTCAACCCTCGCTAACCGACCTCATCCATACCAAGGGTATGTCCTCACACCAATATCATGTCCGGAGATAATCTATCACACTTTGGAAAGCATACTAACCCATACTCACACACCTAGAAATATAAGTCCACACCCCCGTGTCCCATGCACGGCCAACCAAGTCCTCACCAATCCCTAAGTACCCACACTGTACTAAGGGGAGTCTCTATACCCTGGCATAGCCTAGTACTCGTGTCCACCGCATCCCAATGTACTAGCTACATGCATGATAATTATCTCTATGTAGGTTATCATCGCAGATATACATAAAGCATGTAATTAAAGCGTAGCAAGAAATCACTTCTACTATTTATCACCTGCATCTTTACAACATATAAACATGCTATTTAACCGCACATATAACAAGTTATTCACCCAATCATGTTATCACACAATCTCAAACACATCATGCTATCACAGGAAACTGACACGAGTGTGTCTGAAAGGGTTCCCCACCACATAATCATCTCAACAATTCCCTTGCCTAGTGGCTCATATCACAATGGGATTCTTGTTCTCCGCGCTCCATGTCCACACACCATGTAGGAGAATAGTATGCATAAGATACATGTTAAAACTAGTGATAAGTTCCCTCACCTAAGCAGGATGAAATGGTGAAGTGAAAAGATGGGAAGTCCTATCAGTCCATACGGGTCTCAACAGAAGAGAAAATTGCACAAATAACAAGGAAAAACACCTCATAAAATGCAAACAAGCAAAGAGCGGTGATCTGGTTTGGAGGATCAGCGAGCTGCTCAAAACAAAATCACTGGGGTCAGCGACCCGGTCTGGTGGAGGGGCGAGCCACCCAGAAAAAAACACGAGGAGCGGCTAGCTGCTCAAGAAGGCCGGTGAGCCAGTCCTAACTGAAACCAAAAATTTGACGACAGTGACAGACCGGCTAGCTGCTCTAGGGGAAGCGGTGACCTAGTCTTAACACAGACCAAGTCTGTGCAGTTTTGCACAGAACGACGAGCCGGTCTGCAGGAGCGGTAAGCCACTCCATCACAGAGAAACACGGATTTGGGGAGAAAATCATGCAAAATGGGCAAAAATTTGAGAAATTTTGTGGGAAAATCAAGGGGAAAATAAGGGAGATGTTTGTTTTTAAGAAATCCATGGTTGTTTTCCAAGAAAATTTGGGTGATTTTGAAAAAAGGTGAATTGAATCCGTCAAATCGTCGAGAAATCCATTCAAAATCCAAGAATTAAGGAGAGGAAGGAAAGGAGAAAGGAAATACTTGGAAAATTCGATGAAATTCGAAAAAACTTGAAGTCCTCCAACGAAACGAAGGTGAAGGTATTTTCTCGTCCAAAACCACGAGGAATGAGGAGAAGGAGGAAGAAGAATGGAATGAAACAACCAAGAGATGGCCGACGGCAAGGGAGAGGGAGTGGGCGACGACTAGAGCTGCTCTCTCTCTCACTCTCTCTCTCTCTCACACACACACTTTCCTGAATTGGCAAAGGGATTAGGGTTTTGAAATTAGCAGCAAAGGTTGTTATTTATAGCAAACGGGCTAGAGTTAGTTGGGTCTTGAAAACAGGTCGAGCTCGAAAACACAGCTTTTGACCTAAAAAAATGCTTAGATTATTTTTATTAAATTCCGAGATAAAAACAAAGTCTCAGAGTGAAATCTTGTTGAAGACCACCTTCAGGCAAATAATTTTCATAAATCATTTCTATTTTTCATAAGTCTCGAAAATACTCAGAAATCAGACAGACAACTACCACAGTGGACAAGTGCGGGTTTCTATTTTTCTCATGTGTATCTATTTGAGGGAAGAATGAGTAACAAACTTGGGGATCTAATTGTTCAAATTTAATGTTCTGTGAATTTTCAAACATATATCATGATAAATCACCAACTTAGTTAAAATTACGAAAATGTTACTCGAACTCCAAGCTTGAAACTAGGTAAAACAGGGCTCGCCAGTGAGCCCACGCATTACCCATTGCTACCAAAATGACGAAAGCCATCTCGGAGATCCCTACATCTCCCTAAAAATCCTGAAACATCGAGTCGAGTTGCTACACTTTCTGTCTCACATCTCTCCTTTTCTCTCTTAGAAAACCCAAGTGAAAACAGAGAAAAATGGGTTTTCAGAACACTGTTGGGCCATTTATATTGGTCTTGTCTGCGCCACTCAAACGATCCAATATTAAGTACCTAGATCATCCGACCATTGTTAGATCTAGGGCTGAAATCGGGACGGGTTTCTTAAAACCCAACCCGACTCGAGTGCAGTATTTATGGAACCCGACCCGACCTATTGACTCGAAATTCTCAACCCTGATCCCGACCCAAATTCTAAGCATGAATTCTAACCCAACCCGCATTCTGAACCCATTTTAGCTGGGTTGGATCGGGTCAGGTTAACTTGAAAATTCCTCAACCCATCCTGACTCGAATTCCATACTGGTTTGTCTTCTCAACCCAAACCGACCTGACCCACTGACTTGACTGTCATGACCCAACCCGCATGATTTCTTGGGTCTGCTCATGTGGGTCGGGTCAAAATCCGACCTGAGTTTCACCCCTAGTTGGACCTTATCGGATCTCTGTATTCTCTAGCAAATCGTCATCTAGAGACTCAAAATTCAGTAAACCGTTCCTGCTCTCTGCTATATCGTCCATGCTAAATCCTAACGATAATCGGATCATCCAACCCTTATCGAATCATCTAGGTTCTACCACCAGGATCATAAATCAGAGAGCCAAAATATTGTAAACCCTTTTTGCTCTCTAATATAACGTCCGACATCATCCAGTTGATTGATCAAATCTTTCGGAAATTGTTGAATCATCTGATCACACTTTAGGATCATCCGATCAACACAGAAAACTCAAGTTTTCTCTCTTTTGGGTGTGCCTTGGCTATAAGAAAAGAAGACCACCCACACTCTCACACTAGCGAACTGTGTTTACACGTGTCTAACGCCCCTATATCTTGAAAAATCAATTTAATCTAGGTTTTCAGGTCATTACAACATAGGTTATCTTATATTTTCTTCTATCTCCTTCGCATGGACTTCTTCTTGTTGTTACTACGCTTGAACTAGTTCGCTTCTTATTTTCAGTTTGCCTCTAAGGTATAAATATTAGTCAATACATACTGTATCAGCCTATATATATCCATTGATATGATATTGGCCGTACAATTATGATATTGACGATATATCAGAGATATTAGCAAAAATATCGGTGATATCTGAAATATCCCGCAATATTTTGATTTTTTAATTTCAAGAAAATAAAAAATATAAAATTCACCGATAAAGTATATAAAATTCACTGATAGTTGACAGACTTTGTTGATCAGTTTGATTGAGGTTGGGGCTACATAGTTGAAGAAAAAAAAAGGTGGAATTTGATTATTCTGTTGAAAATCTTCAGCTTTTTATTTATTTTATATGAAAATTTGTATTTTTTAAAAAATTAAAAGTATTAAATATTGAAGCAGATTGATATTTTGGTCAAAATTTTAAAAGTTTCAGACCATATTGACAAACATTTTCGTCCATTTTAGAAATTTCAATCAATATTTTTTCTATTTTTAATTATAAATTATATAATGATTGAAATTCCCAATATGACTGAAATATCAGTGTATATTTTTTGGTTTTTCTAAGGGATCGGAAAAATTCATACTATCCAACATTTTAATCCTAGATTAGATACTTTATAGTGAATTTAAATACACTCTTTTAAGCGTGTGGACCTTTTCCAACATGATCAAATATGTTCGTACTCAATTCAAACATGTAAATTAATCCGAAATTTTAACTTAAATTTCAGCCAAAATTTATGCATTAATTTCAATCCAAATTTCATCTGGAAATTCCAGCCAAGGATTTTTACAATTATCACTTTTGAATTCAAAATCATAAACATTTATTGATAAACAGAATAATCAAGATTCATTCAATGATCATTTAAAAAAATTCTAATTTTTTATAATTTTTCATTATTTTTTAAAAACATTATGATTTCTCAAGTTCGTAACTTGAAAACAATATTTGAATATGCAAATGACTAATAATAATGAAAAAAATTACATATGCATAAACTATAATTTTTCATTTTCTATAATTTTTTTGATATTTATTAAAAAAGTTAAAAAATCGAGAGGACCAATATATTTATGTGGCCGATGTTCAAATATCAACTGATACATCGACAAGGGCAACTTTTTAACCCCTTGTCTGCCTTACAACTACTTTTCTTTCTTCTCTTTTTTATCTCCTTACTGAAGTTAGTGTATGATCATGTTTTTATTTTCCCTATGTTAAATTAGTTTAAAGAAAAAAATAATCTTTCACCTTTTTTATATACTCACTTTAGTTCCAATGAGATTGGCAAATCGTCGGACTTAAGAATTTAGGTGCTCTACCAACTTATATTAGGTGGTGTGTCCCACCATATTATAAAAAAAAAAAAAAGTTGAACAGATGAATAGATTTTCTCAAGCTATTTGAAATAAAACCCATTGAGGGTTTGATTGAACTTTTGAAATTATTTAGGGCAAATTACTTATTGAACTCGGGTGCTTTGAGGCAAAATTGGCCACATTTTAGGCTTCTAAAAGTGAGTTTAACTACTTATATGAAGTTGAGAAATTTATACAAAAAAACCCCGAAGACACACAATGAAAATTTTGGTAGGTTTGAAAAGTGAATAAATATTAAACTTTAGCATAAAAACTATTGAAGAAATTTTATTTTTCACTTGAGCCAAAATAGAAAAATCTAATTTTTACACTAGTATTAATACACATTTCATTGAAATCTTATGTTTAAATAAACATATTTTTTAAAAAAAATTAAAAATTACCCTGCTTAGAAAAAAAACTACCTCATTTTTGTCCAAATACCATTTTGGTTGAGAAACTATTTTGAATGTTTTTCATTTTATTGATTTACAAATTAAAGATGACTTCATAAAAACCTTCTCACTTTGCTAAGATCAAAGTTGTCTTTTAATGAGAAGAATTTAAAAGTGGAGATTCCCTCATCTAGGAGGATCTCCATCTTTAATGTTCTCAATAATATTTATCTACATCCGCGTGAGGTTACGAGTTCGAACCATCATGGTCTAACTTTGGTGTGCTCTAAGACCAGTGGGCTCACCCATAAAGATTTTATATTAGGTATCTCACGATTTTCTAACACGTAAATTAAAAAAAAATTTACAATGCTCTTACTTTTAGCATCATATCTAAGTGTTGAGGATAATAATTATGAAAGAGAAACTACTCCTAAGATCACATACGTTGTATTTGATAGTTTTTTCCAAAAAAATATATGAATTTCATGGAAAATCAAAGAATGAGATTAAAAATTCACTCAATAAACTTCACCTAGATCATATTTCAAAACAAATTCAAATCACAGTCACTTAATTTTAGTTATTAAAATCACTAGATGTTTCTAAAAATTATTTGATAATTTTAATTACTAAGATTAAGTGTCTAATTTTTATTTTATCATTACTTTACTTTACAAATTAGAGATGACTTCATAAAAACTTCTCTCACATTGCTATGATTCAAGTTGTCTTTTAATGAGGAGAACTTAAAATTGGAGATTCCCTTAAAACCGTGGAAATTAAGAGAAATCCTCATCTAGAAAGATCACCTCTAATGTTTTCTTGATAATTGTTTATTTAAAGCTCCTCTTACTTTTAGTCATCATATTTAGGTGCCCATTAAACTAATCCTATGCTCACATAGATTGTATTTGATAGTTTCTTTTTACAAAAATATAAATTCCATGGAAAACCAAAGAGTGAGATTAAAAATTCACCCAATAAGCTTCACCTACATCAGATTACAAAACAAACTCAAATCATACTCACTTGATTTTAATCGTATATATCTCTAAAAAAATAATATACAATAATTTTGATTACTCAGTTCTATTTTTAGTATATGTCACTTTCTTTTTGAATTTACGTGTGGAAAATCACAGGATACCCTGCATAAAGTCTTCATGGATGGACCACTACCCTTAAGACACACCAAAATTAGGCCATAAAGACTCGAATCCATGACCTCACGTGGGTGTTATATGTCACTTTCTTCTCAAAGTCGACGTCACTGTTAGAAGCCTTGTCCAATTGATACTAATTTTAGTAGTCAAACTCAAAAAAAAAGTCTTCAAAAGTATATAAAATTCTCAACGCATTCCACGTTGAATAAGCACGCAATTTCACATTTGGACCATTCCTTCCTTCACCAACCAATCCATCCATCACCATCTGTCCAGCGCAATTTTTTTTTTTTTTTATTGATTGGTCCAGTCAAATGTAGCCTCCACAAGTTATGGAGATCGGTGCTCACCCCACTTCAATAACATCTCTTGCTTTTTTATTATTATTAATTTTTTTTTGAATTTTCATGTGGTAAACCGTAGAATACTTAATGTAAAATTTCTATGGATGATTCTACTACTTTTAAGGCACACTAAGAGTAAGACTATTGGAGTTCGAACCCACAACCTCTTGCTTCTTGATACGAGAGGCAATGAGTTAGGCTTTTAATTTTTCTATAAAATATTAAATAATAAATTTTAACTTTCCATTTTGACAACATGTGAGACTGAAATTTGGTGATGAGAATGGGTTCTCTCAAAAAATCTAAATCACTTTTATTGAATGGTAATACTAACTTTTAATATGTTTGAAAGTTGAAATTTAAATATATTTTAAAATGATTTATTCAGTGTACTTAGTTTTTTAATGTAAGATGGAGATTCATATTATTAAAATAAATAAATAAATAAAGATTTCTCCAAACACATCTATTTTCAATATGCCCAAGTTTATTATTATTGAGAACTCAACATGAAATTGCACAATATATTAATAAACTCACAGCATTCATGTGCACTAGGGAACAAAGTACCCTACTTAAAGAATATCCATGGCCGATTCCATACAGTCACGGAGTAAAAGAAACATTCAGCCGACTTCAAGTCTTCAACAACCATTCGTTTATTATTAAACTCCATTGTTTTAATAATCGGGTCGTGTATGATTCGGGCGATTCGTTGTCATTTCAAGGGTCTCTCTCTTTTCTCCTTCCTTGTCTTTTTCTTCTCGTCAGTTGTTTTTTTTTTTCACTTGGGACCCCCTTTTGCCACTCAAAGAGGGGCCGAAAATTCGAATCTTTCGGTTGAGATTTTTTTCTCTCCTCTTTTTTTTTTAAAATTTTTTAGTGTTTTTTAAAAAAATCATTTAAAAAATAAAAAAGGCTGTTTATTTAAAAAAAAAATTAAAAAATATAAATATCAGCCGATATTTGAAATATTGGCTGATATCTAGGTATATCCACCTGTATCGGACAAATATCAGCCAAGATATCAGCCGGGCCCATATTGATATTTGTTTTTTTAAATAAAAAATAAAAATCAGCCGATATTCGGCCGAGATCTCAGGCTAAACTTTTCTGTCTTTGGCCAATACGCACTGTATCGACTGAGATTTCGAGCCCTGCACTCAACTTACTATTTTTGACAATTTAGAGCTTGATTTGAATCCATTTTCAGTAGATTATGTGAGACCTCCACCATTCAAAGTCCATTATGATGTTGGATCTTCGATTTAACAAATATTTTGATGAGATTATTGAAAAAGAAGTTGATTTTTTAAGGTAATAACAACTAAACAACTCATTTTTCTTTTCTATTTGTGATTTATAAAATTTGAAGGTATATTTGTGATAAATATTTTGGATTTTTGTTAAAGAATAAGAATGATGGAGGATGTTGGTTCATTTAGGTTTTTTGTGTTGGGATATGGTCGATGGATTATTTAGGACACTGATATCTCATGCATTTTTGTTTAATTTTTGCTCTAAGGTAAATTAAAATTAGGGATTTTTGGGGAAAAAAACTTATTGTTAGGCTTTAATTATTCGATTTTTAGTGCGATGGAGGTGTGAATTTGTGAATTGTATATTTAGAATTTTTTTTTTAAATTTTTAATGAATTTTTGTTGGAGAATGAAAATGATGGAGGATGTTGATTGACTTGGGATTTTTTTTGTGTTTGGATATGGTGGATGGATTATTTAGCACATTAATATTATGTTTAAATATTAGATCTCTTGCATTTTCTTTAATTTATAATTTAATCCAATTTTTTGCTCTTTAGTAAATGAAAAATTATGGGTATTTGGGAAGAAATTATTTTATAATTTAATCATTCAATTTTAAGTGTGATTTTGTAAATTACATATTTGGAAATGCCTTTTGAGAATTTTTCATGATTTTTTGCAGAATGAAAATGATGTAGGATGTCGGTTGATTTGGATTTTTTGTTTTTGGGTATACCGGGTGGATTATTTATAACACTAATTTCATGTTTAAATATTAGATCTCTTGTGTTTTCTTTAATTTAATCCAAATTTGTATTCCAAGGTAAATGAAAATTTAGGGGTTTTTAGGAAAAAAATTATCGTTACGCTTTAATTATTCAATTTTATATTTCTCGAGCTTAACACTCAAATCAACAAACATCGAATCTTTTTTAAGAGTTGGCTAACTTTAACCTTTTTAAAGACGTTCACTAACTTTAACTATTAACTTAAAGTGAGTAAAAATTGATTTTTATGATGAAATTTTAACTGAAAGTATATTTTTATTTTATATTTTCAATATGTGTGATTAGATTTTCAAATTATAATGTCACGTGCAATAAAAATCCACATGTCTCAGATAGGCATAGGATTTTGTAGATATTAACAGCCCTACTATTTTTAAATTTGGTTACGTAACTTACTTTATTCAATTCTTACTAATTCCAATACATATAGTATTATACGAGTGCATTTTATAGAAATTCATATTTTTATTTATTCATTGATATATCATATTCTTTATTAGTAATTATTTTTATAAAGTCATTTCAATTCTTTTCATATTTCACATCTCAAATAATTTTTTTCATTTTTACAGTTATTTCTCTAAGATAAGTATAAATTTTCTTAAAAATAATCAATTTATATAAAAATTTACTATAAGTTATTTTCTACATTTCTAAAATCTTTTGAGAAATTAAAATCTTAATTTTGTTACTTCAACCCCTACTATTTATGTATAAATGACTCTTAAATAATGATACAATTACATGAAAATGAAACTGAAGTACGAATTTTTTGAATCTTTCATTATTTTCTATATTTTTTCTGAAAAAAAAATCAAAGAAAGAAAATGCATATAGTGAAAACTGACATTTTAATCCTTGATTAATATTTAAATATTATACAAGATGAAAAAGTTTAGCCTCATACGTAAATGGAAGTGCTCTACGAATCAAACGGTTCATGAATCTACCACCAACCAAATGTAGCGTTACTTACCTTCTACATTGAAAAAAAAACAAGAGAATGTTTTTTAAGAAGACAAAGAATCACTTTCAAGTTTCAAGTATTTGAAACATATTAAAAAGTGAATTAGCTTATATGAAAATAGTGGTGTTCTTTTGTCCAATCAACTAACAATAATATATTACAAAGTCGTATTTTTTTTCTAATTTTATTTTTAAATTTTTGTTTTGTAAATTAAAATTTTAACTATATTGAAGATAAACTTAAAGACCTATTATTTATTAAAATTTCAACTTAAGTATAATTTTTAACCACACAATATTATGAGTCAAATTTAATATTTTTAAAGACAACGAATAGTGGTTAAAATTTCAGTCTAAAATTAAGTTTTAGACTGAAATTTTAACCGATGTATGGTAGCAATTCTTTAAGTCTATTTTTAATCTATATATTATTTTTTTAATTATAAAATAAATTAAAAAAAAATGGCAAGTCAGACCTTGTCAGCAACTAATTACAATATAAATAGACTATAAAAGCTCTAGAAGCATTAGAAGTTTTAGACCGAATTTCTGAAACGTAAATTAAAAAAAAAAAAAAATTCAGATGTACTCAAAACTTTCTGGGACACGAACAAGCCTACATGAAGTAGATCAAATATGGACGGCTAGGATATATTGTAAGCCGTACAGTATCATGTCTTTTTGATGGAAACAGCAGCCATTTGTACTTGGATGTTGACATAGTAGAAAAACACATGGGCCTCCACTTAGAAATTAAAATTTATTGTACAGCGTTCGTTTGAA
Source organism: Chimonanthus salicifolius (assembly GCA_013350335.1). Lineage (NCBI taxonomy): Eukaryota > Viridiplantae > Streptophyta > Magnoliopsida > Laurales > Calycanthaceae > Chimonanthus > Chimonanthus salicifolius. The sequence goes on from CM023534.1 coordinate 18,022,458, forward strand.
ATAAGATTTTAAATTCGAGGGAAATTTCATGTCCAGAAAAATTTCATGAGTTGAGCACAAATAGTAAGTACTAGGGAAAACGTAATCACAATAAATGAAAAAAAAAAAAAAAGGGAAGGTGGAGATGAAATATCTCAGCATCTTAGTCACTTGGGACATTCAAACAGAAGGCAGAAAAAGGTCACTGACAATAATAAGAACTGAATGTGATCCGTTTCTGATGGTCCATATTCACTGGGACCCTCATCCTTAAATAAGATCCTTCACATGCATGAAAAAAGTTTGATTATGTTGGATTTCAAATATGAACACAATTTTCAAGGAACAAATAAGAAAGAACCAATCAAACATTTGGACATGTAAAACCAGCTTTATTTCAAACATGTGCTAGATTTCTCAAAACAAGAATTTCATTTCCAGCAACAACGAAGGAAAAACCAAGCCCACAAAAGGAAATCTCAAACCATGTCATTTGAACAACCTAAAGGGATTGAACCACCTCACGGCATGGGAGTTCTTATAATTTCCAGTTCATTAAGGGCTACTTTTACAAGTAAAGAGACTTGTACATGTCGTGAAGATTAATCGGGTGCATACAAAGCACACCATATTGTTTGATCAGTACTTTAGATGTCCACAAGAAGAACTTTTAATTTCCCAAAACAGCAACAATGGTGACAATGGCTAAGAACTAAACAGAAAGACATTGAGACTGAAATTTAAACAGGTTATTCAAATGGAAACAATCACCACATAAAAAGACTCCAAATTACAAGAAGAAATTACCAGAACCTATGGTCTCACAATAGTTAAGTAGCCAAAGTTTTATTATAGAACTTCAATCTCGATGAAGAACAGACCCCTCCAACCAGACGAGAGAGACGCTTGTGCCCTAAAAAGATAATCCTTCCCTTGCAGAGAAAAGCATGAAAAGGGTAAGACGAAACTAGCCCCCTTCTTTAACTCTGCTACTGATCCCAATCAGTGAGATGGGATCTTCAAATTAAGCGACTTATTCAGCCATGCCTTCCAGCTACCACTCCCCTTCCGACCCAACAAGGCAGGCGCCCTGGTCGAAGTCCCATCATCAGCAGGTGTCATCTCCTGCTGCTGCTTCCTGCACAGAAGGAAATTCCGGCTGCCGTGGGCGGAGCCGATCTGTTGCCATGGGCTCAGAGCTGCAATCGTTTACACCCAATCAATACAAATCTAACCAAACCGAATTGAAACAGAGCAATAAATTATTAAATTCAAAAAAAAAAAAGGTAAAAGGTCCAAAATGAAAAATGGGGTATTGAGGAGGGAGAAGAAGAATCACCATCGCAACCAGCATTGGCAGAGTAGAGAAGGAAGTTATTGAGATCCGATCCGAGGACAGGGAGGCGGCCCTCGCGTGCATAGGAGCGGAGGGTGGTGTCGATAACAGCAGCAACCAGCTCCTCCTCATTGACAAGGAAGCGAAGAGGGCCGGCGCTGCCGAGAACACTGACACTGATGAGAAAGCGTGACCCGCCTCCGCTCTTTGCTTGCTTTCTAGATTTCTGCAATGGAAGGATAGACATTATGTGTATTTGGGGTTGGAAGGGCAGACCAGATCCAATCAATCAGCGCTTCAGTTTCTTCAAATTACAAAAAAAAGAAATGAGGGTTCGATGAGAAAACGGGAGGTAGAGGAGAAGACGTAATCGAACTCAAGGATCGACGCCGATGCAGCGGTAGTACCAGCCGCGGCAGCAAGATCCAAACGAAGAGAAGGAGAAAACAGCAAATGCAGCAAATGCAAAAGAGGAAGTGAGAGAGAACAGCGCGGTGTGAACGCCCGCAGCTTCCCTCTTTGGCGTTGCAGACGAGAGAATCATGAAACTACGCAAGGATCCCACCATTCACAATCGCTGGTGATTTTGGTAGAAAAATAGAGGCGGAATTTGAAAAGAAAAGAAAAAGAAGAAGAAGAGAAGGTCTGAAAGGAAAGGCAGACAGACAGAATAGAGAGAAGAGAGGTGGCGGTGGTGGCGTTCCTGCTTTTTCTTTTCTTTCTTATTGTCCCTTTTTTTCCTCTCTCTTTCTCTTGACTAGGGTTAGGGTTTGCTTTGGCGGATTCCTCTCTCTTTCTAAAAGTTTCTAATTCGAAGAAAGAGGGATGGATGTGTATGAATGGGAGACGACAACGTAGGATCTGATTTGTAGTTTGATGCTGGCTCGTCGATTCTTGAATTCTCCGGGATTATGCCAACTAAATGACACTTGGCATATTGGGACCAGAATACTAAGTTATGCCAACTGTTCATACTAAATTTAAAGAAAGGTTGTATATTTGTGGTATGAAAAAAATAGCAGTTTATTACATATTCAAAGCAAACTAAATTGTAATAATATACAATTTTCAAATCATTTATTAATCTTATTGAATTAATATTTTTTATTTAAGATTTAAAAGGAACTTCAAATTCTCCTCAACTTACGCCTTACTCCAAGATAAGGGGAGCAACATAGACTCCATACTTTCGGACAAAAATCAGGGGCTCAAACTCGTGACCTCTCCCTTCCCAAGAGGAGAGGCCACCAGCTGAGCTATCCAGCTAAGGAAATATGCATTTGTGAGTATAGTGTTACATGAGATACAAACTATATTAGATAAATTTCCTCATTTAATTATATTATTATAAAGTAGAATATGACAAATTATGAGGAGATCTTTTTTTTCATATATATATATTTAAAGTATCATGCTTAAAACTGCAATTTAATCATTCTTCACCCTATTTTCTTTATTCTAGAAGCCTTGTTTTCCTTTTATAAAATAAGAACGGTTGAATTGCTAATTTTTTTAAAGAAGGGTGGTCGGACCTTTTATGGTTTGGTGAGATAAATTGAAGACTTCATGCGTAATATTATTTAAGACAAACTTCTCCATTCAATATTATAGTTTTATAAGATGGGCATGAAAAATCAATGGCTTAAACACAATTATATTTTCAAGCTCTAAGATCATGTGGCTAAAATGCTCCACTCTTTATCCTTTATCATTTTCTACATGTTCCAACTAAAAATAATGAATCTTGAAAACATATAATGACTTAAACGTCATATTATTATAGGGGGGAAGAAGTTAATTATCGAAAATGAATCTTCCAATGCTATCAAATGGGCCAAGGGTTTGAAACGTCCACCTTGGAGACTGATTACCTTAGTAAGGGAGATTAAGGAATTATCAATGGGCTTGGATGTATCTTTCTCTCAGATTAGTAGATCAGCAAATGGGGTAGCAGATTTCCTAGCTAAGAATGGTGTTGATGGGGCAACCCGTAGCACTTTCTTTATCCCGGCTGAGTAGTTTTTTTGGGGCGTTGCTTGTTGATGTTTTAGTTGGGTTTTCTTTTTCTCGTTGGGAGGGAGCTTACTTCTTATAGGCTACCACCCTTTTATCTTCTCCTTATACTGTAATCGTTTTATTTAATGAAAGTCTACTCTTAACTGTTTAAAAAAAAATTTAATTCATACTTTTTTTGTAGCTTTTCAAAATTATAGTTTGATTAATCAATCAAAATGATTCGAATACCATATAAAAGGCTAGTATCTTCTGTAATGTTCGGTTCATTTGAAAGGTGTATACTTCGATGCAAAACTCACAAAAATCACGTTGATTAGATCAATACACTTATGTTTTTTAAGTTTCTTAAATTTTATTTTTTATAATCTTGGACTTTCATGGTCTTGATTCGATTTATCTAATCAAAGTGAATTAGACCTCATATTCAAAACTACAATCTTTTAATTGACCAGTTATTTTTGCAGGTAGTGGATCCTAAATATGATATGCATAATGCATTATTTTAAGAGGTGTGTCGCAGAATCGCACTCCATAAACTTTTTTCTAATATTTTTTAATAGATATAGGACAAATTGATATTGTCTAGTGTCTCACTAAATGTAATGCATAAGCGCAAACAGATAATTTGTTAAAATAATCTTTTATAGTTACTTGTAGACATCTAATCTAAGGAATTAAACAATTAATCTATAGTTTTTTTATCAAATAAGTAAAAGAAATAAATAAAATCATTGTCTAAATGTAATATCCCAACTCTAATTAGGGTTTAATTGTGAGATTATGAGTTATAAGTGTGATTTGTGATCTGTTAATCATAAAGATTATGGAGTCGGCTTTCCAAAAAAGTCCAAGTTTGACTCTATCCGACCTCAATAGCTCATTGATCTGACTCATTGAAGTTGAAAGGAAAAAATCGTAAATATTTGAACTTTATTTATTTGAGTAGAAAATGGTACTAAATATATTTCACTACTCATTTGAAGCAATTGAAATTCCAAATGTCCACATGCACTATAGTTTTTAATTTTGAATTTAACGAACTATTCTATTCTTTCTACTTTCACAGATTTTAACCCTTTTAAATGACTCACTTTGTGAAACTCTAATTTAACAATAAATAGGGAAATCATAAATTACAGAAAAATATACTGTGTTTAATCAATGTTTTACTGACCTGATTTAGGTTGGTAATTTGATCTGTCTTGTAGACACAATATGGGGTATCAATATTATTCGGTTTGCCTTCAAATTTTAGGCGTGACTAGGTTTCCCTGTCTAATTTCAGAATATAGAAAGTTTATTCCGAGCAGAGTTCGGAAACCACATATATGAATTTTAGTGATTTATTATTTTTAACTATTGATTTTACCTAAGCCAACCCAAGTCCCATTTTGAATTCAACCCTTTGCCATCCTTAAAATTGATGATGATATTGTGGAGTTTTTTTTTTTTAAATTCTATATAATGATTTAGATATTTCATCGTTGTAGATGATTATTGTATTAAACATATATGAAATAAGTTGAGGCACAACTAGGGTTGCAACTCGAGCGCGTCGGGTTCAGACTTTTGAATTAAATTTGAGCTTTTTTATGTGCTAGACTTGTGCCAGACCCAAAATCTAATTTAGGCTTACTATCTTGGACGAGCCTAATCCAAGCCTGAACCAACTCAAATCTAACCTATTTTTGGGTCTTTCCATCACATTTGGGTTATGCTCGGCCTAAGTTATACTCCCACACAAAACAACTAGATATGGCAAAATCTGATCCGACCCAAAGAATTGACCTGTTTTAGTAAATGACTTGACCCAACTTGACCTAGTTAATAGATGACCCAACCTAATTGGAACTCTTTTATAAATGGATACATCCGAATGACCCAACTATTACTGCGTAGATATACAACACATCAAATCATATGAAATCTACACTCCATTTAAATCATAGTCCTTGGTATGTATCTCATTAAAAGTTCATGAGTCAGGTAAATGAGTAAATTCAACTCAAACTCGACTAAAACTCAAACCAAAATTCAAACCCGCATGAATAAGAATCAAAATAAACCAGAAGCACATGAGACCTTACTAAAATGTGACCGATTCAACCCAACTCTTTGGCAAGTCTAAAAACAACAATTTTTTCCGGGCAAAATACAAACATAAGAAAATTATTTTTTGAAGAAAAATAATAAGAAAACGTTGTAAGAAACAAATTTCAATGAAAAAAAATTCTTATTAGTCCTTTTCTAAAAGAATTTCTCATTGAAAATCATTTTTCTAAAAAAATATGTTCCTATGAGACCAACAAATGAGGACCTTGCTCTCTCGTGCATCTAAAATTCCAACAAATCTAAAGGAGTAGATTAGTTTGTCTAAGTTAATAGAATTAGACAGTTTTAACTTGTAACTCCTCTTAGATTTGATATGCCTTACCCTAGCTCAGAAAGAGTAAAAGACCTCTCATTCTGGACACTTTCTCTCGCTCAGCACTCAGAAGAGTTTCCACATACAAGCCATAAGAAAGAGGCCTCTTTTCTCTGACTAGGGGAAGCCAGAAGAAGAAGGAAAAGAAGCATGGCAGTCCCGGGAAGGCGCAACGGGCTTATGGAAGACGATGAAGAACAAGAAGGACTCTTCGAAGAAGAAGAAATGGGTTGGGCGGATAACCTCGACACCGACACTCCTCCCCATCTTCGTCCACTCTGCGAAGCCGCACAACTTGGCAACGTTGATGCTCTTCGCATCGCTCTCGGTACACAAGAATGAATCCCGAAAACTCCTTTCCTTTTCTACTTCTCTTTCCCCTTCTCTCTAAAAGAAAAAAAGGCAAAACCAGATTATGGGTTTTCTCTTTTCTTCTTTTCAATCGACATTCAAAAGCATTCTGTTTGATTTCCTCGGCGATTTTGCCTTCAATTGGCGTAGGTCATTGTCATAACCGAACTATTTGTCCCATTTATCTGGGGTCAGATATTTGAGTTCTACTTTTTTTTTTTCACTCAAACATTGTTGTATACAAGTAGAACTCAAATTCAAATTTGACGACATGTTGTTATACGCGCCCACAAAAATTCTCATTTATCCTAGCTTCCGGCAGGCACGTGTGGCAGAGTTTGGGCGAAGATAGTTTGAAGTTTTAGGCTGCGTGCTGGAGAAAATATTGGGCTTATGAATGTGCATTGTTTAAGGTTGTTCTGCGAGAATTTTCCCTTTTGTTTGCGGTTCTGGGGCACATGGAAATATTACTTGGTCCAAGAATACAAAATCATGTCATGGGAAATTACGATTTTCTATTTGATCTTAAGGTACATTGGGTATGCCCTGATATTACATAAATGTTCTTTTTTTTACTTTTAAGATCCTGATATACAAAAGTGTTTTGGTTATTGATTCAAAGTGGACTTTCTTCCCCCTGTAGAAAGCAGGGCGTGCATTTGAATGGTATCTATTTCCCTGTTTCCTAAAACAATACAATAATTCATGCAGATTGAATACAGATTATATCTATTGATGCCTGGAATCTATATGGAATGAATTGGCATTTCATACCTGGCAGATTGAAAAGGAAGAGGATCTCATTGGAGACTGACACCTAGGATAGATAGATAGATAGATGGACAAATAGTAGGACAGATACATAGATGGGCAACAAGAACTTTTTGCACAGTTGGCAAGTGCTAAGTGGCACATCCCAAAAACATTGTAGGTTAAACTCAGTTACCATTAGACGAGAACCTATTGTAGTTGGTAAGTGCTCATAGTTTCAACTTTCAACCAAAAGGTTGTCCAACCCCACCCACAAAAGAAAATCCTGCCGTCAAAAAAAAGTAGAACAACTCACGTTACTTCGTTACTATGAAGAACAGAAGTCAATAAATAGATTGATGGAGAGGAAGGCAGATGAAATTAGAGTCTTAGTGTGTTATCCATGTTGAAAGGGGAACTTGAAATATGGAAATGAAAATCTTGGGGCTCAAAAAAAGTAGTCTTCCAAGGATCACAGTAGCTACAGATGATGACAGATAAAATTAGGTATGTTTATTTTAAATAAGTGAAACTTAAAACAGTAATAGCATTGGGATTAACCAATTGAGCAGTACAGTAGTGTCTGTCCATTGTCATGGTCAGCTCACTTCCTTCCATTTATGTGCTAACCTTGGTTAAGGCATTTAACAACTGAGCCATTGTCCTTCTTGTCAGTTTCTTGTTCCTCTTTCTGTCCACCATCAACTGAAATATGTTCCCTCATCCAGTGGAGCATCCATTGCCGTAAAATCTTCTTTAAAACAAAAGAAAATAAAAGAAAAAGAAGATTCTTCGGAAGACGAATTCTCAAGTGATGAAATGGCAATGTTTGTCCAAAAAAATTTACAAAAAATTTGTTAAAAGAAACGACTTGAGAAGAATGGGTAAAGGTGAATCAAATAAAAGATACCCGAAAAGGCAAAAAGAAATCAGAGGAAAAGGGAAGGAGAGAGAAGTTGCCAAGGAGCAAACATATTATAACCTCTGAATCCAAGAGTGATTCAGACAAAGAGACTCAAAGAAAAGTTGATATATCAAAAAGTCTCATAGCCTCGATCATGGGTGATTAAGAAAATCCCACAGTTGTAACGGAGGATGATGAGAGTGAAGATGATGAAAATATTCAAGCCTCCTACAGTGCCCTGTTTCTTGAAAGTGAGAGGTTAGCCAAGAAATTGATAGAAAGTTTTGTGCCAGTTATTTAGTTTCATATTCCAAGCACTAGGTAGAAACATGCTAACAGCACCATGAGTGTATGAATGGTGAAACCACTAATGTAAATTTTCTTAACTTTCACTTAGTAATGTCTTTAGGCCATCATGCCAAACCTTCTAGTAATGTGTGTGTGTGTTCTTAACTTTCACTTAGTATATCTTGAGGCTATCTTGCTGAAAGTTCTGGTAGTGTGTGCCGTCACCCAGCACGCACACTACTTCATGAAATCCAGGTTTGGTGGGCTTACTCCAAGGTGACACTGAAGGTCTACCTATTTTCTTTCACCGCTCACCTCCTCCATGAGGAATGATCCATTGTACTCGTTGCAACTCTATGAACAATGGGGCATATAGATCTAGATGCAAGATGATCATGAACTGATTCCATAACCACTATCCATCACCAATCACATTCCATATCCCACTTCCAACTTTATGATTCCTTGATTAAGCAGCCATTCCACCTTCAGAGGCAGGTGATCCAGGTCAAGGAGTTCAATTGTTGGATCCCAATTAGCCTGCATCAATGGTAGATGGAACTATTGAATCATAGCTAACTTGCTTTCTTAGGAAGGGAGAATTGATCTTTGTGGATAAAAGAGAGATCAAAGAGCTAGGAATGATGGATGAGCGGAAAGACTAAAACTGGGGAATGGTTATTCGTTGTTTCGGATTGCTCATTCATTCCATAATTATCCGACGGGATCATCAAAAGAAGAATTGTTTCAAACCTTTAATGTGCTGGCACTATCCCCAGTCTTGGGATGGCTAATACAAAAATGGATTCAAGCTGACGTGCTCTTCCTTTCCTGATGTAAAGCGGGGGAGAAAACCCATCGTCCCTTACACTCTCCTGGATTTCGGGTTCAAACTACTTCCCTTAGTACCATTAATAATCCATCTAAGAGGCCCAATTCCCATGAATCCATGTTTTAGGGTTGAGTTAAGATTAATGTATTCTCTTAATCAGATTTTATTGAATTAATCAAAGTAAGAGAAATTTGAAATTTATGCATAAATTAAAACTCAAGCCTAAAACAATGAAGAAATTCAATGCACGGTACTAACCTGGGTTTGGATTTGAAGACCCAAAGCAAAATTCGACCGAAGCCCCTCAAGCCAAGCTTGAAAATTCCACCAAAATTCTAATTTGGAGAAGGAATATTTGTTCCAAAAATATATTATTATTGCTTGATGAAATTTGGAGGAGGAGTATTGATCTCTTCCACAATCCCCATTAGCGCCTCTAGTTTCCACAGCACCTTCAAGTCTCAAGCATGCAGCGAGATTCCTTAGATTCGAACCCAATACACCACCACTCTTGGTCCCTATGCCTCGGAACGCTTATCGATCCTTTGTAACAGTCCATCGGAGAAATGAGAACCTCCATGTCTAAATCTTCTTCTATCCTCCTTAGATGTTATTACGATCCGGAAAAGAACGTGAGACAACCTTCGCACCGACACCTTCAAATCGAAGCCCCACGCCTTCAGCAACCATTCTTTGATTTCTTGTGGCGAGGTGTTTGAATTTTGAGCCAACCCAATCCAGGTACAGTTCCAAAAACTCAATATTCTTGTAGCGACCCGTCCCGCTAGCACAATATTGTCCGCTTTGGGCCTACACACGGACCCGCACGACTTTGCTTTGGCGAGCCAACCCACTGTTGCTCCCAAAAGGCCTTCTGCTAGAAGGAGGAAGGCTACTACTTATATATCAGGGAATTTCTAATGCCTCTAACAATGTGAGACTTTTTAGGGCAGGGTATTACAATCTATCCCCCTTAAAGCCAGAGCCGTCTCTGGCTCTGCACACACAACAACCAAGCCCACACCCTTAGGCAGAGAGTTGAACCATGCTCTGATACTATTTGTAACGACCTGCCCCGGTAGCACAATATTGTCCGCTTTGGGCCTACACACGGACCCGCACGGCTTTGCTTTGGCGAACCAACTTACTGTTGCTCCTAAAAGGCCTTGTGTTAGAAGGAGGAAGGCTACTACTTATATACCAGGGAATTTCCAATGCTTCTAACAATGTGGGACTTTTTAGGGACAGGGTATTACAATTCTTTCCGTTGAAAGGTTCGTAAACTTGTAATAAGAGTTTGGATCAGTCACCGTAAGATGAATTGGTTTTGGTGTTTGTCCCTGACCAATAATGGCCTTCTACACATTAGTCCTAATAGCCAATGGCCTACTTCCTGAACCATTTCCACCTGATCGTTGATGTTTTCGTCCAAAATGAGCTTTGTTCACCTTTAGCTGCTTACCTTCAAAAATTTTCCCTTCCAACAATTTGATAGATGTGTCCATTTCCTTTCCTATTTTGAATCGCACAAAGGCGAAATTCTTACGCTTTCCAATTTTTTGATCAAATGGCACGGCGAATACAACACCAGCAACACCAAACACTCTAACTAGATCTCCCACTCCCCAATCCTGGATGTTTACCACAAACACTGAGAAACTCTCTCCACCACTCAGCCATCTCCAATGATCAGATCACTTTGAGACCTCAGATTGTTCGAAAGATCACAATTTCTCATGGTTCCTAGCACTCATGGTTTCTCTTCGATTCTCCAAGCAGACAATCTAGGTTCTTTTGGTCCTTAGAAAGCCCCCATTGTTGGCCTAGGACAAACCTATGGCGACGTAAGGGTAGGACTCTTTTGGACAATTATTTGGGTAATTCATTCATGGGAAAGTGGGTATTTGGGTCATTCAGTGGATGAAGCCAAAACCAAGGTCCTGATGATCCAAGTCCAATAAAGTGTAGGGCTAATTCGACGGGGTCCAACTAGAGTGTCCTTTGTCAAATCTGTCCAGGAAGTCCAACATAATTTCCTCGATCAAGTCTGGTCCATGATGTTTGCATCATTTACCCAAAAGATTGGTCTATGAGCATCGTGGAACAAAGAGTTGATGTACTATTGGATTGATGCCAATGACCAGTTGCACATCTTCTCCCTGCGTATGCATGTCTGCCTGCCTGCTTGTCTGTTTTTCTTTCATGTGTGATTATCAATAGTTTAAATGGTTTTCTTTTCTGGTCATGAGATTCAGATAATCTTACTGAAGGAGGTATTGATGATCCGGTTGAAGATGGGGATACTGTGCTTCATCTTTCCTGTCTCTATGGCCACAAGTCTTGTGTCCAGGTTGGTATTTCCAAGTTTTTTTTTTAGTGGAAAAAATCAGGATGTGGACTGATCATTTCACATATGCCATAGCTTTTGCTGGAAAGAGGAGCAAGTTTGGAGGCCAAGGATGAGGAAGGTGCAATTCCTCTGCATGATGCTTGTGCAGGAGGTATATGCTTTATTCCTAACGGCCATCACCTATTCACATTGACTTTCCTTAACCCGTATCTGCTCTGCTGATTGCTTTTTGTAGGATTTACAGAAATTGTTCAGCTGTTAGTCAGTGCTGCTGATGGCCCCGCCTGTGTAAAAAGGATGCTTGATGCTGTTGATGCTGAAGGTGATACTGTAAGTAACTTGAAGCCTCAAGCTCAATTTATACATTTATTTGGTCCCTTTCTAATACATCAGTTTCCATGAATCTAGCCTCTTCATCATGCTGCTAGAGGGGACCACTTGGATGTTGTGCGTTTATTGCTGAGTGCTGGAGCAAATCCTAGAAGGACAAACATCTATGAAAAGGTTGGTAATGGTGTCTTGAATTATTTATTTCTGCAAAGTATGGTGTTTAGCCCTCGGTCTTATACTCTTATTACTTGAGCTTGTTGGTTAAGTATCTGTCAATGATGATTTTGAACAGACCCCTGCTGAGCTCGCTGATCCTGAGACAGAGGTTAGGAGCATTTTAGAAGCTACTGCTGCCAACGCTAGTATTACTGCTTAATTGTAAGATTTGCATGATTGTTACCAAAAAAACGTTTAGATGTATTGAATGTGTAGCCTTTTTTTGTGTTCTCACTTGAAGGTACATTTTCAACACTCTGGGAACCTCCAACAGGGAAAGATTTAGCATTTCTTATTACAAAATTTATATTGGTTCAAATGGAATGCACAACCTTTGATATGTTTGTGTTTTCTTAGTGTTTACTGGTCAACTGGATGCCCAATAAAGCAGCAAAACGACACCCTGATAAACTTGAATCTGAAGTTAGAAAGCTGTTGGTGTAACATGTGGACTCAATTCATCTTTCAATGCTTTGTTTCTTACATACCTATTCATGTCAAAAGTCATCTGAAAGGTCATTCTTTATTTTTCCTTATTCGAGCAAACTGTAGATTTTTAGACCTTAGTTATGTTCTATGCAACCTTTTTTTTTATATATATATAAAAAAGGGTATAACTTTTATTGGGGGAAGACCTCTCTCTCTCTCTTAAAAAAATAATGATTGAGAGGAAAAAGGCAAGAAATATGGAATCAACAGTGGCAACACAAACGGCACATACACCAGTACAAACTAGAAAAGAAATAAAATCAGTATTACAGAACATCACACATTTTTTCTAGGCTCTCCAAAAAGTGCTAAAATGCAGAGATACCAAACTTCTTTGGGTAGACTCGCCTAAGAAACTACTCTGAGTTTCACCTTCTCGACTATCCGTTCCTCCCAATAGACCAAATCATTGCGGGAAAAAGACGACTTTAGACAATCTTACACTTTTTAAGTGTACTGAACCCACTGTCCAACAATATGCTAATACGTGGAGGCATAATCCAAGATGCATAGAGAAAAAGGGAACTTTGATCTTTATGGGTAAACTGGCAATGAATGAACAAATATTGGAGGCAAAGAACACATGCATTAGATATGAGATTTTATCAGTGACGAAGGTGCTCTAGAGTCAATTTTGTCCAAACCAACAACCCAATTAAACACTGCAACTCTGGGAGGGCATCCTGATATCCGAATGAAAACAAAACATTTACGATGGATGTCATGCAAAATGAGAGACTGATAGAATGATTTAGTTGAAAACACTGCATCTTTGTTGGGGCCCATTCTTGTAATTCATCAGCATCAGAAGAAAAACACTCTCTCTCAAGATCATTCAACAAGAAGGTAAATAACTGTCTCTTAAGATCTAAAAAATATGAGACCAAATGCAAGCCTCACCCATTCCTGAAACATGCTCTGCAATACTGAATTCCTAGCTAGATTGAATATAAAAGGAAAACGTTCTTTCAACAGACTATGTCTCAACCATGTATCATGCCAAAACAGCATTTTTGTGCTAGCTTGACTCTGTAAATAATGTTGCTCTCAAAGGAACCAAACACCCCACATAATAGATCTCCATATGCCAGAATTTTGATGAAAAACATGATGGACCCTCCAAATAAGCATGGAATCACCTTCGCCTAACTGCAAAGCCATTCACTAAGTAAAACCTTATTAGAATATGGAATGTGCTGATTGCCCCAGATGAAGGCCACAAGTGTTCTATGACAGATCTCAGATGAGCTTGTTGGTTGTTCAAGGGATAAGGTTATATGGTTCTGATCTCATAGTTGAAGTCAAGGATGCAAATGAACTGATGGTCGTGTAATAGAGCAGCTCTTAGGTTTGCTTAAAGCATCACTTTGCAGTGTTATTGACTGGAGACTTGAAATTTGTAATTTAACAGGTCAAGGATGCAGAACAGGGAGAAGTGCAATTAGGTCAATTTCATGGGCTGTGAAGTAGAGTTCAAAGACTAGCAAACATCATTTTTCATCATCATCATTAGAGTTAGGAAAAGCCAAGAAAGGCAAAGATAGTGTGTTGTTTTATTCTATATTTGATAATTTTAACTTTGATGAGGTAGCAAGAAGCAAGGAAAGACCAGCAGACATTCGTGGACTTCTTTAATGATAAGGATGAGGTTCCAGTTTGGTGGGCATTGAGAATTCAATGTTTTTTATAGCACTTGATGGACGAGCTCTTGCCTTTGGTGTAGTTCTTGGTCAAAATGAGGTAAAAGGAGATGGCTATTGATCCTCCTGTTCCATCTGCTAAAATGTTTTCCAATCGAAGTGTCGTTTTCGGTCAAGTCCTGACATGACACTTGAATTCATATTTACTTAGGTCAAAAAACAACAAATAATTCAATAATAAAATAAGCTCACACCTCTGATCAATGGTGAAGATTGCTCTTAATTGATGGCCATGAATCTACCTCAGAAAATGGGAGTCCTGAATCAAATCTCACTCCACTTTAAAGGGTCATCTCTGTAGAGTTACTCAGTGTATGTGGATAGGGAGACTTACATATGCTCTAAGAATTAATCAAGTGCTTTAAGAGGCGAGATCACTCTCATGTGAAAGAGATGATGTGGATATTGCTCCCACTTTGTTAATCACGTTCTCACAATCATTGTGACAAATACCTTTCTCGGGATATTAACGGCAATTGGTAATATCGGATATTTTTAAATTCTCGGATTTTTACTAGGAATTTAACGGGAAAATCTCGCTGAAATTATAATATTTAAAAATAATAAAAATAGAATAAATAAAAACATTAATAAAATAAAAATGGTAAGAAGGAATTTACCGGGAATTTATCGGGAATTTACTTGCAATTTATTGGGATATATCGCGATATTACCACTTATCTCATTTTTAATGCGATTTTATCGGGAATTTACCGGAAATTTATACGCTATGGCCATAAAAACGCGTTTTTAATGCGATAATGCTATTTTGCGGATAAAAACGCGGTAAATTTGAAAATACCACCGATATTTGTGACAAGGCTCACAATGACATAGTTCAAACATCCCCAAAAAATAAGCTTGGATGGGTTAATACGCCTAAATGGCCCTAGTGAGCACAATGGGCATTAATGGGCTTCTTTTGTTGGATGAAGTGATGTTGCAGATGATGATCTCACTAGCTTCGTAGAAAATCTATCCATATTTTATTATTATTATTATTTTAGATTAACGTGTGGGAAACTCAGACACAGTCCTATCCAAATTTGTATCAATTGAAAGATCAAAAGCACTGGATCGACAAGTTAGCCGTAGCTCTCAATCAATGAACATCTCAAGGATCCAGACACATGAATTTTAGGAAAGAGATGGTAACGATTTTTTTTTTTTTCTTTTTAAGGATTGACGAGATAGTCAAGAACCCGTCTCAGAAAGTGAGTGTTTTGTGATAGATTCACATTCCACCCTAACGGTTCACTCCCTATAGCCTTATCCGTACTCGATATACATAAATTGAGAGGTTTTCACATTCTCCAAAAGACTGCTTAGTTGAGATGCACGGGAGTCATCAAAAAAAAATTATTCATCTTTCCTACACAAAGGTTCCTAAAATAAATTAACTAAGTCAACCCTTAAAACAAATCTTACAGTCGGAGCTACCACGTTTCCAACAGGATTAACACTCCTAATAAAAAACACTCTCGTATTCTTGGTAGATGGTGGGATAAACAAAATAAGAGAGAAGCCTTTTTTCCTAGATGGATTAAGAAAAAAGGTTAACAAAAATCAAATGGGGTTTTGGACTATGGCCATAACAATATGCTTAAGCTCCATCTACATGAGTCTAATTCTTGCATTAGATATGGGAGCGTATTTTTGTTGGATCATCTGTCACATATCTTTAGTTATCTTAGTATTCTCATATATAAGAAGGAAATCATCATAGAGTGACTAAAAATAATATTGCATGCTGTATAGTAGTGCTTTACGCATCTCTAACATATTTTTGTCAACTTAAATGTCAATTTATAGTTACTTTTAGAAGGTTATTTCATTAATTTTTTTAATGGTGTGTTATACATCATATTCTTCTAAAAGATTTTTCATCAATCTCCTCAATAAGTGGTAATTAGATCCATTTATTATTATTATTATTATTTTACTTTTACCAATTCCACACTTAAAAGACTTAGCCTGCAGTTTGGATGAGGGGAATGGAAGGGAAATGAGGGATCTCATGCGATCGTCTCTCTAACCTGTGCTAATGGAGAACTACTCCTACTCATCCTAACCTGAGTTGGGCGACTCGTCTCCTCGATCTCGAGAGATCGACTTTGAGAACTCAGCTTGCAGGAGCTAGCGATAGTGAGCTACTGAGTCAAATCCATGTCCAACAATGGAAGCAAGATCAATCCCTGCCCACGTGAGAATGAACTTTCTTACGTCGGAGGTGATACGAAGATGTTGACCATTGATCGACCATGATTTCTAAGCTGACGTGGGTGATACAAAGATACTGACCATTGATTGGCCATGATTTCTCCTTTGCACACTCTTTTCCTGAGATCAACTTTAAGTACTAGTTTCTTGGAGAAGATTTGGATGTCCTCATTTCTATTACCACCAGATGATTGTGGAGTACAATCTTCCTCTTTCCTTTGTCTGGGCCTCATGCATCAACTTTTTTTTTTTTGAATTTACATGTGGAAAATTACAAGATACCTAGCGTAAAATCCTCACGAGTAATTTCTAAGGAGAGAGGCAATCAAGTTGAACTACACCCGTATGGATAATTGATCAAAGTAAAATCATTTTTTTGAGGCTTAATCCCAGTTGAATTATTATTATTTTCATGCACCAACGTTAGCTACATCCGTAAGGGTATGGACTCCAGTTTGAGTCGTAATTATGAGTCATTCTATTAATTTATAATTTTTAAAAGTTATAATAATAATTTATTTATTGTATATTTTATAGGAGTAATAAATAGATTATAATTTGTATAAGAGATGTGTTAGTTTTTTTTTCATTTATTAAGGCTCAAAATAAATTATATATGAAAATGTATTTTTTTTCATCTCATATTATATGAGTGGAATCCAAGCACTAGGACTTCATTTTAAGTTATATATATTTAATAATTATGTTTCTATCAAAATTTAAACTTTAATTATTTACACTATATGGGTCTAATTCTCATAAGATTTATAATATATCAATTTTTTTCTAACGTTTACCAAATAAGATTTTTTTTAAGAGAAAGTTCTTTAGCCGGGGAAACCAAGAAATAAATTATATAAAAGTTAAGTAATTAAATAATGTTAGCCTTTTATTGTTAGCCTTTTATTGTTAGCCTTCAAGTAAACAAGACTCAAAGTCATTAAAATAAATTCAATGTTAGCCTTTTATTGTTAATATATAAAAGTTAAGTAATTAAATACTCCATCATAGTCTCTATTCACTAACTCATCACGAAGCAATCAAATTAAATAAACAAATTTAACGTGAAAGGCACACGAAATATTTTGGCTAATTTATTTTTACCATTATTGGGCCTTATTTATGTTTATTATAAATAATATTTAGGTTTAGAAAAACAAAGTATAGAGATACATATATGTTTAGATTCACTAAAACAAGCCCTAAAAATTTGTGGAAGAATTGTGACAAACCGTACGAAAACAATATCAAGCATAATACACATACTTAAGATACTACTTTTCTTGATGGATGTATGATACTGTTAGCGTTACGCGCGGAAATAAGAAAAATCGAACGGAAAAAAATACACAGCACAATACAATATTTTTAACGTGGTTCATCCCATCTGGCCTACATCTACAGAGCGACAGAATATTCACTATAAAAGAGAAAGAACTATATGTACAATATTAATGACTCCCTTGAGTCATGAGTCCAAACCCGAACTCCCGAGCCCCTTGTACACCCCTGTATACAACACATCGACTTCACCTCTCAGTTGATGTGAGTCTCTCTCATACCCAGAATAGTGAACCCAACTTTTGTGTTGCTCCCTTTACGCTTCATGCGTCCTACGAGCACATCCCGACGTGCTTCTCAAACGCAAGCGTCTCTGATGATGGTGTGTCTCACACACACAGATCTGCACTTCTGCTTTGGCGAAGGGGCTTGTCTTTCTAGCCGCACTTTTGTTGGCTGTCACTCACAGATTTGAAAACCCAAATCTGCAGCGGTATTGCACTATTGCTTCCACCCCTCTTCAGCTGTCGAGCTGTCCTCCAGACAACATCAGATCTGTAGCTCACCTCTGTCTGTGTATACAACCATCTATCAATGTCCAGCATCCTTCTATCTCATGCTGAGACTTCCTTCATGGGGGCCCAACAAAGGCACTCTTTCCTGAAACCTTTCCTCGACATATATGCTATGTGCCACCAAGGCTCAACACGTCCCATGAATATCCATGATATATTCATCGTATCTTGATAAGCCAACTTTATCAAATATGATCAAGATGCTTTATTCAATTTGGCATCTTAATATTCCTCTGGCACCACTATTAGGCTACATAGTCTGAATGTGATGGCCCCCACTTAAACATGTGTGGGACTCAATTAAAGCTAAGATACTAATTTCGATGATCAAATAGAAACAGTCACAACTAGAGAGCTCTACAAAATTTACCCTTCTTAATTTAATGGACAAAATGGTTGCCGGGATAAAGTGAATTGAGGGAGGGGTTACACTGTGTCAATTTTATGTGTTTTTTAGTCCTTTTGAGTCCAAAAAAAAAAAATCAATCTTAGAAAAAATTGAAAATTTGAAAAAAAAAATTCTAGCGTAATAACTCAAAATTTGATTTCATTCCCAGTATATAACCAAAACAAAGAATAATGAGATTTTCGAAAAAATTATTGCGCAATTCAAAGAAAGTAAGAATTACTTATAACACTCAGAAAAATCGAATGTCTCAAAAGCTCACTGGATCACAAGTCTCCACTGGTATTCTTCCGGTGATTACTTCACTCATGAATACTCTTCTTTTTCCAACTAAGTTAATATGACTGTGCACAAGGGGTTATCCCAATTGATTTGGGAGTAAGATCTCTAGAGAGAGGTCTGGAGTTTAAACCATGGGAGCTCCAATGATGGGCCACTTTCCTATGAGAATATGTATAGAGTAAGGACCCATCGATTTTGGATAGGGGGTTTTTACACACTCCGAAGGACCAGTCGGGTTCAACAGCCTGGATACCTCCGGACCTCAAAAAAAAAAAAAAAAGTGATGCCAATAAGATGGATAATGACAAATGGAACCTCCAAAATTTGCTCCTCTTTGTTGGATTCATGAGTTTATATGGAAGTGGTTAACTATGCCACCACATGACATATAATGGACTAAGTATCGATGGAAGAAAAAGACTTATGCCCCCATGACACATGGTGAATTAGGTGTCAATGGGAGATATGCTTAATGTCACCATATAACACACAGTGAGATAGGTGTCCATGGGAGATGAGCATATGCAAGTGGCACATGACATGGGAAAATTAGGTTCTTACCACCACAACACTTGGTGGGTTAGGTGTGGAGGTGATGGGATGTCCATGCCATTAACTTACATATACAGAAAACTCTCTGTAATAGTAGTATTCTATAAAGTTATAATCTGTCTAAAATAGTATCGATAGGTGGTCCCAACCTTGAGCCCATATAAAATGTAATAAATCTCTCTAACTCAGTACTTAATACGTTCAAAATAAAAAATGTATTACCCCAAGCATTTTGTAAAATAATATTCTATACACTCAGAATACAAAATTACTGTAATACTGTCTAAGAACCTCACAAACTACATCATCTAGACTTCATAAAAGTAATGAGATAGACTTCTGGATATGCTTCATCATTCTTTGAGAAGGTGCATGCAATCTGTTCTCAATGAACGAGAACTGTATTAGGAATGGATGGAGTGATTTGTTCTATAAAGAGGAGCTGAAAAAATATTTTAATGATAGGTGGGAGTTTTAAAGAGATTTTTAGAAAGAAATACTACTAGTCCCTCTAATTTAATAACCTCTATAATGTAATATATGTACTATGGTCCCAACCATATTACATTTTAGAGGTTTTACTGTATACGGGTTAGATAAAGAATGTTTAGTTGGCAAGTGTATGGACCAAGAGATAAAAATAAAAAGGAATTGAGTGGGGGAGAATGATTAGTACGATAAGGGAGGTAAGAGAATCGGTCGTAGGGATGGAGGTATCTTTTGTCGAGATTGGATGCACAATTAATGGAGTGGTAGACCTACTTTGGCAAATTGAGAGTCGATAACCATTTCTCCGGCGTCTTCTTGTTGTGCCATTGTATTGATTTTTTGTTTTTCTATTTGATGTTGTTTCTTTGGCTTTTGTGATCTAAAACTTTTAGACTCTTTTCTTTATAATCATTTCTCTTGTTTTAATGAATTTCTTTTGTTATTGTTTAAAAAAAAAAAAAGAGACAAATAAATAAGTTTCAATTAAACTACTCCCCTCTCCAATCCCTTTAAATGAGCTGCATGCAAGTGTGTTCTTTTTATGGACCTAAGTGAGCCCACTGCATACATCATATTGTGTAGAATGCATTAACTTGGTCATTACAAATTTACAAGGGTGGTCATTGCAAGGAAGAAGATTACCAGTTTCTTAATCAATGTAGTTCTTTGCTCTCTCTTTTGCAACTTCACATGTTGCTGCTAATCCAAGAACAAATGTATTAAATGTGGGAGGTAGGGTTTCCACTAGAGGTCCGAATATCGGCCGATATCTCGGCTGCATCATATCAGCTGTTTTTGTAAAAAAAAAAATTGAGAGAAAAATATCGGCCGAAACCGTTTCTTCGACCCCTGGTTCCACTATGGTCTTTAAAGGACTAAATAGCTCCTTGTACAAGAGTATCAGATTTACTTAAACAAGAGTATCACGTTGAAGTGCATGCTTTAAAAATTAATTTGTGGATCAAGCCATCTTCCAAGAAGGTTGAGTTGGATAGAGTTCAATTGAGGCTGTTGAACTCAGTCAAACTCGACACATCAACATGAAGTCTTATATAATATTAATTAATTAATTAATCAATTAAGTTAATAATAAATAAGTTAAAATATCATTCTACATAAATAACTACAGAATGTAAAATGTCAAATACAAAATATATAAAATACAATAAGTTAATACACTTTTTCATAAAATTATTTTGTTCACATTAATTACAATTATAATAACAAAATAGTCCAATCAAACATAATACGTTTCGAACCTTTAGGGGGTTAGTGAGAGTTAACCTTCTCAACCTTTTTGAACCACGGGTCATTAAAGATTTTCAAGGGTCTGAACCAACAAAAGGTTTCAAAGATAATCGAACCACATTTGGAGAAAATTTAAGATTGAACCGGGTTCAATTACTAGAAAGGGTGGGGTTTTAAAACATTGGTTAAAAGCCTGCAAACTATTATAAACAATCATTCCATACTACGGGTTTTTTTTTTTATAACCAAGGTGTCCAGGCCTAGTAGAGCACCCGACTTAACTCTCAAGGCATGTGCAAACATCCCTATCTACAGACACCGGATAACTATACGGGGAGTGCCCTTGTGGGGTGAAGTGGAATCGAATTAAGGAGTTATGCTTTCTGAGGCAGGTTCTTAGCCATCACTCCAACATGTAACACCTGCATTTTACCTAAAACCGGAGGAAAAGCAATATCAACCACTACCCAGAAGGTCAAATCTTGCAGGCAAGGTATGGTTTTGATGGCAAAATGATAATGATGACGACTATGGCCAAACTCTTTACCCTCCTGATCAAATTACCCTTGCTAGACAAAATAAAGAGTTTTCAAAGTTGCCAGGATGGTTTGAAATTTGGATCTCCTTGAAAGTTGAAACATTATTTCGATGTATACTTGGATGTGGCCACACTTCCATTGGAAAAACTGCAGGCAGCATTCTATCACCGCCAACCTTTCCCTGTATGTGCAACAAGCTATTTCAAGTTGGACCTGTAAGTGATTTATGCTATGCAAGAGAACGAAAAGGCGCAAACCAGAACTAATAATCTCCAAAAAAAAAAAAAAAAACTACTTCCTTTCTTTTTCAATGAATAAGAAAAAAATTCTTCATTATTACAAAAGGCGGCAAGCAGGCAAATCTACCAGTGTCGTTTCTGTGTAGTTTCAAAACACACGTTCTAGTAATGTCTGTCTTTACAAACAAAAAACTTATGAGATTGAAGCATAGTAGCGTAACAAGAATACACAAAAAATGGCCAGCCCTGAGTAATTCACCTTTCATTTTGCCCGTGGCTGCTGATTGGTAGAAAACGGCTGAAGTGAGAATCCATGCCTAAAGCAAGCCAGTTGCTCCAAAAGGATTGCTCTGATGAAGTGGGGGATTCATAGAAGAGGGACTTACAGGGAAGGCATCACCAAAGGGGTTTGCAGGTCCCATCATCATCATATTCTGTTGCTGCATCTGAGTATTGTTCTGTTGAAGAAAAGGATATGATTGCACCATCGACATATGCTGCTGCTGTCGCTGCTGAGCCATGGCTTCCATTTGAACTGATGGAGGGGGTGATATGTTGTTTGAAACAACAAATGGATCCTGCATCTCGAATGGATTTGGGGCTGCAACTCCATAAACTGGGTGGCCTTGCCTATATGCTGCTTCATCATATAAGCTATTGAGAGTGAGACTGTCCATTCCTCCAGCCTGCACGTGTTGCTACTCATATGAGCCTACAGTTTGACTACCAAACAAGAGGTGAAATGACAATGATAAGATGGTTTAGATTGTAAGCTTGTAAAGATAACATCCCTGAATTTCTTGCGCTTAGGATTGCAGTATTGGAACTAGCCAAAATTGGTGGAGAAATTAGCCAAAATCAGTACGGCTAGAGACCTGATAAGAGGGAGAATCTTTCTCAGTGATCCAATAGCCCACAGGGGTTAAATGTCCCTGGCATCTTTGGATCAAGTGGAGGGAGGAGGGAGGACGATGAATTCTTCAAGACAAGGGTTTCTTGATTCTACATACACCTAGACCGGTTAATAAGAGGGCTCACTTTTTAGCAGAACAGAGAATGGGTCTTGATAATGCAAGGATAAATATTATGTAATTTTATAAATCTCATGTAATTTAGATCCTTGGTGCTAGGGTGTCCAAGGCATTGTTTTATTCATCAATACATTTCCATCTTTCAAAAAAACAGTAAAAGGAAACCCAATCATACCTGCTGCATTTTTTTGGAGGGATTGGAGGTGGGGAGAAGAGAGAAGCGAGCAGAGTTTTTGCTTCTAAACCTCCACCTTTTTTTTCTCAAGACAGAGAGAAAGAGAGCAAAACATTTTTTGGTAACAATCGAGAATATGTACAACATGTGAAACAAGGAATTGAGCAAACCACTCATCAAAACATACATATAACAATATATTAGCCCAAACAATCAAGCTAATTGTTCCCAATTTCCCCTTAAGTGGCTCTCTTGGAATCCCTCCAATACACATTCCACGCCAAAGAAAGAGGCAGGGAGTACCTGCTAGATAGAAGAGGAGAAAAAAGAATGACCAAAACAATGGAGGAAAAGGTGGTCAATCAATTCCTCATGATTGCAACAAACAATCACACATTGGGGAAAGCAATCTTCTCAAGTTTATGGTTTTTGAGGGTTAGAATTTTGTCTAAAAAAGCAGTCCAACAAATGGAAGGGGGTTTCCAAATAGCAATCACTGGGAAACAAGTGGCTGAAGAGGGTTTAACGAGGGAAAACCAATGTTGTAAAACCTGGCCAGGACCGTGGTTGAATCGTCAGTTCAACCTTGACTGTCATAGGTACGGTTCGAGTTCCTCGAAATTTCACCCAAAGCAAAAACCTGTAAAAAACCTTCTGAACTCGCGGATGAAACCGGTTATTTTATCTCGACCGTAACCCGTAAAAACCCGTTTCAAAAATTATAAAATAAAATACAAAAAAGTTAAAAGTTGTCGTCCCAACTGGCTTCTCAATTTTGGAAGGAGTGCTTTTGAGATTTGCTTGTGATGGAGAGGAATGATGAAGGAGACGAAATTGGAAAGTTGGTTTCTTTAGATGATCAAATGAAGATGAAGATGTTGGTTCTTTTGGAGATCATGATGACTTTGGAATTTAAATATTCTTTTTTGGACATTAACTAACATTAAGTAATTGAGTTGTTTTGAATATTAATTAGTATTGAGTTGTTAGATGTTAGATGATACCGTGGATTATGAAACTCTTTATTTTGATGATATTATTGGAGGATAGATAATGGATTGTTAGATGAGATCATAGATTATGAAACCTTATGGTTGGAATAATATTGGAACATGGATGTTGGATTATTAGATTTATTTTATTTATAATTATTTTGTAGGAACAAAATATTTTTTTAAGAAAATATAATTTCGTCTCTTATTATGTGTTTTGTATTTTATATTTTATATTTTATAGTACAGTTATATTTTATTTATTAATTTATTTTATATTATTTAACAATTAATAATTTAATATTATTTAGAAAATCATCTTGATGGCACAGGTTTGACTGAGATACACTAAGGTTGAACCTTGAACCTTATTGAACCCAACCTTCCACTAAAACGGGTCGATTTTTAAAACATTAAAGAAAACAAGAGTTTGCTTGAAAAGATCATACAATGTTCCTTAATCCAAACCTTTTTGTCCACAACAACTGCAGATGGGATAGAATCTTTTGATATGGGCAATGCGCGCTTCAAATTACTCAATCTCATGATCCACAAGGTTCTTTCTGAAAGATAAAGGCAAAAACTGTCCTCCTCCCAAGATCTAAACACATTTGTTAATAGTCTTGCTTTGTTGGGTCAAGATGGAAATAGTCTAATATGGGCCCTATAAATCGAAGTGCTTATGAAAGCCTCATGAGAATTGGTTTTAGGAGATCCTTGTTTTATAAAATATATACAAACTAGTTTGCATGAACTTTGGTGCAAACTTTGGATTGTGGGGCCCATAGTGGATCCATTCTCCCCCATCACACCACCTACCCCTCGTGAATTCAACCATGCCCAATTTGACACCAATTTGACTTTCAAAACCATTGATCTAGCCCAATGAATTTCCACCATTAAATAAATGTGAAATTTGAGGGCCTTAAAAACACATGATTTTTCAAGATGGAATTTAATAGGCACCTTACACAAGCCAAGGCCTTTCAAATCTACCCATCCACATAAGCCTCAAGTTGGATCACCGGGCTTTTGAACAAAACTTTGGTGCAAACTAGTTTGCAGGGGATCTTACTACCAAGTTGGTGCAAACTCCTTAATGGGCACACATAGGTCCACATGGATGGGTGGGTTTGAAAGAAGCTGGCTTATATATGATGCCTATAAAATTTCATCTTGATTGGATATGAGAGCCACAATTTTTAAGGCCTCCAAAATTTCATACTTATCTAAAAGTGGAAATTCATTGGGTTAAATCAGTAGGCTTTAAAAGTCAAATTGGTAGCAAATTGTGCATGGGCGAATTCACGAGGGGTAGGTGGGTCTAAAACTTGATTCCCATTATGATCTCCTTGGTTGGATCAATGAAGACATGATTTTAAAAGTTCCAAATAATTAGAGATTAAAAAAAGTAATAAAATTTTTTAAGGCTTAAATAATATAGCTTGATTAATCCAACCAACATGATTTTTTATAGACCATAATTTCAAACTTGGACCTTTCGAACAAATTCATCACAATCATCAACAATGGGTCAAACATGAGTGGGCCCACAAAGAGGGCGGCATAAGGAGACATGTAAGAGTTTATTACTTCATAGGTGGTGGGAAGCTAAAAAAAATCAGGCAATGGTGGCGATGGGTTGCAATGTCCATGTTGGCACGTGGGTTTTGTTTGGTGCAAGCACATCAGCAAGCTCCCTCCTTGCTATGATGGAAGATTGTTTCCATGCACTTGCCTTTTCACATTTGGTCCTATAGATGACTTCTAAGTCATCGTTGTTAGTCATTTGATAGCCTATACTAATGCCTTGTGTCATAGTAACTCATTGCATTTTCATCTCTCACCCCCATTGCCATCATTCCATGTTGCCTAGAGGTAGGAGACCCGTGTCCTATGCATTCTCTACTCCCTTGGCCCTCACAATAGCTTGCACCTTTCAGATGCATAAGACAAGGTTTCTTCAAGCTGACTTTTCCCTAGAGATTCCCAACAAATTGACATTTGTCATTGCCTTCTAGAAAAGATGGGTATGGAAGTTAGTAATGACAAAGGTCAGTTAAGCTTAGGCCCAAAGACTCATTTAGGCCCTTATTATATTTTTAGAACCCAAGCCCAAATTAGAATAATTTGGGCCTAATCATGGCTTTGGAACTATAACTAAATTATGAGTCCTAATCTGAGGTGACATAGGGCATGACCTGCCTATGCAAGTTGCATCTCTATACAGCATTAGCTCAAAAAGTCAAAAATTCCATTTGTATCTTCTTCCTAAAACAAACCTTAGAAGGGTCATCAGCACCTGAGTTGGAAACTCCCATATGGCAAAAAGCACCATGTCATCACTAGAGGTAGAGGAGGCATAAAGGGATCTTGAGCTTTAATGTCTACAGAGCCAGTAGTAAGTTGTTTTGCATATCAACTAATGCTTTGTTGCATCTAGACTAGAATTACTACTATATATATTCTTTCTTTTCTTTTCTTTTTTTGCAATAACCAAGAGAAATATATTAAAAAAGAAGAGTACAAAAACAAAAGGAAAAAGAGGTCTGACAGGATTAGACCCAAACAATAAGAGGAAAAACAAAAAATAGAAAATACAATGAGAACAAAAGCAAAAACTCTTCCAATCTCAAAGTAAGAAAATTCCAGAAAAAAAGATTGGTGACTCCAAGCTTGGCAAAATAATGTGCCACTCTATTGTTGCTTAGCTGATCTTGACAAAGGATACATCCATCCCCAAAGCCAACTTCCTAATCTTCCTAACCAGAGTGATGAGTTTCCAGGGCGGACGTCTTTGACCCTTTGCCCACTTGATTGCATTTGCCGAATCTCCTTTAATAATGAGTTTTCCTTTTCCATACATCTTCCAGATGTTTAAAGCTCTTCTAATGCTAAGAATTTCCACCTCATTGGAGTCTCTAGTTCCCACCGACTCGTTGGAAACAATAGATGCGGTTCCCTCATGATTCCTAAGCGCCCCTCCTATCCCAGCAGGCCCCTGTTTCCCTCTTACTGCCCGTCTATGTTGATCTTCATGACGTTCTGCCCTGGAGGTCGCCATTTATCTTTGGGCTTCTCTTTCCTTCTAAACCCACTCATACATTCATCCCACGATGAAATGAAGTCCGTGAGTCTAAGACCACTAAACTCTTTGCTAGAAAGAAGCCAAACACAAAGTCTCCATTTTGCTAGTTGGACGAGTTCATTCATATATGTTGTTTTTCCTTCAAAGACTTTGGAATATCTTTCTTTCCAAATGGTCCACAACATGACTACTGGGATAAGTCTAATGTTGCCCCTAATAAGTTCCATGCCTCCTCTTCACCTTGTCCTAACCTCCACCAAGATCTAATCATCATTGACCCTTTCTTTTCCGCATTATCCCTAAGAAACCAACCATTTGCCACCTCCATACATATCTAGCAAACAAGACTTGAACCCATAAAGCATCTCATTCTCTTCCCAATCTCCATGCCCATTTGCCCAACAAAGGTTGTGAAAACCCCCTATCCGCACACACCGAGTAATTCAATGGACCTTACTCTATACATATTCTCATGGGAAGTGGCCCTTCATTGGGGCTCCCATGGTTTGAATCCAAGACCTCCCTCTAGAGATCTTGCTCCCAAACCAGATAACCCCTTGGGGTTAATACGACACTACTATCATAGGAATGATAATAACCTTGTTGCAATAAAAAGAGATTGATTGTGTAAGTTATTATTATTGAAAAGTGGACGAAGCCCAATAACAACAAACACACCAAAAAAATAAAAAAGGAAAATAATAACAATGAAAAAGGGTGTTATCATATAGCAACATGTATGAGAGTCAAAGTAAGAGTAGGTCCCTTTGTGGCATCAAGTAACCATACATGAAAAGAAAAGTCTGCAGGTTTAGCAATTACACTGATGAATAGGGAGGCACAGACTCATGATAGAACAGATCAGAGGGTCAGATTTGAATATCACTACAAGAAGTGTGCAGGTAAGACCGTGTTGCGTGAGAAAGTGCTATTTTTTGCTTCAAGGGGCAGTTCTAAAAGAAACAGTTATATGGAGTAGGATAAATGCTATATGGAGTTAATGTTGAGTAATTATGAAAAGACAGAAAGTCATGAAGATTGTATAGTAATATCCAATACAGGAGGTCTAAAGGTTGACCCAATAGAAGAAAATATGAATAGAAAATTATTTATAGTAGTTTGGGCATATAGAAGACCAAAAACAACTCCAAAGAATAAAAGGATTACAAGTACAAGGTACAAAGAGGTGGAGACAATTATCATTTCAAAAAGGTGGAGACAATTAGGGTCTATTTAGCAATTGGGGATGAGCTTACAAGAGTAGGATAAAACCCACTAAGTTCAAGGTATCACGGCGACCAAGAATATAGAAAATATGTGGAATAAAGTAAATAGATCCAATGAGATCGAGAAAAAGAGAGAGAGCATACACAAAATTTCCTAATGAAACCAACAACCACATCCCCAACTTCTGATGCCAACATTACAGTCACTTCCCAATTAGGCGGCAAGAAGAAAAAAATACAATGCATAAGGTACATGAGAACTGACCAACTGCCTTTCATTGACAGAAGTACCATTGCTGGGAGTGGTAACTAGAGCAAGTTCCCATCCAGTAGGATCAAAACCATTTGCTTGAGAGTCAGAGGTTGCAGTGGCACTGACACCTACAAGGCAAATCCAAATTTATTATTGAAATAATGAATCGAAATGATAGTGCAAATGACAAAGTAGCGCAATAGAAACATTAGAAACAGAGACATCGCTGAAATGTAACTTACTAGTTGGAACTATAGCCAGAGCTAATGCATTGCTTTCCTCCATTATAGATGCATCAGGAGTTACAGTGTTTAATCCCTAAACAACAGTGAGAAAAGGACCGCATTAAGAGAGTAATCCTGACAACAACAAAAGAGTAACTCAACAGAGATGATAATTTTTCATGGACCTACCAAAAGATCACCAGTGTCAAGGTTGGAAGGACGAGGTGCAACCTCCACATTAGAAACAGAAGGCACAGGATTTTGTTCTACCACCTCCACAGATGGTTTCACATCTTCTGGAACAGAAGTTTCCTCTTCTGGTTTGTATGTTAAAAGAAGTCTCTCTTGGTACTCCTGGTACATAATGGTTGTCAGATGGTAAGTAGTCTCCTAACATGCACACAAACCTGGACTCTCTCTCTCTCTCTCTCTCTCTCCATCACAGGACAGGTGGATAGGGTTTAGGGTCAAAAAGCAAAATTGTTTTGATCAATGGTCAGATTTCTATCTGGAAAGAACTTTGCAGTAATACCCATCAATGTAGTGACTCACAACTCAATGGTGCCAACAGTCCTAGAATAGCTGATCCAACCATTGTCATGCATACATAGTGGGCCAGACTCATAGATTTATGGTAGTATCTTATCATACATACAGATGAGTGGGCCCATCATATCAAGTAAGGCGAGAAGTCATGCTAAATGAAAAACTTCGAAATATTGTGGGTCTCCATTTTGTTCTAACAATGACAAGAACCTGTAGTGCAACTGGTTAAAACTCATTGTTATAGTCCACAAGGTCATGGATTCAAGTCCCATAGGCGTCAGATAGAGCAGCCGATTCATGGAAATAATTTTCCAAATCCCAATATAAAAGCGAACTCCAAATTGATGGAATAAATGACTTAGATGATAATGGTGATGATGATCCATTTTGTTCTAACAATGCTGTATTTCCCTAGTGATAATCTGATGACAACATGGCAATGGGCCAATCTACTGATGTGCAGAAAAAAGATAAAACTACTAGAGAGTCTTAAACTTCTCCCAATTTAATATCTTATGGTTTAATACCGTACAAAGGTAATTGGACTGTATTTTCCTCTTTTTTATTGAAACTGAGATTTTTGCGCAGAAAGGAGAAACCAAGAGTTTAAAAACAACAAATTACTGATAAAAAAATACAACAAAAAACAACTGAAAAGCAACCTTAAACCAACCTAGTATTTTTACGATCTACAAATTAAACTCAAGTTTTTTTTAGAAGTACCAAAAAGTAACCCTTTTTGGAATTGCATAACCAATGACACTTATTTCAGAATAACTGGAGGGTCATTTGAGGTGGTTTAGGCAAGTCAATGGAAGACCAAAGACAGCCTCAATACAAAGAGTTGAGAGGTTACAAACATGGCTGTTAAAATCTTACGATACATGATTCGTATCTTACGATTCATACGATATGATAAGATGAACGATTCGAATCTATCAACAAATCTTACGATTCGTATAAATAATAGAATTATGGAGTTATTAGGAGTGTGAAAGCATGAAACATTTCGTTTTAATAGTTTTTAAGGCTTGAGTTAATGAGCATTTAAGACATTTCAATTTTTTGAGGGTTTTTTTAGTTCATTATTGATTTTTCACAGTATAGTTGGATTATATACTGCTCTTATACTTTTGGGAGTTGGAGCATTGAAATTTGAGCTCCAATGAACTGATTATATAGAATTTGCTTAATATTGAAAGAAAGTTGGAGAATTGCTCATGTTATTACATTTAGATATATTTTACGTTATTCATATATTAAATATTTTTAGGGAAAACACTTGTGAATCTTACGATTGTACGATTTACGATACACGATTTGCGATTTAAGATGTATTAACGAATTACGATACGATTTGATTTTCACAACATTGGTTACAAATTGCGGTAGACCACTGAAAACATGAAGAAATGGGATAAAGAAAGATATGACAGATAGTAAAGTGATGGACTGCATGGTTTATGTTAGGGTCAAATGAAGTAGAACTTGAAAAGCCGACCCCACATAAATGGGATTTCTGGCTTTGATGATGATAATGATGATGAACCAAACGGTCATTATTTGTAAGCTTAAAATGGAAGATACAAACACGTCCTGGAACACACACACACCATGCATGTGCTTTTGCAAATGTTGACACTGGAACAGACCGTCAAAAATTGCTTAGGATATTTCAGAACATCAAAAACTAACAAACTAAACTATAATCAGAGAACACAACCCAGAATAGAAATTATAATACCAAGCAAGAAATGAGAAAAACATGACGCCGGTGGTTTAGAATGCAGTCCTCTGGTTCACATATACATTGCATGAACAAAATATTCTAGCCAGTCATGAGCTATACGAACCAGTGGTTCCCTTGAAACAGACACCATGCGTGGTGCTTCTCTTATATATTCTTCCATAGTCGTGAGAAATGATTGAGGTGGCTGAAAAGAAATATGACACCATTAGTTCAAACTGTACCATTATGAAAGAAGAAAAGTATAACTTCAGCATACATAAGCATTATTACCTCTCTTAACACTGGAAACTGGAAATTTCTAGCAAGTTCCAGACCTCTACAAGTCTCAAAAAACTCAGAAAGGCCCCCAGCCTACAGATTCAAAATTAGACTTCAGCCATCAAATATGAAGAATATACAGTCTACTTTTAAGCAATCACGCCTGCCATGAGAAATTAAATAAAATTCAAGAAGGTGACAATTATTCTAAAAACTTTTACAAATTGAAACATATGACACAACCTGCTGGCCAGCCCGTTTGTAGATTTCAAGAGCTTTAACAGCTTCATGTCTTGGCATCTCAAAAAACTGTCAGGAAATTAAAACTATCATTGAGAAACGAAGACTTGTCATGAAATCATTTGAGCCAATAAACAATACAATCACTCAACCTTATCAATGACATTAATGATGCCATCATTAATAGCACAATAGATTTTAAAGCTCTCTTTCAGTACCTGCAAAACTCTCAATATCATCATTTATACAAATATCATAGAAATAGCTATGAATAATTACAGTATGCTTAAATTAGTGTATACAAAAATTAAATAAATACACATGTTTAAAAATATATATAAAAAAAAGTGTGCAATGAAAGAGAGAAAAAAAAACAACCTAGAACTGCACCTTGAGTGTGCCTTGCACTTTAATTACTTTGGTGACAAACATGCATGTTTCAAGATAGATATGTGGTGTAACAACAAAAGATGGAATTAAAAATGAATACAACACTAGAAGTGCAAAAGTTGCCCTAATAAATGAAAAGATGAGAGAATATCGTTTAAGATGGTTGGGCATATTTAGAAGACATGAAATGGCCACAATACGAAGAAATGAAGAATTAAACATTACAGGTAGAAGGTATCAGATGAAGGAGAAGATCATTTAATAAATGTGTTCATGAGGTAAAATAAAACATTATATACTGTGAAGTGATAGAGAAAATGATTATTAATGGGATTCAGGGTAAAAGTAGAAACCAAAAAGTCAAGCACAAATAGTTGGGATACATGACTTTGATGATGATAATGAATTGATGATGTCAACATAATAATAATTAAGGGCCGCCCATACTGACACCCCCTAATCTGCCAACAGACACCGCATTTCGAATTCGTAGCGAAAATTACATTTCTGCCCTTCCGCGTGGAATCGACCGAACGAACAATCAGTTCATTTTCGCTTCAATCGATCGATCTTAGGCGTATAGAATCGTGCGATTGAACAGACAGTTCATTTTAGGTTCGTCCAATTGATTCTAACAGCGCATTCAATCGATCGGAGCCATGAGATCGTACGATCGATTTTAACTGAGAGGTCGACATTTTGACAGTCGACCTCTCGTTTGAAGATTGATCGCACGATCTATTATATTCAATCGATCGATTGAATACCAGTGTAAGATCAATCGCACGATCTCAGAGGATCATGCGATCGATTTTAACTGAGAGGTCGATATTTTGACAGTCGACCTCTCGTTTGAAGATTGATCGCACGATCTATTATATTCAATCGATCGATTGAATACCAGTGTAAGATCGCTCGCACAATCACAGAAATCGTGCGATCGATCTTACACTTTTATATAATTGAACGAACGAAATTTTCTCCCATTTCCTTCATTCGTGCGATTGAAAGACCGAAAACCCTAAAACCCTTTCTATTCTCTTCTCCAAATCGTTCGATCTACCATTTCCTCTTCTCCAAATCAACCGCACGATTGTCACATTCGTTCGGTCTTGCCCTCTCCCCTCTTCCACCTTCGATTGCACAAATTGATTTCGATCGCACGAATCGAGTTCAAACCCTTCTCTCTACCTTCCTTCTCCTCCAAACCGATTCTCCTTTACACCTCCTTCTTTCACATGGCATCCCAAGGGTCTACACCGAGAGGGAAGAAAGTGAAAACTGTGGCTACATCGAGAAGGAAGAGACCGAGAGTGGTGGAGACACCGACGGAGACGAAGACATTCGACTCCAACCATTTCACCTCTTTGGAAGCGACAACATTGTACAAAAAGGATTTGTACTCTCGGCCCTACATTTTTGGTAAAATCATTGACCTTAGCTTTTTTCCACCCTTTGGAATAAAAATTCATAAGTATATTGAGAAACTTGGTTGGAGTGACTTCTTCGCAATAAAAGATGATTTTTATCCTAAATTAGTGAAGGAATTTTATGCGAACATGTCCGAAGATAGGGCCAGACATTCCATAAAATCCAAAGTTAGAGGGACCGAAATTGAGATTTCAACTTCGATATTGGACAGAATGTTTAAGTTTCCCAGTGCCACTATTGTGAAGTATGAAACAAATTTATGGCCTACCGATGTTGTTTGATTCGTTCCCTTGAATGTCATGAAGCAAATGTGTGGGCGGAGTGATATTGTCAAACCAGATAAGCCCGCTTTGATGGATCTAACCCTAGAAGCCCGAATTGTTTATTACATTATTACGAAGAATATTTTACCTATAAAATGGCATAGTAACCATGTAAGCTATTTTGATAGTTTCCTCATCTGGTGCATCATGAATGACAAGCAAATTGACATCTCTTTCATCATCATAAAACACATGGTATCTTGCCGTAAGACGAGAAAATGTAGTCTTCTATATGATCTATTTCTGTCTTACTTGTTTCGACAAAGAGGAATCACCCTTCCCCCTGAAGACAAAATAGCTTTGAAAAAGACCGATACATTGGATGCGTCTACTTTGGGCAAGATGGGATTCAAACTCGACAATGCACTCTGGGTTCCCAGAGTAGAACATACTCGTGAGGTCGAGGTACCTGAAGTTGGGGCAGAGGCACCTCAAGAACCGACTCCTCCGCAAACTGATACTGGAGTCAGTACTATGCTAATTCTTGACAGCATTGAAAAACTGAATGAAAAAATTGATATGAAATTTGTTGAGATGGAAAGAAGGCTTGATCAGAAATTTGTTAGATGGAAGGAAGGCTGAATGAAAAAATTGATAAAAAATATACTGAGTTGGAAGGAATGACGATGAGAAGGTTGAATAATTTGCAAAATCAAATGGTATATATAATGAGATTGTTTGTTCTTTTAGCGCAAAGAACAGGAATACGAGCACTTCTAAGACACAAAGATGGGACCGTAAGAACATTCTTAAGTCCAACGATGATGTCTCAAGCTTGGGGTTCCAATCAATATCGCCCTACTGGCCCCACTCAGCCTCGTCTAACTGGATTTGTTCCTCCTCGTTCACTAGGGATTGGTACAGATTCTGTCTCCACTTCTCGTCCGTCTGGTGTTGTTCGTCCAGTGCGACTTTTTGGCCCCATTGAGAGTGCGACTGGGCGTATTCCATTGGAACGACCTCAGTCTCTTCATACTGCACCAGCACCTCCTTCATCTGCACTTGCTCCTATTGATGTTGATGCATCTCCTTCTACATCTGCACCAGCTCCTGCCTCCGAGTAGCCGTTCTATTTGAAAATTTTGTAATTTTCATATTTTGATATTCATATGTAAATTTTGAATGAATATAGTGAATGTTTTCTTTTTATGACCTCTTTTGTAAATTTTGAATGAACATGGTGAATGTTTTCTTTTTATGACCTATTTTGTCAATTTTGAATGAACATGGTACCTTTGAGTGATTTGTATCTAAACATGGGACCTTAGAGTGATCTGTCACTAAATATGGGACCTTTGAGTGGTTTGTCTCTAAACATGGGACCTTAGAGTGGTCTGTCACTAAATATGGGACCTTTGAGTGGTTTCTCTTTTGTCCTCGATGTAATTCTGCTCACTCATGATTACCAACAAATTTGATTAAAGAAGAGTTTTTCCTATTTAGTGAGGAAGTTTGTCAAAGAATGCTGAAGTAAATGTGGTTGCAATAAACAATGCTGGATTCATTCAAAATAACAATTGTTGCTTGAATACATGCTTGAGTACATCGGAATGAAAATTAATACAACTTTTTGCAAATGAAATACATTCTTTCAACTGAATACATGTGAAAATGATAGACACTCATAACTGATTCCACCATTGCTGAAAATCGTCAGTATCTCTAAGATCACCAAAGCTCAAGGTTGTCAAAATCGAATCGTATCGTGAATCGGTCTAGGGGTGTGAACCGTGAATCGTGAATCGTAAAATCGTAAGATTCATAACGTTTTGTTCAATTTCTCATAATATATAAGTAAATATATAGTCAAGGCCACATCCATTTATCATCCAAAGGAAATAATCAACCACAAAAAGACAAAATAATAATAATATGAGATTTAAATATAAATACAATATTATGTAAATAATACAATATTACATAATACATAATAGTAAAATACAGACATAGTAAAATGATTACATTATAGTATACAGTTTTATATAATACAATCATTTTAATCATTTATGTAAATAATATAATATTATATAATAGTAAATGATCTGAGGAATAAATACAGTTATATAACTGTATGGTGTAAATTGTAAAATGATTACATTACACTATTACAGTTATATAATATTGTATTATACTATTATATATAATATCAATTTTATATTATATTGTTTTGTAAAGCAAGAAAGGGCTTAGTGGCTTACTGTGTGTTATACTATTACAGATATTATAAATTTTATATAATATTATTTTGTACAGCAAGAAAGGGCTGTATGGTGTATGCTGTACACTGTACAGTCTTTGCCAGATTTAACTTAGGCAAAATGAAAGTAAAAAGGAAAGAAAAGACCGGTAACTTAAAAGGGAATTCTTTATTAGTTTATTTCATTAAACATAATAGGTCTACCGATTATACATAGCCAAAACGAAAGTAAAAAAAGAGAGAAAAAAGAGAAATAAGAGAAAAGTTAAGAGAGGCGGAAGAAGAAGAAGTTCTGAGAGGAGGAAGACGGAGGACGAAGAAGAAGAAAGAAGAGGGAAGAAACGAATAGAAGAAAAAGAGAATAAGTTTCAAAAGGCGGAAAACAGAGGAAGAAGAAGAAGACGAAGAAGAAGAAGAGAAAAAGAATAGAAAAACGAAAAAAGAGGAAAAGGAAAAAGAAGAAGAGAAGAAAGGCAAATACAAACATACCTTGCACTTGCGAATGGGTTGCGGAAGGAAAGCTTGGAGAAGCAGCAGCACCGAGCAAGGAGAAGTAGCAGCACGAGAAGCAGAGAAGCAGCAGCAACGGCAAAAGAAGAAGCAGAGAAGCAACGAAAAACATTGTGTTTTCGTTTCGTGTTGGTGCAGAGAAGAAGCGGCGGTTTGGTGACGGGTCTTTTCATTTCGAATGTCGAGAGATTTAAATATTTTAATATTTTTTTTTAAAAACACCACGGCATTTCCTCTTCATTCGAACTGTTTTTGCGAATCGCACGATTCGTGATTCATGTTAAAAACGCATTTTTTTTTTAATTAATTTTGATTTTCTACCGATTCGAACCGTAACACCTTCCGATTCGATACGTGCAATTCGACTCGTGAATCGCACGATTTCAACAACCTTGCCAGAGCTATATGTCGATTCGTCTAAGAAGTTATAAGAACCAGTCGGCTGTGGAAAAAGGAGTACGTGTTAGTATTTTTCACCTTATTCTATATGAATGAAAATGTAAATATGTAGCTTAAGTAAAAATAACTTACTTGGGATAATTGAGACAAACTCGTTAGTTGTGATTCATGGAAATCATGAGGTTGAGGCAAAGCATTTAAATCTACACTGCAGAATGCCTGTGCAACACTTCTATTCGGACAGGTTCTCTTCGTATGACCAATATTTTGCATAACCCACATCTTCTTCCATTCAATTGATTCTCTACAATCTCCAATGCAGAAGGATCTCGTCTTGTAGATATTTGACCCTTTGAATTCTTTGAACCTGGATGACGTCCTCTGGTATACTGCATAATAGATTGACTGATATGCATCTCATAACTGATAAGATCTTCGAGACGATCTCGGAGCCTCTCTTGATCAAATGTAGACAGATTTCCATATTTTTTCTTAATGCATTCCCAGTGTACATCTAATTCATCCCCAAGTCTATTCATTTCAATGTTCAAGTCGTCAAATGAAATCAAATCGATTATCCATTGTGGATGGATCTGATCCAAATGTAACTTATTCATCCATTGTATTCTGTGAGCTCAAGGTAAGCCCATGGAAGCTGTAAACTCTTGTATACAATTGAGTGAAAATGACCTGTTTCTGAGCATAACATATTGCTTGTAAACCTCAAACAATGCAAATTGTGATACTTTGCTGTTCATTTCATCAAAGAAAGGAATCGAAACAGTAAGAGCAAACTGGATTTTTTCATCCTCGATTTGAATCTTGAAGTCTTGAAACTGATTTTCAATGGCATGTGCTATCTTCCTTCGGATAAACATATAAGTCACTAGTGGAGTTAGCTATATAATGTT
Source organism: Chimonanthus salicifolius (assembly GCA_013350335.1). NCBI lineage: Eukaryota > Viridiplantae > Streptophyta > Magnoliopsida > Laurales > Calycanthaceae > Chimonanthus > Chimonanthus salicifolius. The sequence continues at coordinate 18,060,199 of CM023534.1, forward strand.
TCAACACTGAATGTGCACCTTCAACCCTTGAAGTAGTTGAATTTTGAAAATGTTAACTCCAACCGATCCATGCCTTGACGAATTGCTTTTTATGTGGGATCTATATCCTTGTTATATAGTTCACTGCCTCTAAATAATTTCTAAAATCTTATTTGAATGCTTCAAACGCTCCATTAAATGTTGCTTCGGATAGGAGACTCGACCAAGTCATTCCATTGGGTCATAAATGCATTCCATTCTTCCACTTTCTTGAAGAGAGACTTACAATGAGCAAGAATATTCTTGTTGATGTGCCAAATACACAAGATATGTACAGCATTAGGAAACTCTAAATCAATGGCATTCTTCAACGCCAAATCTCTATCGGTCAAAAAAACTTGTCGATCATGATGGACTCCTAAGACCTTTTTGAACATCTGTAACGCCCATACATAATCTTCAAATTTCTCATTCCTTATAAATGCAAAGCCTGAGTAGAAATTCTTATTAGAACTTGTGATACAAACGATATTAAGCAATGCCATATGATATCTGTTGGTTTTGTAAGTGCAATCCATCAGAAAGACATTATGATAGCTCTTCGTAAGTACAACTAACAATGGATGTGCAAAGAAAAGATGAGATAAATGACCTTGACTATCATAGTTAAGAAAATATAGTAACCATCTTTTTGAAGATCTTCTAACAAGGCTTCAATTGAAGTACGACCTCTAAGTTGCTCTTTTTGAATCAAAGACAAAAAATTGAACAAATCAGTAGATGATACTCCAATCTCTGGATTTTCGTTTCGAAGGGTCGTCATAATTTGCCGAGGTGGTATATTGCTGTTATTCATTTCAATAATCCTTCTTTTCTCTTCATCTGAAAAACACCTTGTACTTGGATGGGCTAATAATACGCTCGTGAGATCATGATTGTGCTCCACATCTTTTATGGTCAACTTCCATGACTCATCAACAATTTGTCTCCCTTTCACTTCAAATGGACAATTAACAAAGCGAGAATATGTTTTCTTCTTCCTCTCATCATCTTTCAAATTAACTGTACTACGATATGTACCCCCTCAATCACAACCAAGAATAACTACATTGCGCTTATTACATGACCTCTTAATGGTAGCTACAAATCCTTACGCAATAAAAACCTCCTTAACATACTTCACTAAATTGTCGCGACTTGAAAAACACCTCTCAACAAACTCATTCGCAACAATCTCATCATTTTCAACAAATGTGGATAAAACTCCCTCACAATCCATAGTACTAATTTCAAAAAAAAAAATTGAGAGTCTTGGGTTTGAGAAAAAGTTACCTTTGATTCGGGTTAGGAGATTGAGAAAGTAGCTTCAGAGAGATACCTTCGAATCAATATAGGAGATTGAGAGAGTATCATGGAGTGGTTCATTTTGGAAATGGGGTTTGGGGTTTGAGGGAAAATAAGTTTGGAAAGGAGTTTGAGAGAGAGGGATTTGAGTGAGAGGTGTGTAGAAGGGGCTTTGAGAGATAAGATTTCGAAATGGGGGGGGTTTGAGGGAGAAGATTTCGAAATGGGGGGGTTTGAGGGAGAAGGGCTTGGAAAAGTGTAAGATGGGAACGAAAATGGAAATGGGAAAAGGGGTGCGATTCCAACTTATTTTGAGTTTCGCAGGTAAGATCGATAGCACAATTTATGTGATCGTGCGATCGATCTTACACAAGGTATTCAATCAATCGATTGAATATAATAGACCGTGCGATCGATCTTCAAACGAGAAGTCGACTATCAAAATGTCGACCTCTCAGTCAAAATCGTTCGCACGATCCTCTGAGATCGTGCGATTGATCTTACACTTGTATTGTAATGGCTCAGGTCAACAAAATGGTTATGGAAATAAGAGGATATATGAATCGTATGATTTTATAATTTTCAATTCACGATTCACACCCATAGACCGATTTCAATACGATTCGAGTTTGATATCATTGGGTAAAATTGGAGAATGCCATATACTTGGAGCATTGGGAATATTTGTAAAATTCCATGCTCACAAGGTGTGTAATAATATGTTTGAGTGAATATTTCTTTGTGCACATTCCAATGCATAGTTGTGTAAGGTTATGGTTTGACCTCCTTATGTGCCTATGTGTGATTGATGTGAATATATTGTATCAGATACATATGTATAAGTTTCCCAAGTTCCCTATGATTAGATGCTTACTATAATTGAGAATTCATAGATTCGTGATGTGTTAAAGTATGATAGAATGTATGATAAATCAAGATTGCCCAAGATGTGTAATGTAGGGCCTTAATAACTTCTCATACTTGTGTATGGTTAAGAGTAATGTATGTATCAAATGAATTCTCATGATTGTGAATTCTTAGATAGGTAACTCATATGATAAGCATGATGAATGTGTTTTAATGCCATGCTTGGATTATGTGATGATGTGTACATCACTAGTAAGTACCTATGTTGATAATGGTTGTAGTGGATCGACCTAACCATTTGTAGAACGAATTTCCATGATTTAAAGAGGAACTTGATAAAGGGTTAGACTAGGTGATATGGGTGAATTAAGATCAATTATCTTAGAACCCAAGGGGGTTAACTTGTGCTACAATTGGGATGGGCTAGCATGATCGAGAATGCATGGAATGTAATGTAAATGCTAAGAAAGGCCTGTTTGATTTTCCCAAAGTAAAAGTAAGACCACTCCAGAATGTCAACCCAAATGTGAAAATGATGAACTACGGTTGATCTGATCCATTATGTGGTACATAGGCAACTGAGAGCATTGTGCCTCAGCTCGATCAAAATATGCATTGTGTCATCCATTTATATTAAGGATGATGTAAGATGTTGAGCAAATGTGAAGGGTAGAAAGGGATTGGTGGGATATAACTTTCCTAATATAGACCCTAATGCTACATGTTGGATCCCTCAAAGGAGGCCCGAAGAGGTTATGATGTCTTGGGAGTCCCTATATGATGAGACATATATGTTTGTTACTAGAGTAAAGCCTAGAGTGGCTAGAGAACTGTAAAAATTCTTAGGAGGACAGATGAGACTTTGGCACTGAGGTGTATGTGACTAGGTCACTTGATTATATTGAGACGTGATATGGGTACGTCCCTCACGTGATGATTATATTGAGACGTGGTATGAGTGTGTCCCTCACGTGATATTGATGATTGAGGCGTGGTATGGGTGCGTCCCTCACGTGATATTGATGATTGAGACGTGGTATGGGTATGTCCATCACGTGATATTGATGACGTTGTGCCTCAGTCCATTGAAAAAGAAAACTATCCGATCAGTAGATCATTGTGTCTCACCTTTGTATAGTTAAAAGGATAAGATAAGTATATAGATTCCATGAGTAAGGCCTAGAGTAGCCGTGAGACCGTGGGAACCTCAATATGAACATACAGAGACTGTAGCATTAAGATGTATATGTGACTTGGTCACTTGATATTGAGACGTGGTATGGGTACGTCCCTCACGTGGTTATGATGGTTGACTGACCATTCCAAGAGGTATTCGGGACAGTGAGGTCGGCTACGGAGACTTGGTCTCGTAGGGTTGCCATCGAGGAGTAGGTCCCTCACATGCTACGCATTGGAGGGTGCTCTCACGGCTATTTAGCACACTTGATGTGTGTTGATGCGCAGAGCTAGATACTATTTTACCCCATGGGGGTGGTGGTAGCTTCGTTAGACGCGGTCCGACCCCCTTAGAGCTTGACTGAATCACCCTTGAGGTGAAGGGATGCAGGGCGAGGTAGACTTGATCACGCTAGTCGTGGGTCTTCCGCTTATTAAGTCATGGGCCCTAAGTCTTGCTAGGGGTCGTGGTATATTTATGATATGATATGATGATTTGATATTGTTGCCACAGTCACGTAGTGATTCATTAGAGTGTTGTTTCTACGGATAGAAGATCTCATGGTAGATGATGTGCCCCTGGATTAGTTATGTCCATGGATGGATTATACCCATGGAGGGATTATATTCATGGATGGTTATTACCCATGGATAGATGATACTCACTGATAGAGTGTTACCAGGGACGGATGTGTATACCCATGGATGATGGTTCCCATGGTTGTGCTTGGATATTGGTATTAGGGTAGACCTGTTGGTCCCATGGTAGACGTATTGGTCTTATGTTAGAGATGTTGATCCCATGGTAGACGTACTGGTATTATGGTGGACATGTTGGTCCCATAATAGACGTATTGGTCTTATGTTAGACATGTTAGTCCCGTGGTAGACGTATTGGCATTATGGTGGACATGTTGGTCCCATAGTAGACATATTGGTCTTATGTTAAACATGTTGGTCCTATGATAGACATATTGATTCTACGAATGTATGAGTTATGTCCATTGATGGATTATACCCATGGAGTGATTATACTCATGGATGGTTACTACCCATGGATAGATGATACTCACTGATGGAGAGTTACCAGGGATGGATGATGAATCCCATGGATGTTGTTCCCATGGTAGATATATTGGATTCATGCCTAGATATTGATTATATGGTGGGCATATTGACCCTATGATAGATATAATGGTCCCATGGTAGGCGTATTGGTCTCATGGTGGACGTGACGGTTCTATGGATAGATATTATTTTCCCATTGATGGTTATTCCCATGGAGGGCTTTGTGACCATGGATGAGTATTGTATACCGTAGATAGATATTCCCACGGAGGGCATTGATTCCATAGAGGATTGGATCCATATTTAGAGTATTGTCCTCGAGAAGGGATGTATTTATGTTCGGGTATAGGTCTCATGGTTGAAGTTTATCGTATGTGTGACATTAACCCCATAGTTGACGGTGTTCCCATGGTTGGTATAGACCCGACGAGATCTATTCTATTGATGAGGCCCACGATAGGGTAATTAAAATGTCTTGATGTGACATCATGAATAACACGGGGCTAGTACCATGAAATAAATGAATTAAGAATTACGTAAGATCTGATCTCCATTGGAGTACGTAGGCAGCTGATAATTCAGTTCGATCAAATTAAGAGTCCAATAAGTGCTGGGATCCGTAGGAATCTCGCAACACGTGTAGTTGTCACGTGTTTGGACTATGAGTTGTGTATGCTTAAAAAAAAAAAAAAATTATTATTGTTTCTCACGTGTCCGTTGGGTCGGGCCGTGACAGGTATTCAATCGATCGATTAAATATAATAGATCGTGCGATCGATCTTCAAACGAGAGCTCGACTATCAAAATGTCGACCTCTCAGTTAAAATCAATCGCACGATCCCATGGGATCATCCAATCGATTGCATGCGCCGTTAGGATCAATCGGGTGAAGCTAAAATGAACTGTCTGTTCAATCGCACGATTCTATACGCCTAAGATCGTTCGATCGAAACGAAAATGAACTGATTGTTCGTTCAGTCGATTTCACGCGGAAGGGCAGAAACGTAATTTCCACTACAAATCGAAATGCGGTATCTGCTGGTAGATTTTGGGGGTGTCTGTATGGGCGGCCTAATTAAAACAAACCTCTCAGGTTTCAACCACCCATAGAGACAACATAGAATTTAATAGAAAACTATCTCTATTATATTTCCATAAGCATTTCTGAGAAAAGGGCAAGGATATGGATCATCAACCTAAGGATGAATAATAATTATTCATTAAACCAATGCTTTATCCTTAAACGAAAATAAGTTTGCAGAAGGTCTCTCTTATCATATGATTTGATAGGCTTCATGTGTGCATGGTAACTCTTTCATGATATATACCACTATGATCTTATTATAGAATTAACCAATGATACATCTATTGGTTTGAAAAGCACGCATGCAGGCTGAGAAATCCACAAGGGGTAAATTTAAGGAAAATATTTAACATATGCGATGTGCAACTTGAACACATAGAGAAACATTTCTAGCCATTTTGAAACATTTTACACAAAAAGTAAACTGACATACCATAGCCAAGGCATACTGTACAACATAATTGCTCACAGCAGCTCCTTCTGGCTGCAAAGTAAACATCCCATCACATCGTTATTAAAAGAAAAGCATTCAAAATGGGAAAAAAAACTTACATGTTCTACAATATTGACTGCAATCAACATTTGGTCAAATTTTTCCTCATTTCTCATCTACAATAAAAGGTCCAAATGTTCCACAGGAACTACCCGACAACCAATAAGACGATATAACAGCTGTTGTAAGGCAGGCAGCTGCTCTAAAAGATCTTCACTGCTCAGATCCCGTGTTCTGCTTAGACCCTGGAAATAAAAGAAAGTCATAACCATGCACATTAGGTAAAACCGGTACACAAACCACATTTACAATCTAAATGGCATAACCAAATTACACCTTCTCAAGCCCTTCAGTAGGCTTCCTAAGCCTCTCAGCTTCAACATCGTACTTCAAAATCCTAAAGCACTCAAGTCTTTCCTCCAAAAACAAAGCATATGTGCGTACCCATGAAGAGCAGTCCCATGCTGAAAGAAAGTAATCAACAACCAACAGATCTGTGCTCAGTATCATATTAAAAGATGCACATACATTATTGTAAAGGTTGCAAGTTATAATGGTGGCAAAAAAAAAAAACCTATGGGGCTTGAATCGTCCTTGAAATTAGATAACTGAAGTATGTGCCCCCTCTGCGAAAAATTGAGAAGCTCCTCCCTAAAAGTAGGATCTCCCTCCCTTAGTGTCCTATGAATAACTATAAGTGTTTTCATAGCCACCTGCACAATGCCACAAATGAGTAAACTTAATAGCCATGTTTGCATAAAATAAATATTCAACAGCTTCCAAGCTAAACTTTAGAAATCTAAGAATAAAAAAAATTTAAAAATAAAGCTGCACATTATGGAATATTATAAGGATGTTGCAATTTGGGCCAGTACCCAATTGGTGCTATTTATAAGTTTAAGAGGATCAATTGATCAACCAAAATGGTTACACCTCATCAAAATACACTTCAAAAGAGTTATTGAATTGGAAGTTTGGCAATAAGTAGCTCATTGGAACGTCTCGAAATGTAAGGCAGATAATGTGTCTAAGGTTTAACTACTCATAAGTCATATTTCTGAGATAAACATCAAGTACAAACTTCAAAATGACAATAAAGCTTCCAGTCTAAGAAAAAAAGGGGCCCCTTCATTTTTAAACAGTTTCAATACCTAGTGAGAGAGCACATTCACAGTTCAAGGCCAACTACTCAGACACTAGACAGCTTCAAACGAATAAGTAGTAGTTTGATCAGGACATTAGACTTCATTCACATCAATAAGACCCACTTGGAAGCAACCCAAAATTCAGTTCAAACAGTAATTATTGCAGCAAAAAATCCCATTCCATCAGATAGATCTACAACAGCAAAGAAGAAGAAGCAGAAAAGCAGGGACAATTTCCAAAGAGTCGGATAAGTCAAAGGCAATAGGAAGTGTACCGTCCAGTTATGAGTCTTTGCCAAGCGCTGTGCAAGAGCGTGTACGCAGTAGGCAACATCAGCACGAGGGCGCATCACAGAGGTGGCTCCCAAGATCTCTGAACAGCCCAATCCAAAAATTAATAAATGAGCATATATACAATCCGAAATCCAAATCCAATTAGAGGAAGAAAGAGAGAGAGATCGAAGAGGAGACGTGGATAGAGGAAACTGACTTCGGAGATGCCTCTCCTTGGGTGGGCACTCGACGTGGTTGGTCGCTTTGACGATTGCGACATCGACGTCCTGTTGTTGAAGAAGAAGAGCAAAAAGGGGGTTTCTGTCATGTCTCTCATCCTTTTGAGGAAATGCCCAGAAGAGAAATAACAAGAACAAAAAAAGTGGAAAGTAGGGAGAAGGAAAGGAGACCTTGAAATCGCTGTTGAGATTGGCGAGGCCGACTTTGGTAGTGTCTTTGAGAGCGCCGTAGGCTCGTCTCCAAGTCTGGAGAGTGCCCATGTGTCTGCTTTCCCCCTTTTTCTGGTATGGTATAGCTGAAGACTCTCTCTCTAGTCTTCTCCACTCCTTAGGTGGGTGAATGGGAAGAGAAAGACTCGGCTTTGCCTCTTCTTCTTCTTCTCCGAGTCTCTTCCTCTTCCTTCTCTTTTCTTCGGCAACTCTCTTTCTCCTGGGAGGAGGAGTGCGTCGCTTTGTTCGTGGCAGCGATGGGCTGGCACCGTTTCAGTGTCTTTGGTTGTTCGAGTGGGGCCCTTCCTCAGAACTACTACCGGTATTGTCGAGACTGGCTCCGGAAAGTGGAGAAGGAACCATGGTTGCGTTAGGCCACTATCTTTCTTTATTTTATTTCAGAGATATTGCTTATATAAAATTTTAAATGGATTATATTTTATTCTTGTAATAAAATTATAACAGAATAAATAGATTGGAGTATAAAACTTCTTATTTAAGTGTCTATAGTTTGCACTTGAGTTTTTATGTTTTATTTTTTGATCTTTCGAAAAAATCAACTATATAAATTAAAAGTATAGTTCAATAAAATACAATTTAACTAATAGCTGAAAATTGCGTTTTGTTACTGAAAATTTTATCTTATTATAACTTATCAAGTGTACTTTTAATCTATATCTTTATTTCTATTACCATAGTAAAAAAAAATTAAAAAATGAACCAAGTACAACTTTTGTAACCAATCACACTTGATTCGAACTCATTAAATGAACACCGACCATTAACTTATTAAATGCTTCAATGATGTGGACATCAAGCCCGGCAATAAAAAAAGGTATGTGTTTAATCGGAACAAGCGCAAACCCTATCTAGCCGGTCTGGGCTCCGAATCGAAACATTCGGTGCAACCAGGCCCACATGTCGACTGAAATGTTGGAGACAATATGGAGATTGAGTCTTGGACAAATCAATTAGAAGATTGTCAGGTATGAATGACATTGAAGAAATTGTTTTGGAGTTCATGGAAGATTTTGATTGGGACCCACTCCTTACAAATCAGCCACTAAATGCAACTCATTGAAAAGTTTCCAAACTCAAAAAGTCGAAATTTCATTCCAAACCCATTTGAATCCCCCCTGGAAGACCCATATACCCACTAGCTTGACCCTAAAGACAAATAAGCCTCCACATAAGACTCCAGATAAGCTCTACGTAGACGGTTTGTTGCAAGGAATTTTCTCTCATAGGTTGGAGGAACATATGTTTCATCTTCATTTGTTGGAGAATACACATGCTCCTTCCTCATTGCTTGATGAAAACAATCGTTAAGCTCTTATAAGGTGTTGAAACACATGTTCCATTCTCATTGCTTGGAGAAATAGTTGATTTACAATCATTGCTTGGTGAATAACAACCAATGAGCCTTGGTAAAGTGTTGATACATGTGCTTTATTCTTATTTGTTAATGAAACACTTTATTCATTCTCATTGGATGATGAAAAGCATTGGTTGTGTATAGCAAACCACATGGAGAGTTTGTTGTAACATGAAGAGTTGGCATGACATATGTAAAATTCCTCTTTTTGTATTGATTTGAATTTCCATATAATTTCCACCTATGAGTCACATGAGTATCCTTGGTGTGCAACATTTTTTATTGTAAATAGAAGTGAGGCCAAATGCCACATGACCCAAAAGGTCGAACTATGCCAACGGGGACAATTTCGCACAATTGAGATTACACGGATTGAAGTGCAAATTCTAAGATGAACCACGTGTGATTTCCTTGGCAAGAATAGGACCGGTCCCCAAGTCAACCCATGTATTGAATGAATGATGAAATGTATGAGTCTCCAATGAAGTTCGGTTGATTGATCCAATACGTGGTACGTAGGCAACTAAGAGCATGATGCCCTAATCCGATCAAAGATAACTTATGTCTCATCTATAAAGAGTGAAGTGACTGTGGTGCGTGTAAATCATGTTTGTGTTTGTCCTACTCATTATAATGTCATGACTAATGCATGTTAGACTTTGAAAGTTCCAGTTGTGCTAGAACATGATTGTCTCTAAAGGGGGGGATGAATAGGACAATGCCTGATTTTTATGGTCTTCACAAATTTCTTGATTAATTAAAATATATGCAGCGAAATTAACAAATTAATCAAGATAGATGTGTTGTGTGATAATAAAAGTGTGAAATTATTAGATCAATCACACAAAGAAAATACCAAACATCCACAACACCCAATGTATAGTGGTTCGAAGTAAATCCCTCCTACGTCCACTGATGGACTCACCGAACCTTGGGTTATCCTAAATACACTATGTGGGGAACTACGCCCTCACAAATAAAGTAGAAATTCCACCTACACAATTGAACGAGAATTTCACCCACTCACCTAAGATTTTGAAAGGTTCAACCTACTCCGATCTACTTCCTGACTTACATCATTCGATATCTTTATGGTACTTTATATTAGGCCTCTTATATTCCTTTAGTCCTCCTTTATATTTATATGTTTATTTTAAAGCCGCTTGGCCATGAGATGTCACAATTGACTCTTTACCACTGTTTTTTTTTAATTCTTTAATTTCTTGGAAGATCAAAAATCAGGAAATTGTTTATCTCTACTACAAAATAGAGTATCGTACATTAATACAATAACAATGCCATCCAAATTGCAAATAATTTGATTTTCTGTAAATGCATAGAACATATTGAGATCAATTGTCATTATTTGTAATCATTACTGAAAATGGATTTTATTTTACATACCATTTCTTCTCACTCAACTTCACTTGCTAATTTCTAGACCAAGTCACATCATTGATTTTCAATGTTCAGTCATCTTAAGTTCTTCTCATCCAAACACAACCATTTGGTAATTATAGGGGAAAAGTATGAAGAAACAAGAAATTTCTCTAGAAAAATAGTTATTCAACAACTAAAAATTTAAGCCAATTATTTTTAAGCATTTAGTTAAAAATTTATGAAACTTCAGCAATCTTTTTTTTTTTTTAAATTTCAAATGTAATTTTCTGAAAGAAGGGCAAGATCATTGAAGATCAATACAAGAGATCGGATGACTTATCAATCTTTGAAGTTCAAATGGCAAATGATACAAGTATTGAAGATTGAAGATTGAAGATCAAACTTGTGTTCTTAGTTTTGGTCATGAGTGTTAAGAACAAAATGTAAAGTTACTCAATTGTTGAACACCATGGCTCAAGTCACCCTCTAGTGGACCCTAGGAAACACCATGGCTCAAGTCACCCTCTAGTGGACCCTAGGAAAACCAAGCTTTATCTTATGCATCTAAATGGAATCCTAGGATAAGATTAAGTCCCTAAGACCTATATGTTTGAAATGACCAAAATGAAGCCAAAACTACACAAAACATCTTTAAGGTCATTTCAGTCGACTGAACTTGAAGTTTCAGTCGACTGAATCAATGGATTATGGGGAGACGAGATTTCAGTCGACTGAATCAAGATTTCAACCGACTGAAATACTGTATTTTCAGTGGAGAGTGATTTCAGTCGACTGAAATGAAGGTTCAGTCGACTGAAATACTAAATGTTCACAGTATAGGTATTTCAGTCGACTGAAATGATGTTTCAGCCGACTGAAAATCAGAATTTTTATGACTTGCAATTTCAGTCGACTGAATTCTCAGATTCAGCCGACTGAATTATTCACAGATAAACTGTTTGTGTTTCGAGGCATTTTCAGTCGACTGAATATTCACTTCAGTCGACTGAATCGCGAAACGGTAATATTTTTTGAACAATAAATGCTCCCTCCAACGCCCCCTTGCTTCATTTAATGCTTGGCAACGGTTCTAAATATGACAAAATTATAAAACCAAGCTTCTATGAGTAAATGAGCTGCTGATTTACTTGAAATCAAGAGCAATCCATTGAAATCAAATCTCAAGCATACTCTAGCTCAAAATCCATCTCTTGCAATATTACCTTGAGCCTATTTCAGTTCAACTCTTTGAGTAACTCTTAGAAAACTAGATTTGTAAACATTTGAGAGTTACTTCTAAGCTTTACATTTTAATCTTCTACATTTCATTGAGAGATAAAGTTTGAGAAGGGTTGGTGTAACCCTTGTGAAGGAGAAGGGTGTCTTCACCTTCAAGCTGTGTAATAGGTTTCTTCTCCACCCTTGAAGGAGAAGTTTAGTGCATTCAATCCTCAAGTGATGTACTTGAGGCGAGGACGTAGGCAAGAACGCTGAACCTCGTAAAAATCTCGGGTTCAATTTGTCCATCTCTTCTCATCTCCTCTTTTATATTCTAGCATTTATTTACTACTTATTTGCATTTTATTTTTATAAATTGTGAAATCAAAGAAAACCCAAAAAGTTTGCGTTGACCCAATTTACCCCCCCCTTCTAGGGTCAATTTCTAGGGCAACACTTATGACTTCAAATTAGAGACATCTATTTATTTAAATCATATAATAAGCCTTTACACAACTTTTTTCTTCTCTCTTGCTCTCCTCTTTGGCTGTTGATGAACTAAACCAACTACTACCCTATTCTTATTAACATTGATTCAGTTCAGTTACATAGTAATCAAAACATGGTTCCTCACCTTTCATGTCCGATAAGTTGTATGATACATTCAAATCCACGTAGAAGACTGTTTAGGGTTTTGAAAAGTGGCACAGCAACTGTCTCCTACACTTGAGTAGAGAGCTCGATACTGGTCTCTTTGTTGGGCCTTACCTGTATGGCCTTGAAGGTGTAGAATCTAGCACAAACCATGTAGAAACAAAGATTGATGATCTGCAACAAAGTGATGAGCCAATAGAAGTAGTCCAACTTTCCCCTATTGAGATTGTCATCGGGTAGCCAGTTTGATACATGGTGGATGATTGTAACCAGCAGTGTGCTAACATAGCTTCCAGCCGAGATAGAAGTCCAAAAGAGTGCAGTTGCGCTGCTCCTCATGCTCTCCGGCGCCTGATCGTAGAAGAATTCCAGGTGTCCAATCGACATGAATGCCTCTGCAATCCCATGTAGTGAGTACTGTGGGACGAGCCAGAAGACAGAAATAGGAATTGTGGCATGTGGATTGTCAAGAAGCCCATACTCGGCAGCAGCATGTTTCCGCTTTACTTCGACGAAGCCAGCAACTAGGGTGGCAAAGACAGAGATGGCAAAGCCAACACCCATTCGATGCAAGAAGGAGATACCACGGTCTAGGCCCGTGAAGCGTCGAGCCACAGGGATTAGAAGGCGATCATAGAAGGAGACTGTTGCGAGCATAGACACGATGGTAAAGACAGACATGGAGCCTGGGGGGATTTGGAATGAAGAGGAGAGGTGTCTGTCCATGGTCCGGGCTTGTTGCAGAGAGAAGGTGCCCTGTTGTGCTGCAGCAGTTACGAGCAGAATTCCTGAGGCCCATATAGGGCCCATCCTTATAATTGATTTCAGCTCTTCGACCCGATGAACTGTACATAGTCTCCATAGATTAGGAGGCTTGCCTGATGATGATTTCATTTTTACTCCATCTTCCTCTGTCACGATTGCAGCCTTGTCAAAAAATCTGCATGTATGAAATACAAATCATAAATGAAGCTGTATGTCAAATATCAAAATGACCATGAGCCCAACCCAGGCCTGCATTTACTTCCTAAGCCCAAACCATATATCAATTCGGTAAAATCTTACTCTTGTGCAGTATTATGTAATTATGAACAGCATCGACCTAGCCCATCCATGGCATCATGATCTAAAATCCATGGGATGGGCTGCTCCAATGGGATTGATTGAGTGATTTGAAGCCCAAACTGCTTCATGAATGTGACCTATCGATTGAACTTTACTCATTTATTTTTTTGAAGTAACCATTCACTCAGAGAAAGCCCAAATCTATAGAAGAAGAAAGCCCTCCCTCAGCAATGATTGGAAAGCAGAGTAGGGGCCCATAAGGGACTGTAGAGGATTAGGATTAGGAAGAAAACCAAAAATAAGAAAATAAATAAATTCTCCACCCTACAGGTCACATGCAAGAGTAAAAAAACTGTTCCAACACATGCAATGGGTACAATTGGTAAGAGTTCACTGTTATTATCATTGAAAGCATATGGGCATAAACAAAAAATTAAAAAAAAACATAGAAGCATCAATAAAAAGAGCTTACGTTAAGTGATTGGTGTGAACAAGCATCCCATTAGCAGAGATAGCTGCATCAAGTTCTTGATTCTCATAGAGTAAGCAGGGATCGACCAGGGCGACATTCCTCTTCCGGAAGGCGGCAACGAGTACCTGCGCAAGGCGGGTAAAGGGGCTTCCACATGGGTCAAAATTTTTATATAGAGGGAAGCCCAGCACAAATGCAACGACGGAAATGACCATGATGATTGTTGGGATGCCAAGACCCCAGCCCCATCCAATATTTTCTTGTATATACACAATCACAGTTACAGCCACAAGGATTGATAAACCCATGCAGAAGTAGTACCAATTGAAAAAGTTCCATATCCTAGTCTTCTGATTCGGGTCCGTTTCATCGAACTGGTCTGCCCCAAAGGCTACCACACATGGCCGGATTCCCCCTGATCCAATGGCTGTCAGGAGGAGTGACGCGTAGAGAACGGCGAGCTGCCATGGTGCCGCCTCCTCACACACCATGTTGCCTGTGCATGGAGGTGGCCTTAGCTGTGGAAGAACAGCTGATAATGTTAAGCTTATCATCCCCTGTACAAAAAGATAATAACAAAATTAGTATAATGAATTGCAATTTCTTCAATAATTTTCAGTGTTTTTTGAATATAAGATAAGAATTTAATATATGATAAAAGTTTAGCAAGTATACTCGTACTAGAGTCAGAATCATAGTTCTAAAACTTAGAATTTGGACCTAGTATTCATTTGGGCGGCAACATTTGTTTCACAATTTATGGGTTTTAGGATTTACTGAAAAATTCTCAGCCTGAAATGGATCAAAATAGTCCAAATTGCCAATATTTAATTACGTTTTTTTCAAATTTACGTGTGGAAAACTGTGTAAATCTCTACTGGGTGAACCCACTTATCCCTAAGACGTACCAAAGTTAAGTTATGCGAGCTCGAACCTGCAACCTCCCGCTTTCTAAAGTGAGAGGCACTTAAGTGAGCTACACTCATCTGAGTTATTTAATTGCATTTTGAAAAAAACATTTAGTAGAGTCTGTGAACCTTTGAGTGACTAAACACATGAAACATCCATGCATGGATGATTTCTCATTTTCTCACCAAGTTTTGCTCTGTTAAACACGCAAATGAGATTCCATTCCATCTATTGATTTTTTTTTTTTTAAAAAAAGTAGTTCATCTATTGAATTCACAATATTTTTCCTCCCTACATCTCAAATTATCGTTCTTCTATATTGTTTTCAGTTTCTCACAATTAATAGTAAGTTCGATAGAAGAAGAGGATAAACAGGATTAATGGTGCAATCTCAACCATCTGATATATGACAGAGGCCACAGTTATCGTCCAGAAGCGGCCGGCAAAGGCATCGGCAATGAAGGCCCCGAGCAACGGCGTCAAAGAGGCAGTCCCACCAAAGTTGGTAAGGGTGTTGGCTGCTTTGGTTAAGGGCATATGAAGCTGTTGAGTCAAGTAGCTAACCATGTTAGCTGAGAACCCAACAACTGCTAGTTTCTCACAAACTTCATTTGCTGCACAACAACGTAGACAAGTCAATGAATAAAAGGAAAAAAATATGCATGAGAAGGAACTCAGAGAGAGAGAGAGAGAGAGAGAGAGGCCCTAAGACTCTAGAAAGGTGAAGAAGATAGTAAGAAAATAAAGAAATGGAGAGTAGGAAGAAGCTACCAAATATGAAGGGCATTGTTCTTAGCCCTCCTTTGGCTGTTTGCTTCTGGCCATGTCCGCTCTTTTGCTTCATATTCTCTCTTTGAATGAAAATGCTTATTCAAGAGCTGGAGTGCCCCAAACCCAACTCCTCTTTAAATATATATCTGTGGGCTGCTATCGACAGATTCAATCAATATACACCATACATGTGGTCAGGATTGCAGGTCACATTCTACCTAGAATGTTTTCATATCATACACGTCATGAAATGTTAGCGAGAACACCAGAAAGTGTTTAGTTAGCCGAACGAGTTCTACATTGGTTATGAAGAGGGAGATCTAGAGATTTATATTAGACTTGGACCACTCTACCTATGACTCATGTCCCAGACTACTACATGTGGACTTCGAGATATTCGAGGGGGGATTATTGGGCAGCCGAAGAATCCCACATCGGTTGTGAAGAAAGAGATTTAGGGACTTGGACTTGGGTTACTCTACCCATTAGACTAGTCTTTTGGGTTGGATATCCAGTTTTAATAGAAACCCAAGGTGTTGACTGGACGATCAAGATGCCTGCCTCAAAAAGTGAGGTCTTGACTTCGACTCACGTTCAACTCCAATAGGTCACTCCCTGTAATTGTGGACACGATGTATGTAGAATTGGGAGGGCTGCATATACTCCAATGATTAATCAGATAAAATCCTCTAGGGTGAAACTCTGGACACCTTGGTCATAAAAAAAAGTTAAAACAAAAGTTATTTAATTTAAGAGAAATGATATATATGTTAATTTTACTTGAGGTAAAATTAGAGAACTTTAACATGTGAGGTCAGATATCCCACATCTCATCATTCTTTTAATTAATATAATAATTAAGGTCCATCTAATGATAGCCATATAACTAGGCCACAACCATCAATTTGAATTTTGAAAAGCTAGCATGCTAAGGAAGATAATTCTTAACATCTCGACTATTTTTTTCCATATAAATATGCAAGCCAGGCATGGGCTTATCACATAAGAGAGTCTGGACTGAGTGTCTCATACATTATAAAATCACTAGAAGTTTCTCCAATATTTTACACTTCTATATGGTTCCATTTGTGTCTCTTGCTATGGATCTTGTATAAAGTTTTATTTTTATATATGTATCTATCAAAAGTAATTTTAAATTGAATCAATCAAATTATGTTCTCAAAGCTCACAAACGTTTAGTAATTAAAAATAATAATTTAAAGTTTTCAAATTTTAGAAAGCTTAAAATTATGATTTTATGAATCCAACGAAGATGATCGTTGACTGAGTTATATATTCAAAGATAGATCTTTTCAACAAACCCATAATATCTTAAGTATTAAAGGTGGCAATTTCTAACCCGTTGTGATCTAACCCATAAGCATTCATATCTTGAAAAGGAAGATTGATGGAGACATGAGACACCCCTAATTTTTTTTAAAGAAGCATACTCCTACTGCTTAATGTTGATTTAAATAACATAGCCTTTGATTAAATTTTAGTGTTAGATATAATATTATAATTATCATTTTAGAAGGGCATTTTGTCATTCAAATACAAGTAAAATAGTACGAAGCATCCCTTTAAGAAAAATGGAGATGCTTCCAATAATTCTCCTTTAAGGAAAAATTTAATTTGACCCCCACGGGTTTAGTTGAGGATTCCCAAATTCAAACCTAAACTTGAACCGAGTCAAGTTAGAATTTAAAAAAAAAAAAAAAAAATTTAAGTTTTCTGTTTTCTTTTAAATAGTTTTTAGCCTATGTACTTGATTCAAGTTATAAAATCTTAACCATTGCCTCCATTTAAGATTAAGATAGGCTATTTTGTCTTTTGTTGTTTATTAAAAATAAATTTTCACCTCATTTTTATATTTTTCAATTTTATAAAAATTTGGGTCAAAATTAAATTAAGTAAAATGAAATCTAAATCAGATAAGTTAAAAGAACTATTATTGCTAATAAACAACACGACCCGACTCAACCCATTATCAACCCTAACCTTGCTCCCATGCGCTAAGGTAAGTGCGTTTGAGGGTGAACCATTTCATACAAACTTACCTGCCACATGGCTAACAATGACAGGGGCTTTCCTTATGAGCTTTCAGGGACAACCAAATGGGCCAGATGATCTCATTTGGGGAAATGGGTAATTGGGTATGCCTTGGGCTAATGATTTTGAGGTGGGCCAAGAAATAGGGCGGCAACTTGGGTCGGGGAAATCATGCAGATCGGTCGGGTTGAGGATTTTACAAGTTAACCCGACTCGACCCGGATAAAATGGGTTCAAAATGCGAGTCAAGTCAGAATTCGGGTCGGACGGGTTGAGAATTTTGGGTTGAGAATTCGGGTTGGACAAGTTAGATTCCATAAATATTAATTTGGGTCGAGTCAGGTTTCTTAAAACCCGACTCGACTCGAGTTGTAGCCCTACCTAGAAATATAAATGGTGAGTTTCACCTGCACAATTAAAAAGGCTTAAATGCGGTCGGGCCCTACATTTGTACCCGGTTAGCTGCCGGGTTCACAAACGGTGGGGCATTTTTATTCCGTGCTATTCTCGGTCGCTAATTATACTCACAGGTCGTACTCAGTACTTGGTACACTGGTGGGTTCGATAATATAGTTACCCACCTAATTCAAAAACTCAAAAAAGAATTCGACTCAATTTGAATGAATTTAGAATCAAGCAAATCAATAAACTTTATTAAGTTTTTTGAATAAGTCTAAAAACTCAACTGAATCACTCCACTTGATCAAATTTCGAGTCCAATTTAAGTTTCAAAATTTAAATTATCACCCGGTATTTTAAAGACCGGGGCCTAACTCTTACCTCACCTCCATTGGATTAGCACAGGCCTAGATTTTGATCTTGAAAGTAGACACAACAATTTAGTATAAAAGTTTCAACATAGCAATAAAGGTTGAACCATATTTTACAATACATGCATTGCTTCGAAATATCAGCCTGATAAGTAATCAACAATGCAACTCACTTTCTTCAGGTTTACTTTTAGGTTTCGACTCAGACACCAATATTTTTATTAATACTGTACACAGATTAAAAAAAAAAAAAGCCCTTTTTTTTTCAATTTTATTCTTTCATAAAAGGAATTTTTTTTATGCGAAAATGATCGCTAGAAAAGGATTGTGAAAGGTAAAAAAATGGAAATTATTGACTTTCTCATGAGTCAATATCTAAAGTTACTAAAAACAATGGTGTCAAAATCAAAACCCCATATGTATTGACAACAAATAATAAAATTAAGGGTTTTGATTTGGATGATCAATCTACCGTAATCACAACCGTAAACTAAGATAAGAATAGGACCTTTTCTTTATTCTAGTTGAACACTTGAACCACTATTGCATGTGTATTTTTTCTAGTCATATATTTAAAAAAAAAATTATATTGAGTTTTTCAAGTCATACTCTTCTTTTTCCATGATCATTTCACTAAAGAAAGTTCAATGTTAAAGGTATCTATATCTTTATCATTATCTAAATCATTATATTTGTATTTGACAAATTATTCTCATTCACCGGTGATCAACTGTCTATTCGATGCTCATGGAATCCAACCTATAATCCTCTAAACTATAATAATGAATAGTTACCAATTGTGCTACAGGTTTAAGGGGTATAAATAAAATGTAGAATATATTAATTATTTTTTGTCTTTAATTTTAAAATGTTTTAGGAAAAAATCTTGTTATTTTATTTATCTATTTATATATAAAAGAGATAGTTTAAGATGACAGTTAAATGATTTGATTCTATGTTGGTAAGAAAACAAGAAAAATGTAAAATTTCATTTAATGAATTCAAAGGTGTTTTGTTTGTTAAATAGTTGTTATTTGATTCTATGTTAGTAAGAAAAAGAAAAAAGAAAAATGTAAAAATTGATATAATGAATTCAAAAGATCTGATCTATTCTTATTATATTAGTATTAAAACAAAAATTTAGGTAAAAAACTAAAGAAACTTTAAGATAAGATTTGAGATTTGGAAGGATCTGATCTATCTTTATCATGTTATTATCTAAAATAGAATAAATTTGGACACAAAAAAATAGAAAAGGACTTGGATTTTAAGGTTGAAGTATTTGATCCACCACTGTAATTTCACTATCATTGTCTAAGAGTAAAAATTTTGTATGAAAACTTATGGAGAAATAATGACCTACTACGAGTATACTATCTATACTCGTAGTATTGCATGCAGCAGCTTATTTTTGGAATTTTGCTGTCTCTAGTTCAAAATTTTGAACCTTCGGCACTTTTTTTTTTTAATTTATGGGTGGAAAACCGTGGGATACTCAGTGTAGACCCTCACGGATGAGTCATCTTTAAGACACATTAAGATTAAGCCATGGGGGCTTCCCATTTCCTTTAGGACACAACAAGGTTAGGCCATAGGGGCTCGTACCCGCAATCCCCTGTTTCTTGAGGCGGAGGCAACTGGTTGAGCTACACCTATGTGGGTAAGTTTGTAAAAGAAATAAAGAAAATGAAAAATAATACTGAGAATGAAGGAAAGTAAGAATAAGATATTTTTTCTTTAAGAATTTATTTTTACACGAGAATAGAAAATTTTAATGAGAAAAGGAAGTAAGTTTTCATTATATGCCAAGAAAACAATTTTGTTAATTTTAAATGAAAATAAAGATTATGATGCAAATAATAAGAATATTGATTTTTCACAACACCACACAAGACCAATGTTAATTTCTTTGTTGGATGACATGAATATAACTCTAACATAATCTTTTTTAGAAAATAAATAGATGATTTGTTAGAAGTTCAAATTTTTATTCTTTACTACTAGACATGGTTTGGTTAAAGCAGATGGTTGAAGAGGATTAATGTGGACCACCGATAAAACCGGTTCCGACGATCGATTTTTAATATTTTTTTTATGACTGAAGGTGTTTAGGCGTCTTACCCGACTAATTCTTCAAACTATGTAAAATCTTTTCAATCTGTACATACCGCTTAAAATTAGGGAGAGTAGCTCTTTAAAATTGAATGTAAATCCAACACAAAATTCTTATTTTCTTAAACAAATTCTTGGCTCTCAGGCCAACCCCTCAGAATTTCAGATCTAAAAACATCTTAAGTTGGGTATAAAAATGTGATCAAACTCTTTGGATTTTGATGTGGCTGAGAGGTGGTGTCATCACTCATGAGTGGCTGAAATCACATGCACTGTGGTCCGGTGTCCGGACTGTCGTTGCTCAGCTGTTCCTTCGTACTTATAATTATGAAAGAAACAAAACCAAAATTATGAAGGGAGTGACAGATGTCTGTATCGAATCGTCGGATTCATGAGATTGGAATTTTGACGGAATTGGCTCAGAAAAAGCATGGAACGACAAAATCAAGTTGGAGACTTGGAATAAGCGTGACATGCACAAGCAGTGACAGTCGACTGGGGAAGAGAGTAGGTACTAGTATTTTCATATGAATCATGAGTACGTTTACTGCTAATAAATTATTAATTTTTTATTTTTTTTAATAATATAAGATATCGATGTATCCTTCCAGCTGTGTAATCGACACACTGATTTTTTTTTATTACTCCTTCCTCTGTTAACAAAAACACTGATATTTTTTTATCATCCCTGAAGTTCAAAGAAGACTAAATCAACAAGGATAAGGCCACAGAAAGTTCTTGTATCAAAATTACTATAATTTTTGTGAAAGAGATTATAAAAGATTAATGCTTTGTGTAGATAAAATATAAAGAGATCTTCACTTTAACTATCATTGTATTTTTGTGAGAGAGATCATTGAAAATAAATAATTTAAGATGGTCTGTAATGAGTGAAATTTCACTCGCCTTTTATTTACTTAATTTTTTACATGTGCCATTCAAACACTATCCGGCAGTGAAAAAATTAACATACAGATATTATTAATTAGAAGGTTAAACAACCTAAGCTTTTTGATGTGTTGTAAGGCAAACTCCCACTCACCCCATTCTTTCATTTCTTCTCTAAAGTTATTATTGTTCTAAACTTCTAATAGCAAAATGATGATGTAATCGGAAGTCTTGAGTTCGATTCTCACTCTATTCAAAAAGGCCAATTCTCAGAGTTATCGGGTGTGTGTGGGTAGAGAGATTTACACATGTCTCGAAAATTAGGTGGGTACTCTAAGAGACCTAAATACCTTGATCATAAAAAATAATAAAATAATAATGTTTAATTGATTATCATTTTACATAAATTTTACCAAACAACCTTTTGAATAAGTAGAATAAGTTCTTATCTTATCTATTCACGTGTTAATACAATGTTAACAATCTCAATAGAAAAAATTAAAAATATGTTGAATATAGAAAAATAGTCTTCCTTAAATAATTAAAGTGGTTAACATGAATATTAGTTGAAATAAGTTTATCCATGTATGTCCTACCAATAGAAAGAGTGTGAGAGGTAAGTGAAAACTTTAAAGGCCATGCTATCACAGCTTTAGGGTGTGCCAACATATTTATTGGTCAGATATTCTTAAAATGAGGAACAACCTAGAAATAATAAATAAATTACAAAATAGGTATGACACACTAAAATATAGATCTAATGAGATCCAAAAGAAATATGATTAGATTATAAAAGCCATGCTATCACAATAGTGTAGTGTGTGCCAATATATCCATTGATTGGATGACAACACAGATTTTTGTTCATAAAATGATTGAGAATATAAAAGTATTAAATAAATTATAAAATGAGTATGACAAGTGGCCACTAAAATATGAATTCACGTGTTAAAAAAAAGGAATATAATAGATTATAAAATAATAGAGAAGGTTTATAATAACATTAATAACTATAATAGAACCAATAAATTGATAATGATTTTATTAACTCAATCAATTCTCGAGTTCACTTTCACTCATTTTGAATCTAATAGCATGTGACATTAGATGGAGTTAACTCACACAATCAAATCAAATTAAAGTAAGAATTGTAAATATTTATTATAAAAAATTAGTCTTATTTAAATATTATTTTCATTAGTATATCGTTGAAATAGGTTTATATTTTTTTTATCTATTTAATTTAATTTTAAGTTAAAATAACTATATGATGAGAGCATTAAGTCCAATTGCTCACATTCAGTGGACTGTGAATCTTGACCATAATAAGAAGATTGCACTGACTTTTATGAATCATTTTGATCGAGATCTTCAATTCGTCATTCCAATTGGCTACTACAAACACTGTGATCCAATTAGCCCTGAATGACCCAAGTAGCTCAAGGTTGGACCCAATTAAATCAAAGCCTACCCAAATCTTACCTAACCCTGAAACTCACAAAACAAATCCTACTTTCTCTCCATTCTTTCCAATTAAATCAAAGCCTACCCACCACCCTAACAAAACTCTCAAACAAGCATGGACCGTCCAAGCACAATAAACTCCACAAGGAATGGCGTGTGGACTTGAAAGAGTCAAGCAAGAAGAGCTAGGTGTAAGCAAGTTTGGAGGAGATTTCTCCACTCCATTTTTAACTTTTGTGTTTTCTTCAATTAATCATAGCCGTTGAATAAGCCATATTGACACTTAGGAGTATTGTCATTGGTTGATTTGTAAGCACAAGGATTGCTCCAATGAGAGTCCAACCCTAGAGTATTTCCTTTTTCCTCAATTTTTGTAATTAGCCAAATCTCTTCTCATAAATTGGTGTGGTCGACCAATGAAGGATTGAGGTTCTTTAGGGTTTTGTTTTTACCTATTTAAAGGCTTGTAATTTTTTAATTTGAGGCATCTTAATATATTAATTTTTAGAGAATTAAAACTCAAGGTCGAGTGTTGTTTTGCAAGGCATCCCAAGCTATGGACTTGGACCTTGGTTTAAAAGCAAATAACTATCATAATTTATTAAATTTTGGTGTCATATTGGATTCTTAGATTAAATATTTCATATGGTTTATCATTGGATTATTTTTTATCCATCTAAAGTATAAATCTAAAAGATGCTTAATCAAAATAAAATAAATACACAAAATTTTCTAATCACTTGTCATTTCGTTCGTTAATTCGTAGTAAGGTAAAATTCATTCGAAATATTTGAATGATTGTGAATTCATTAATGAGAATATCAACTAGATCCATTTATCCGATCAACTTTAGATAAAAATGAAAACTCGCTCCAAACCTGTATCACTGTATATTTAATGAACTTATTTTTTTCTTAATATTTATAAATATATTTAAATTTAGTAGAGCTGGTAATTTCTCCTTGTGATAATAATTTAAAACTACATTACAAATATACAACCATGACTCAAACTTGTCACTTTAGAAGATTGATAAATCATGAATTCATGATATGACGTAAACAATTACAAAATTATTATTATTTAATTCTGAACTATAAAATTATGAGTCGATTTGTAATCTAAGTTTTGACAGGTTTCATGGTGTGTCCCCTCCAGCATCATTCGATAGATAAGGCATTCAGGTCTATGATTTTGACGTTCGAGGGAAAATAAAACCTAGAAAAGGGAGGGGAATGCAGAATCTGCACAATGATCCATCCCTTCCTCCGTTGGGTGGTCAGTATAGTGACAAATACCGTTCTCGAGATATTAACGGCAATTGATAATAACGGGATATTTTTAAATTCTCAGATTTTTATCGGGAATTTAACGGAAAAATCTTACTGAAATTATAATATTTAAAAAATAAAAAAAATAGAATAAATAAAAAAATTAATGAAATAAAAATAGTATAGAGAATTTACCGAGAATTTCTCGGGAATTTACCGGAAATTTACCGAGATATTATCGCGTTATTAACGTTTATCGCATTTTTAACGCGATTTTATCGAGAATTTACCGGAAATTTATCGTTTGGTGATAAAAATATGTTTTTAACGCGATAATGGTATTTTACCGATAAAAATGTGATAAATTTAAAAATACCGTTGATATTTGTGACATTGATGATTAGTGGACAAAGAACTTTTCGTCTTGTGATCCCTCCCTCCCTCCCTCCCTCGGGTGGTCAGTGGACAAAGAAATTTTCGTACTGTGTCTTTTTTTAATCATTTCACCTCAACTTTTCCATGTTGTGTTTAAATTTTGGGTAGCGATCATTCCAGAAGAGATTTGTGTGATTTGACACTATTTTTACTGTACTGTGTATTATGCTTTTCATACACGGTACTGAAAAATATATAAAAAAGAAGTATCAATGATCCAATTTAGTGTTTACCGATGAGCCCATCTTATTGTTCATGTAATGAGTGATCTAATTTATTATTCTTTATGAAAAAATAGTCTTACTTATATAAATACAAATGAGCTGATAATTGATCTAGTACCGTTCATGGGAAGGTTAGATGAACCGATTTATTATTCATCAGTGTTGACAATATAGTAAAATTTGTGTCTGGTTATACAAACCTCCTATGGGAATATCGCCACCCTAAATTTTATGTTATTTTTATTTTCAAATGTAAAATTTCTAAAATATAAAGTGCCATATTTGTCATATTGATTAGAGTTTTGTTTTACTCTTGAATGTCATAATAACAAACCATCAAAATTTTATTTATTTGTGTCAAGTTTATAAGTAATACTTCTCTATTTAATTTTATCATAAATTACATTCTTAATCATATTATAATCTAATATGTATTTTTATTCCTACCATTCATGTTCTTAGTGTTCGATCTCTCTTCCATGTGCTTGCAATTTTTAGCATATCTGATCTACACACAAAGTTCATGTCTTGCCTTCTATTAATATAACTATGACATCTCAAATGAATTTCTTTTAATTTATCGATCATGAGAACTATTTTAAATTATTCCTAACACATTTATTTATAACTCTATCTTTTAATGTTAATTTGTCACCCCACTTCGTTTATGCGTCTTTGTAGTCTTAGGTTTGTCCATTTTTTTTTTATATCCCAACACTCCATTCTATGTAACATTATAAATCTAACAAATATGTTATATAATAATCCTTTTAGATGAAAGAAACTCTTTGTCACACCGAATTCTTCTAGTTTGTTCATAGTTTCTCCAACATATTTCCATCTTCCAAAGCTTTTAGAGAATAGAGTGACATTTTTAATGTTGAGAGTGACTTGAATCAATATCTCCCTCATCTCAAACGGGCTGTTGAGAGTCAAACCAACCCTCATGGATTTCTTATTAGTTATATCTAAACAAAAATCTCTTTGATATTCTATGTAGAGCCCAAACATTGAGTCTTATTTAATAATATATTGAACATTTTAATTTTTGAATATATAGTGCATAAAAATCATATTTATCAGATTAATTAAACTATATTTTTATTATACAATTTAAAAATTAAAAATAATTTTAAGTGTCCAAATTTCAAGAAATATAATTTTTAATATCTATAACAAAGATACATCTTTTAAACTAGCCCATGTGAATTTTGCATTATACACATATTGCATGCATGGGTATAGGATATTAAAAATTCATTTTTTGCTTGATACAATCGCCACACGGTTTCTTTATTCTTCCTTTTTTTAAAAAAAATATATATAAAATTATGAGAAAAATAGGAAAATATGGAAAATCTATTGTGTATATATTATTGTTAAAAAACTACTTTTATGAAGTATTAGAGGCTTAAAAGTCGAAATTTTTATACGAATAAAGTATGTCCTAAATTTTTTAAAAATATCTAAAAAATTTAGAAAATAGAAGATTAATATGAGAAAACACCTTATATGAAATTCATTTTCTCTACTATCTCATAGTGACATGTATCATCTATTACAATTCAAAAAAAAAAAATTATTGTAAAAAATATGAATTTTATAAAATATTAGAAAAATCACACACACTCTAAAAACTATATCAATCACATTAAGTACTCTTCATTTAATTCAATAAATTTGTATATCATTTCATTAATTTTTTCTACAAGAAATTCCAAAATGAAAAAATTATCTAAGAAAACCCGACCTTTATTAAGGAAAATCACACAAACACTCTACAAATTATATCAATGAAATTAAGACATATTTATTGAATTCCACGGAATATGTTTTTATTAAATATTTTCACAAAAAACCTCTAATTCGAGATTATCTTAAAACCAAAATTTAAAATAATTGATGAAAATAACTTAAAATTGTCAAACTTCAAGACAAAATGTTTGGAATTGACTAGTATTTTTCACACTTGAAGAACTTGCTTCTAAATATTTTTAAAATTTGTAGCATTTAACTTAAAAAATAGTTAAAATGAGTTTTAAAAAAATTAAAAATTAATATGGTCCGATACTACACAATATCTGTATCAACCGAGTTATCGACATCAAGCCAACTCCACTGAGTTCAAAATAGAACTTGTACAACACCATCATTCTTAATTGAATTTTGAAGAGGTATATAATAATAATAATAATAACAATAGGATTTGTACAACACAATTATTATTAGGGTGGTAATCTTCACACAAGAATTTTTTTTTTTTAATAAGACGGGGGAATTCAAAATTTTCAGTGGATTTCCCACTTTACCATTTCTCTACGGATAATTAAAAAAAGGATAAACGGTGAGCCAATCACTCCAAAACGGTGCGCCCATCACTCCAAAACGGCGAGTAGCTTCCTACTTTTCTTCTTCGTTCAACAACTGTGGTTTTTCCCGTGTTTGACTCGGGTTTTCAAATAAGGTAATTTATCGTCTAATTTCTACAAACAAGGTATCAAAATTCATCTACTCTAAATTTTATGAACTCCGGGACTAATTTAAGTTAAAAGAGTACATATTTTGCTTCAAAAATTGTCTCCAAAGAAATTAAAAAAAATGATTTTCCCTCTTAAATTCTCTGGAGACGATTTTGATGCCCAAAACTATACCCTTTTCACTTAAAATGAGTCTCAGAGTTTATAAAATTCAGAGTAGATAAACTCTGATACCTTATTTGTAAATACTGGTCAAGAAATAAAATTGTTTGAAAACCCGACCCCAACGCGGAAAGTTACAGGGCTCGCTGTTTTGGCCTTGATCGTTCAACAACGTAACCTTTATGTTTTTCCCCATTTGGCATCGTTTGAAAAACATAAAGGTTACGATCAATGCCAAAACAGCGACTCGTATAACTTCCTGTGTTTGGCTCGGGTTTTCAAACAATATCGTTTCTTGACCGGTATTTACAAGTAAGGTATCAGAGTTTATCTACTCTAAATTTTATAAACTCCGGGACTTATTTTAATTGAAAATGGTATAGTTTTGGACATCAAAATCATCTCCAAAGAATTTAAGAGGGAAAAGTATTTTTTTAAATTATTTGGGGATGATTTTTGAAGCAAAAATATATACTCTTTTTACTTAAAATCAGTTCCAGAGTTCATAAAATTTAAAATAGATGAACTTTGATACTTTGTTTGCAAAAATAAGTCGAGAAATTGCCTCGTTTAAAAATCCAACTTAAACATGGGAAAAATCACAATTGCTGAACAAAGAAGAGAAGGAAATGACTCGGTATTTTAGAGTGATCGGCTCACCATTTTATTTATTTTTAAGTGATTCTTACAATAAGAATGAAGGGAAAAGTGGAAAACTAAAAATTTTAAATTCCCATTCGTGGTTAAAAAAAATCTGGTGTGAGTACTGCCATCCTATCATTATTATCATTATTATTTGGGGGCCTTTTGGCTTCTATACATCCCCATGTGCAGTTCTGCACCTCCCTTTCAATACTCACCACAGGAGGACTCCGTCAGCGCACGCTTCGTCCTGTGACCGATCAAGTGGTGGGCCCCACAAAGATAGGCAAAATACATGGTCTTGCCTCACCCTCACCAGAGGTAGAAATGTGGAAGTGAAGCTTCATACTGGAATTTGCCTTTATCTGCTGTGTATCAAACGGCTGACATGGTATCCCGTGGACGGTGGGGCCCACCAAGTTTGAGAGTTGCAACACTCGTACACGGTTCTCTTGTAATGATGAAAAAACCCAAAAAGAGTTGTGAGTGATACCATTTGTTGAGAATGATTCAGAAGATAGCACGTGGCATACAATGGAAGGGCCATATGCACCGACCGTGGTTCTTCGGTACTCAATTTAAGATTGAGATATGATTCTATGGCGGAGACATGGGCATAAGTCGGCAACAATGTAGTCAGCAAATTCGGCACCGTGGGGCCCAACCTAAGTCAAACAGGGACCATTGGATCAATGCCTTTCTTTTCCTACTAGTAACAGGTGGTTTAAGTATCCATCTAATTTAAATTAGACTTTAAGATTTAAAAAAGACTTGTTATTATAATTCAAAGGAGGAATTACTATTTTTGATCTTGGGTAAATCATATATTAGTGTAAATATTTGATAGGGACCTCAATTTAATCATGGACAATAAAGACATTAGGGATCAACTAAATGAAGATCAATTGGAGGATGAATTGGTGAAAATTGCACTTCTAACTAATGAACAATTTGAGGGTGCAAAATGGGGATAGTTGAGGGCTCTATGTTGGTCCAAAATCAAAAAATAATTAGCCCTTGGACTTGGGCATCAATTTCAGACCTTCAAATTCAAAAAATTAGACCCGATTCAATCCAAATAAGAGGTCTATTTGCAGCTTATAAAATGAAGCGATGGAAATACACATGGGATATCATCTTATCTTCTCAAATTTTTAGTTGCAAACTCGCAACAAATTTGATCTTTCTAAACAAGCATGAATCCGCAACACTCCTTACTTTTAGTTGCTCACGGCAATGCATTGAGAGATTTTAGAGTCCTCCAAATTTGCCATGCGAAGGCAAGTCAAAACCATGTGCAAGTTTGAACGCTTGAAATTTTTTGAGTTTAATTTTTTTTAATAAATCTTATGTGGGATCATGTAAATGGATGAATGGAGAAGAATAAGAACCTAGGAAGCTAATGGTATATACAAGGACTTTCCTTTTATGTAGGTTATTGGGTTATAGAAAATTGAGACAATAGTGGATAAGATTTCTAAATTTGGGTGTCGTAAATGGGCTAAAACTAATGAAAAAAATAAAAAATTATTTAAATATTATTTTTATTTGGATTCAGGTCTGAGACCCCTCTACGTAATTCAACTAGATTTAGTTCAGTTTGAGTTGGATCAAATCAATCTTTTTTCAAAGATATGTATGATTGTAACCTAATTTTTCGGATTGAGTTGGGTTAGGTTAAATGACATTCCTAAATAACATAATCTTATTTCTTATACAATTAACGTTGGTTTCTCCTATTCTATAATATGTAATGTAGTTTCAAGAAAAATTATATAATATGAATGCTAAGATTCTAAGTCTTAAATGATCAAACTGTAAAGCTTTAATCTACATATGAATATAAATAGTTCTCATACATCATGGTTGTGCATAGATGAGGAGAATATAAAGTAAAAGATTTTTACGGGGAAAGAAACCAGAACTCCCTCTCATAAATTCTCTTGGAGTTGTATTTGAATGAGAGGAAAGTAAGGGATTCCTGTTTCGTATTCACTAAGCATGGGAAAAATAGGCTTCACTTTTCATCTATTTCCCCTTGCAACCCGTATTATGGTTTCCCTTGGAGAGGGAGGAAAAACTATAGTTTCCCTCACTTTTTCCTTGCTTCTCCTTGGACCTTTTCTACAACATTACCAAACAAAATACAAGAGAATCTCTCATAAGGAGAATACCCTCCTGAAGAGATCCCATGGTTTTAAAAATCGACTGAGTCTAGATTGACTCAAACTCGGTTGTCTTGATACGTGTAAGATCTATTATATTGATTCAGATTCCCAAAAAAACTTGGCCAAGTCGGACTTAAACTTAGGCATTACGACTCAAGCTCATTCGCTCTTGAGTTCGAGATTGAGTCTGGTATTTACAACCTTAAGGGAACCCTTGTATCGAGGAATCCCCTAAAAGACTTTCTCTACAACCAAACACAATCTTAGAGATCTTTAAAATCACTTGTTTGGATGGTGTTGAGGAACCTAATCATAAGATGATAAGGCTACATGAGTTGTACCTTATATTTTTTAGTTTTTAAAAAAATTGTAAACCCTTAAATAAACAATCTAACCAGATTGAGACTTCATTTCATGAACTATATGTCGACCAAATTTCAACCAAAATTCAAATTCAAGCCGCTTGATTTATGTTGTAAAAATCGCTAGGTGTCCAAATAAAAAAAGTAAAGACGTTTGTTCATTTTTTATTACTTAAACCAAATGGCTAGATTTTCAATTTTGTGTTAAGATTTAGTCCTCTATTAGCAAATTTTTATTAAACTCCAAAAAATAAAAAACTAAAAACATAATTAAGTGCAACTCAAGTGACAAGTTGTATCTACAACTATCTTCTCCTCATCTAGAGATGGTGTTCTCCTTGAACAGGTGGAGAACATCTTTTCCTCTCGGAGGAGAAAAAGCGCATTGTTTGTAAGCCTCACTTTCTCCTAAAGAATAGATCCAAATAGGAGAAGTTGAACTTCTTAAAAAAAAAAAGAAAAATGTCTCCCCACTTTTCCCTATCCCAAAATAGCCCATAACTTACAACATCATTCACCTTATTAAAGCATTTTTAAATTAGAGAACTAACTAAAAGAAGTCCTTCTAAAATTTTTTCAAACAACAAAAATACATACTGATGATTTACTTGATATAAAGTGGAGATTTTCTTTATAATTATATAACCAAAATATTTAACTCAAAATAAATGATTTTAAATGTAAACTTTTATGGTATTTTTGTATTAAGTCCTTGTCTTTTAGGTAAATTGTAAAAAATTCTCTTTTGAGTTTAATTATTGCATTTTCTTCCTTGATATTTGAAGATCGATTACAATTAGGTTCATCTAATGCCAATAAATGAGTATCATGTTGAAATGAAGCAGAAATTACTTTTCTACGGCCAAAATGTTTGAGGCATGCAAAAGACAACATAGGTATTAGATAAAGTTTTATCCCTATTGAACCACTACAACCTTGTCACATGGGAGATGAAAGTCAATGTTTAACTACAGCTAATCCTTAAAAACATACCCAACTATATATCTTTCCCAACCCTATGTATTGATATCAAATTATGTGAGCTATACAAAAGTCATTGCCTTAGTGCCCCCAAAGTTACTCGTGTTAACAAAAGAAAGAACTTATTGCAAATGATTTTCAAATGCTAGAGGTGAAATTAAAATTATTGAAAACTCAGAGACTTATATACATTATGACTTATATACATTATAAGATAAGGGTCTATATGTAAATTACCCAAAATTCTAATTCATTTATTTTATTCAACATAAATCAAATTGACCATTTCTTGTTTCTACATTTCTTTTCACCCAATCAACTCATACTCCTCTTTGTACGGCCCGCACAAATGGATGTGATTGTAGGGTTTTGGCATGTGTATGATACCAATAAAATTTCATATTTTTCAAGGTCCTTCAAATTTCAACTTAATTTGACGATAAAAATTTATTGAACTAGATCAGTGGACCGTAAAAGTAGGATTGATATCAAATTAATCATAAGTGCAATTCATAGGAGGTAGCTGGGTGTGAGGGTGGGGATCAGATTCATTGGATACACTATAGGCCCCACAAAACTAAAATTTGCATAAAGGTCTCATGAGAACTAGTTTTCGAAAAAGTTTTGGCACCCACCTTAATCCTTTAACACACACCTTTCCCCTTCATACCCACCTATCCCCATGAATTGGGTTCTTCCCTTAGTTTAACGCCATTCCGAGTTACACCATTGTTCTAACCTTATTGAGTTTACATCATTGGATAAAATTGAATTTTAGAGGCCTCAAAAAACAATTTAACTTATCAAATCAAGATAATTTTTCATGAATAACATATCTAAATGGGTTTGTAAGAGTCCACATTCAAGCTACAAGTAAAACACCGTAGAAAATCCGCATTCTTTTTTTTTTGAACGAAAAGGTAAGTTCATTAAAGAGGGGAAACCCCTAAAAGGTTACAAAGATATACATGTATAGCTCGATTGACAAAATAATGATCGACCCACAATGGTCAAAATAAAAGGATATACAAGGCACAACAAAGGCCAAGATACAAGATCAATTAGTGCAAAAAACAAAAAAACGCCTTCTCTCTGGTAAGTAGATTGGTTCAGGGGGTGATCAATGATCCATCTAAGGAGAGTTGACCATAAAGGGTCCTCCTTTGAAAAAATACTAACCACCACATTATTGAACGTTGCCAAGAGGTCCCTTGAGGCAAAAGCATTGACCTTGGCCTCCCATCTGCAGGAGATGGGATCAGCAATTTGACGTCGGAATGCAAGGTCGGGAAGGAGGACTTGTTGCAGCGGCAGATTATCGACAGTGCAGACAGAAAGCACCTTTTGGAAGATCCTATGAATATGTTGGTTGCCATTAGTAGAAAAGATGGGCATAACAAAGAACCCCGACAAGTTGTCACTGGAGTAGTGGGTTCCCAACACGTTCAGCTCCTTAAAAGGGAAAATCCCGAGGCGTGAGGTGAGATTTGTAGTCAGAGCAGTGACACTAGTAGACGCAGGGGAGGGATGTACAGGCGGCGGGAGGTTCCATGAGGCCGAGAAGTTCTCGTCTAAACTAGATAGGTCACAATTAGAAATGAGGAAGAGGATACGATCTCTGATGTCCATGATGATCCTATTAAAAATCTTTAGATGAGAGGAGTAGGTGTTGTGGAAGATTCTCTGGTTACGCTCGGACCAACAATGCCAAATCAATGCAGGGAGAATAAGACTAGCGGCAAGCTTATGGATGATGTTATGGCAAGAAGGGATGAACCTGGTAAGATGATCCAAAATACCACCCTAAGAAGGAGAGAGGCCAAATTTCCTGCTGATAGCCCTCCATATGAGGTCAACAAAGTTGCAAGAGAGAAGGTGAGAGCCAGTTTCACTAGAAGAGGCACAAAGAAGGCAAACAGCTTGGCACCTGATGTCGAAGCGGAGAAGGAGGTCGGAAGTCTTCAAACCAGAGTTGAAGAATAACCAAGCAAAAGTAGAATGTCGATTGATGCACCCCGGGAACCAGGCCCACTTGATCCAGTCAGGGGCAGGGGAATGTACCGAGAGGCAAGTGATGGCAGAAGAAATGGAGAAGATTCCTTTCTCATCAGCCACCCACAAGACCCGATCATCAGCTTTAGCGAAAGGCAATTGAATGTCAAGGATCATATCCCAAATGGTACGCAGAGAACTGGTTGGTGGGGTGGGTAGATTCCAGCACCCGTCACTGATGAACGAACCAACAACGATGTCTTCCTGAAGTCCCAAATCAAGCATGGAAGCCAAACCCAGATGCTCCTTTAAGATGAGGCCAGGTTTGAGCCAAGGATCCAGCCAGAAACGAGTGGAATTCCCATTGCCAATGGAATGGATGATGAAATCTTTGGCAGTGTCTCTGACATTCAGGATAGATTTCCATCCCCAGGAGGCATACCTATTAGACTTGACTGCCCAAAAATCCTGCCACTTTAAATATTTTGAATGAATCCATTTGATCCAAAGATTGTCCTTCTTAGTGGCAATGTTCCACACATGCTTCATGAGGCAAGCCTTATTGATGGAGATGATACTTCTAAGGCCCAACCCGCCACAAGCCTTTGGTTTGCAGATGTTGTCCCAAGCCACAGTGTGCATCTTCCGACCAGCCTTTGCTGCCCCATATGAAGCTACGCATGATACTTTCAATGGCAAGGGAACATGTTTTTGGTAACAAAAACCATTGGCCCAGTAGATATGCATGTTGTTGATGATAAATTTGAGAAGCTCAACCCTGCCAGCAAGAGATATTGAAGAACAATTCCAAGAATCAACCTTCTTGCGAATCTTAGAGATGAGGTTTGACAATCAGATATGCACAGACGGGAAGAGAAAAGAGGCACTCCAAGATAGTTAATAGGCAAAGAAGCTTCATGCATTCCCAACAGAGACAGAATATCAGCCTTGTTGGTGACAGTTCCAGAGAAAATGATTTGGCTTTTAGAGGCATTGATAGATAGGCCTGAGAAGGTGCTGAAGCTGTCAAGAATGTTCTTGATAGTTGAAACAGATGACAAGTCAGTGGACGAAAATAGCATGAGATCATCTGCGAATAATAGATGAGAGATGGTATTCCTCCCTTTGGAGAATGGGCAATGGAGCTTCTTTTCAGCGATTGCACGATTGAGAGCGGAGGAGAAGCTTTCCATGATGATGGCAAACAAGAATGGTGATAGTGGGTCACCTTGTCTGAGACCTTTGGAGCTGCTGAAGAAGCCATAGGGAGAGCCGTTGACGAGCACTGAGAAGGAAGGGGAGGTGATGCACTTCTTAATCCACCCAATCCACATGTTAGGGAAGTTCATATGAGCAAGGATGTGAAAAAGGCAATCCCAGTTTACGTTGTCGAAGGCCTTCTTCAAATCGATCTTAATGCACATCCTCGGGGGGACCTCTTTTAAGATGAATGCCGTGGATAAGATCGTGGCACAGAAGGATATTGGAGGTGATTTCTCTCCCATGAATGAAGGCAGATTGATTGGGACTGATGAGGGATGGCATAACCACCTTGAGCCAGTTGACAATAATCCTATAGATAATTTTGTAGAGCTCATTGGATAAAGCGATAGGCCTGAAATGCTCAGGCTTGTCAGCATGAGGAGTCTTGGGAATGAGAGCAATGAAAGAGGCCTTAACCTGCTTTAGGAGCCTCGAAGATGAGAAGAAATCAGAGATGGCATTAGCAACATCGTCACCTATGATGCCCCAGCAAGCTTTGTAGAAACGTCCGCTGAAACCATTCGGCCCAGGGGCTTTACTAGGATTAGCCAGACGGATAATATCATCAATTTCGGCTCTGCTCAGGGGGCAACCAGCAAGGAAGAAGAGCTTTCATTAAGTTTGCTGGTAACATCAAACAGAGGACAAGCATAAAAACCTGGGGCAACGGGTCGAGGAGGAGAGGAACTAGCACTGGTGATATCGAAGCCTTCAAACAGATCAGTAAAGAACTTAACCATGGTGTTACTGATTTCCAAGGGATCTTCAGAGACAAAGTCATCATTCCGCCTTAGAGATTTGATGTTGTTGTGGTGCTGACGGATCTTGATGGAGTTGAAGAAAAACCTGCTACCCAGATCTTTAAGGTTGAAGTTCAATAATCTAGACTTTTGCTGAAGAAAACTCAGCTCACAGTCCAATTTCCTCTCCAAAGCTTGCTTTGAGGCTTCCATAATCCTAAAGTTCCCAGAGGAAGGGGAAACGTCATAAGTATGCTGCACAACTTCAAGAGAAGACCTGGCAGCAGCCACCTGAGAGGAGATTTTTGGACTCGATCTGTGCCACTTGGATAGAGCCAACTTAATTCTTTTTAGCTTAGTAACTACCTGGAACATGGGGTTGTCAACTACCCTATAACTCCATTCCTCTTTGACAATATTGAGAAACATAGGGCTTTTGCACGAGCTATTAATGAATTTGAAGGGTGGATGGAAATTGATTTTTTCATGGCTGATGCGCAGGAAGATACCTCTGTGATCCGACAGGCTGGGCCCAAAGAAGTGGCTACTGCTTTGATTGTAGCTGTTAAAGAAGGCTTGGTTGACCAGAACCCTGTCGATCCTAGTCTCAATCCTTCTCTCCCCATGAGACTTGTTCGACCAGGAGAAACTAGCCCCAGTGATATTAAAATCATTCAGATTGGCATCACCAATGCAAGCATTGAAGTCATTGATTGCTCGAACGTTAGGCCGCGAGCCGCCAGATTTTTCGAGTTCACTGCTAATACAATTGAAGTCTCCAGGAAAGCAAACAGGAAGGTCGTAGTCTCTGGAGTTTTCAAGGATGGAATTCCAAAGAATGGACCTATCATATGGGCAGTTCGCTCCATAGATGCACCCAAGGAGCAGACTTTGGTTGTTGAGCAAATGGATATTGCAAAAAATAGCTTGGGAGTTATAGGAGGCAATTTTCAGATTGATGCAAACACGGGCATAGCTGCAAACATCCACATTGGAGAAACTGGACCATGTTGGGGGAAGGATTGAGTTGGTAGTAACATACAGGTTTGAAGCTTTGATTTTGCTTTCAAGAATGTAAATAATATCAGCATTTGTAGAAAGTATTCTGTCGCGCACTTCTTGTTGCATCCGAGGTCGATTCAGACCCCGAACGTTCCATGAGACAATGATCGTGAAGAGGATTTTGTGCCAACAGGCACATTTGTGGTTGACATTCCAGTATTTTTGCATGTAGTGGACTTCTCGGCCATGGAGTCATCCTCAATGAGATCCATATCAGCATAGAAAGCATGAAGATTTCCAGGGTCCTGCAGCACCAAGTTTGGTTGAGGATCAGGTTTCGCAGGGGGGTCTTCTCCAAGGCTGGTTAAGGCGGAAAATTTATTTGAAGAGTAAACTATAGGTTGGGGAGTTTCGACGGCTTTTTGGGCTTCACCCCTTTTGTGCTTCACTCTCTGTGGGTTTGGTTTTTCAAAGGTCACCTCTTTGCCGTCGATGGAAGCGGTGGGCTTTTTTATGATGGGGGGAGATGTAACAATTGATGGCCCATCTGCAGAGCTTAGGGTTAATGCAGTGGAAGTTCCCGGCTGCGGAGTAAGCAAAGGGGTTTGAGATGTTTCACCGTGATTAGTAGATGATTTCACAACCCAGGCTTGCGTGATTTTCTTTGATGCCGATGGGCATTCACTGAGGGAATGATTGAAACAAAGGCAAGTGTTGCACGCTTTTGGTCTCCAATCGTATTCCACACGCTGGTAGACGGTTCCTTTATGGGTTACTAAGGTCAACATATCTGGGAGTTGAGTAGAAGGAGTGATTTCAACATAAAGGCGGGCTTGAGCAAGATTTGAATTGTTAGCGGTTGCCGAGTCCATGAAGAGTGGGGTGCCAATCAGACTGGCAATCCTACTGAGGTTTTTTGAGGTTCTGAACACCCCATGGAGGTTAGGGAGTTTTATCCATAAAGGAATAGAAGAGAGGTTCTCTTTGTCGAGTCTTGAAGAGAGATCCCATCTTTTGAGGAGGAGAGGTCTACTTTGGATGAAGTATGGGCCATTCTCCATAACTCGCAGACAATCATCTTCGGTGGCGAATTTGAAAAGGAAGAAACCCTCTTTTAAAGTAGTAATTTCAAACCCTGAAGGATTATTCCACTGCTTTGATAGGCCATTCTTTATCAGTGGGTAGTAAGGTTTTCTGCCCAAAAAGTAGCCGACCAGGTAGGATTTCTATCCTCCGCTTCAGAATATCTTCGTTTGGGAAATTTGCAACAAAGGAGAGGGGTGGATAGTCTCCACAAAGCTGAGATTCAAAGAGATGGCTTTCGTTTTCTGGAAGAGGGATGCCCATTTGTTAACAGGTGGGCATCCAGCAGTGCTACCACTAGGGTAGGTAGAAGTAGAGAGGTTTGGGGGCAAGGGTGAAGGAGGTGGGTTCTTAGTAGGGGCTGAGTTGGGTGAAGGTAGAGGAGAAATGATAGGAATATCGCCTTCAAGGAAGGGATTACCAGGACCAAAGGGGAGGGGGGGAATGGGTTGGAGAGTTGGATTGGTGGAAGAGGTAGAGGTG
The DNA here is from genome assembly GCA_013350335.1 of Chimonanthus salicifolius. Classification (NCBI taxonomy): domain Eukaryota; kingdom Viridiplantae; phylum Streptophyta; class Magnoliopsida; order Laurales; family Calycanthaceae; genus Chimonanthus; species Chimonanthus salicifolius. Next base: position 18,098,492 of record CM023534.1, read on the forward strand.
GGGTTGTGGGGGAGTGGAGGTGGCGGGTTAGATACCTCAGGGAGAGCTGGAGTCTCGCAGGAGGGGATGATGGTGGTAGTCAAAGGGACACCTAGATTGCTGACACTCAGTTTTCCCGGACCAGAAGCCGTAACCCGATGCAGAAGGTTCTTGGAAGAGGAGGTAGCTGAAGCTTGAGCAGAGCAAGGACCAGCTACCGTAGGCAGGTCAGCTGAAGCAGAAATAGGCTGTTGATCAAAGAAATGGGAGGTCACATCTCTCTCCTCTTCCTTGGAAGGAGTGCCAGAGTTCCCGGTGGAGGAGGCAGAAGAAGTGGACAAAGAGCTGAGCTTTTTTCCAGCCATCTTGACCAATTCAAGGTCTGTATCAACCGGAAGTAAGTTCCCATTGGAGGAGGTGAAGGCAGCTGCAATCATGTTTACTTTTGCATGCAAATCAGCTGCATAGAAATCCTGGAGGTCAAAGGCGAATTTGCTTGCTGCTTGAGGGGTCAAGGAGGGATCCACAGAATCATCCTTGAAGGCTTCAAGGGGGTTTTGACACTTCAAAAGAGCAGCCCTGTCAGCACCCATAAGGAGAAGCTCAGCCGGAAGAGAATCGGGAAGGAAATCCTTCTTTTTGTTGCAAATGTAGTCAGCAATGAGTTGGATTTGGCCCTCCCTATCTTTGCACTTCAAAACTTTCCGCTGGAAGTTTTCTATTTTCCCACGCTTGACCAAGGTCTTCGCAACTTGAATAAGATCATCTGACGCCGTAAGAGGAATATTGATCCCTTTTTTAATGGCGTAAGCCAAGGAGCTGATCTTCACAGCATCTGACCAACGGTTGGAAAGAAGGGTTTCCTCTAGGATTTCTGCTAAATATTTCTCATCTTTCCCGGGGTCAGGAAAAGGGTCAGGGGGGTCTTTGGGGGCTTTGGCTTGCTTCTGATTACGACCCATAACACCATAAGCAGGGTGTAGGAAGTCGAAGAAGTAGAAAAAGAAAGGAAAAGGGTTTCTGAGAAAGGAAAAGGGATGAGCCATTTCTACAAGGGATAGGACTCCTCCACATGGTGGAAATTATTGGCAAGTGATCAAGTGAGCCATTAGATTTCTAAACTAAGTTTAATCCAAGGAGTAGGTTTGGGTGTTAAAAACTTGTATTGGAAAACTTTCGGGTCCAGTAAGTCTTGCAGAACTATTTACAGACTGCATAGGCAAATGCCACTCCTCCCTTTTGTCCATCTCCTTTCGGGATCACCTGGTTGCTTCGAATCTAATCCTGAGTTATTGGATTAAATTCTAAATGGGTAAATATTACATAAACTGTGAAAATGTTATTGTATGCACTAACTAGACTTTGCACTGAATTTTAATAATAATAAAAAAAGTAGGGTTTTGTTGTTAACTTATATTTGAAACTCGGGTCAATTGATAAAGAGTTTTATATTTCCAAAAGTAAAATCATGTAGAAATATGCATCTTTTGACGCATGTTTTTTTTTGTTTTTTATGATTGAGGTGTTCAAGACCTCTTAAAGTATTTGACTAGTTCTTGAGACATGTGCAAACATTTTTATTCACATAAACTGAAAACATTGATAGAAAGTAGCCTTAAAAGAGGTAAGATAAAATTTGATGAGGTTGCACTCATTTCCTTTATTCCTAAGTCTATAATCAACTTAGAAGGTGTCTCGCATCCTATCCACTTGTGACCATAGAAGCCCAGCATTTAACTGGACAAGTCCTGTAGAACTATCCACGTTACAGGCCCTTAGAGCAAGCGGTGTAGTGGCCATATGGCCAGCGGTATGGCAGTGGCTAAAAAGTGGGGCCCACACCACTTGTGGTTAAATGGCTGGCTATAGGTAGCAAATATGTAGCCAGCCATTCTCTCTTTCTCCTCTTTTTTATAATATATATATATAACTTGTATATAGTTTTTGATTTTTTTTAATTTTCTCTTTTTATTTATTTATTTGATTATTTTGGATTTTTTGTTTTGTTTTTGGGTATAATTTGTATATTAGGGCAAATAATTATTATATTTTTACTTTATTATTTTATTTTTTTTAAAAAATAAAAAATAACACTTTACCTTTTGATTTTTTTTTCCTTTACATTTGTAAACAAAATATATGAGAAACAAAAAATTAAAATTATTATGTACAAAAAATTAAAATTATTCTGTACAAAAAAATTAAAATTATAGCTATTGAGAAACAAAAATATTAAAAATAATATTTTATTCATCGCAAACAATATGAAAAATTACATTTCTAAAAATATTCTCTTTAAACTTCTTCATTACCAAATTTATTCCACAAATGTTCCATGAGATCTTTCATGAGATCCAGATTGTAATGTATTTTTATTTATACTAGAGTATATAATGTCTTTTTAATTTATTTATTTCCAGCATCACAAATATGTATGTCTTTTTAATATATTTAATTTCTTGTGAGAGAATATGTATGTTTTTTAATTTATTTAATTACTTGTGAGAAAATATATATGTTTTGTTAATTTATTTAATTACTTGTGAAAAAAATATGTAATGTCTTTATATTTTTTTAAAAAAATTTGTTAAAAAAATGTACATAAAAAAATAATAATAAAATACTAAAAAGTAGTCATTCTAATTAACACTATACCGTGTGACGAGGCTAGACTAAAAATTATAGCCAGCCATGTCATAAAAAAAATACTATTTAATTATATGACTGACTATATTTAGTGACATAGCCAGTCATATATAGTCATCTCACACCACTTGCCCTTAGATACTTTAGTGACTGCCATACTACCAATGCCACTTTGGGCAGCAACTCACGTGGTACTCAACCACTCTTTCCATTCGGTCCTCACTTCGATTTGGAATCAACTGCTTTCTTTGATTTTAATCTTAAATTTTATAAAAATCAGTTTTATTTTATTAAACGTCTATCGGAAAAATTGATATTGTTGTTGGGATTTTCGACTATATCGCATGTGGAACCCACTAGGACCCACACACTCTTCCTCTCCTATGAGTTAAATTTTCATCCAATTTGAACTCATTACCGGTTGATCTCACCAGTCACCACTACACTTAAATCCATCAAAATTTAGTCCACTTTCCATTTAATTTTTTAGACTCTTCAAAATTATGAATTTTCAAATTAAGTGAACCTAATTTTATTTTTGTATATCCTAGTATCCTGGAAGGACCTTACAAAAAAACCCAACCACGTAGTTAGTGCCCACCCATGTGACCTTCAAGGCAAACAACCTGATGGATTTCACTTGGAGCCACATAAATGATTGGCTTGAAAGGTCTTGGCTTTCATATGGTGTCCAAAAATTCTGCCGTGTCTAGATAAATGAAGCCATGCTTTTAAAGCTCTCCTCTTGTAGTAGATATCTCGTAAAAGGCCTCTACACAGAGCCCTCTAATGATCAATTCAAACCATTCACGGTTACCTACTTCAATGAATTAGTATATATTCTAAATTGATACACATCTGCATTTTATACAAAGTTGAATTTTTCTTGAAATTCAACTAAGACCTAAAACACCATTTAATTTTTAACTCTTATATTTTTATTCATATTGATAGGAAGGAATTGTACTTTTGTTCATTCCTCATCGCCACATTAAAGGATCGTGAATAACGAAGGCAAAGTATTTGGCAATGTTCTTTTTGAAAAGGATTTGAAACAAGTGGGCCAATATTTAAGTGAATCATGAGTCATCACATATATGAGTTATCAATGAAGAAAATAAGATACATGTCAAATTTAAAAAATTATAAAATGATCAATTAAATAAGATACTAAAGTATTTATTTTTTATTAAAAAGAAGAATTCATAAAGCTGATTCAGATCGATAAAATATTGGCAGCTGGTGTTGTGGTGATTAAAATGTCTTCCTTCCTAGAGTATAGAGTCGTGTCTAAATAATATATGGGTGTACTTGCCTTCTTATGTGTCACAATTGCCAATGGTTAGGCCATGTGTGGGGCTTTCGACCTAATGGAGCTACTTAGTCTGGTATGTATTATGCAACTGTATATTACTTTAGTAGGCACAAAATCCATGAATGTCTTTATGGAGAGACATAATTATCATGAGACATCTAGCTACGTTGATGTATCATTTAATTTATTAAAAGTGGGTGTAAGAGTTTTAATAGAATAATTTTAAATGGTAATAACTTTTAATTAAGTTGTCAAAATCACTTATATGAGTCTATAGTCAAAATTGGAGACAATAGCTCAATAACATGAAAGTTAACTTCATCATGTGTGTTGTTTCATCTTGTTTTTTATCTCAATTTGTACCTTTTCAAGGTCATGTGGCTTGTTTCAATTCAATTTTTATTTTTAGTAAATTTTTTTTGAATTTTTTTAATAATTCTAGTAATTTGCTGTATAAACAAATATAATTTGCAGTTTTCATGAAAGAATTTCTTAGCGCCTTTTATTATTTTTAAAAAATTGGTTGAGAATTAAAGTTTCATATGAATGCATTAGATCTTTTGCAAAACATTGTAATGTTTGAACAAATTAATGAACTATTCACCTTCTTCTGAAATTTTGTGATATTCTATATTGCAGTGGTTACAATGGCTTTAGAGAAAGACATTTCGCTCCACTCCAAGATTTTTAATGTTTCTTTATTTCTAGCTAGTTGCTTTTTATTTAAAAAAAAATTATAAATAATAATGTTTATTTGAAGATGTTTCTAAATTGAATATACTTATGTAAAATATAATCGCATAGAAATTGGAGATTGGAGAAGAATTGGGTGTTAATAATGAAAATGATGACAATTCAGTAGCATTCAACGAAGTCTTATATCGACCAAGATTTTAAAACTTAAGCCCAATCAGTTTTTGACATTGTCGTCAAATTAACCCACAACTGAAATAATATTTTAAAATTACGGATTCTAATGTTAATCTTTTGATAATCAGAGAATTCAATTTCCACATTTGCAAATTGAATTCAAATGTATAAAAAGAATTAGTTTTTATCAGTTCCAGAAATTATCTTGTGAATTCAGTTTACAGGAAATTAGTATGAACTTTTAATCACAATTAATTTAAAGATTTCTTAAATTCACCATTTTTAAAATTCGTTAATAATTTAATTCAACGATTATCCTTGAAAGTACACAATAAATGGATTAAAAACTCCTCTCAAATTAAGTATTACACCAAACCCCGTCTCCATGAAGGCACGAACCTGCTTTACTCTCCACAATTCAATAGGAATCAGTAAATTCTCTTTAATTTCTTACAATCTCCCAATTAAGAGTCAAATAAAAGATTTTGAATTCAGTAAACTCTCTTAAATTTCTTCAAATCTCCAAATTGCCAATTAAGAACAGGTTCATCGGTTGCACCGATCACCCGTCCAGACACGTTGCAGCTAATACACAACATATCAACCCCATTTTTTACACTGGAATGTAACTACCAAAATTCAATGACTCCCTGAAAACCCATATGCCAAATCAAGCGATTCCGAATCATCTGAAGTCAGAATTCTCCTCCAATCAGCATTTCAGTGCCCAAATATTGATATGAATTTACCAATTTAGTGTTTTCTTATGATGCATGAGTCTTCCTATTGAGAAGGATTTAATTAATTCATTGAACCTAATATGTAGAAGACAGCTGCGCTCAGTGGCATGAATACATCGATTGGCTCTTTTTTTTGGTGGGATTTTGGAAAATAACCCATTCATTAGCTATAAAAAAGGTAGTTTTGGGCCCCTAAGGCCCTTAGTACAGACTGGCTGGTGCCAAATACTGGAAACAAAAGAGTGAAAAACAAATAATAATAATAAAAAGCTTTCCTTCCAGCCTTACAATCCTGCATCCCATCATCATAGCAACTTGCATCCATGTCATGAATCTTCTTCTCCCTCCCAATAGTTTTATACCATCTTCAGGCAGCATTAATTCAAATTGGAAGCCCTTCAACAAGTATTCCATCTGTTCATCCGTAAGCATTGAAAGAGAAGACCCACTGTGGAACTCAGGAATGTAAATTAAAAAGAAATTTGAAAAAAAGAAAAAAAAGAAGAGCAGGAGACAAAATCTCTCATTGGAAATGCAGCAAAAGACCCATCTTGGTCCCGCCTCACTGATCTTAAGACATTCTTGGCTCAAGAACAAAAATCATATGCAGATTTGGAAGGTTACAATGTCTTCCAACTGCATGTTTACCTACCACCTTTCTAAACTTTCTACTTTTCTTATTCAGGGTTACTAATGTCAATGGGAAAGAAGGTGAAACCAAATATTTGCAACAGAAATTTGGAGTGGCATACAACAAAATGATGCTGTACTACGTCAAGGAATATGGTGCAAGAGTTATACACAATTAGAGATCCATATTATTCATGATGATATAAATATCTAGAATGAACAAAAATAAAGGAAAAAATGACCGCTAGGCTCAGGATGAAATTCTAAAACCATTCAGATCCCGCACATCATTTATCATTCCTCAAATTCATGCATATGGTCCAAAAGATAGTTGGCTGCGAGTTCTTCATTCTTGTTGCATGCAAAGAATACCTCCAGTACAATTGCTCTATCAAACCCCATTGCCTCGAGCTGCCAAGGTACATAGAATCAAGAAATCCGATAATTTCTTTGGAAGATATTAAAAAAATCCATCAATTAAGAAGCATAATTTTGATAAAGCATGAAGTAACAATTAACTACATTTAAACACATCCCAACCTTGATATTAACAGATGTTGTGAAGGATGGATGTGCTAATACTGAAAGATAGCTGGTCTACTATTAACACCCAATAAGGGGGGAAAATAGTTTGAACATCAGTATCATCACCCCATTATGGCCTAACTTCAGACATCCTAAAAACTTAAAGCACTAATCCCACTTCACCCAGTGGACCAGGAAATGAAATGGTTCCCAATGGTTGAATTTTCAGTTGCATAATTGCATCCAGCAGTTTCGTAATCTTACATGCTAAAATATATTAAACACAATAATATAGAACTTCTATACACATAAGAGAGATGTAGGTAATGCAGCTAGCCTGCAAGCAGAGACTTACACGTTCAATGGCTTCACGCTCCTCTGGAGTAACTGTCACAGCCTGTGGCATTGCAGATGCCAGCTGTTCCAGCAGATTGCTGATTCACAGAAATTAGCGTATCAGACAAATCGGCTAAGAATAGTATCAGTGTTTGTGTTTACACTTATTATAAATGCAACAAAATCTCACCCCTCTGCTCCCTCGGCAGGCTCATTGATCAAACGAAGAAAGTCAGCTTGATGTTCTTGGAAGAGTCGCACAAGGTGAGGGTTTTGTTTCCCTAGTTCTTGAAGCATTGGCTGTAAATAGAACAAAATATTATTGGTACATAAAATTCATTGAATAGAAACACATGTCAGTGCCTATTGTGAATCTAAGGAGCATAGCATTCCCGACCACACACATGTTCTTTGATGCAAGTGAAGATGCTTATGAGTTAAGGCATCTTCATAAGACTTCTATTCAAAAAAGTTGACTTATATTGATTGTTCAAACTTGTGTACATTTTTATTGACAAGAATAGAATTTTAGGAAATCAACTCAGTGACAAATGATACACAACAATGGAAAAAGAAGTTAAAAGAAAGTCAGGAAGACACACCTTGAGTAAGAATCAATCAATGATTAACAGAGCAAGAAATGGATTTCAGGTTCAGATCTCGAACAATAATATGAACTTTGGATAAAACAGGAAGAGGGTTTTCTCTCAAGCCAAAACCCTATCTTAAATGGTGGGATCAACCTGTAGTATAGTCACTCAGTTGGCCTAAAAGCCATACACGTACAGCAGCAATTCTTAACTTGACCCATAGGAGAAAAGGGGGAAAAAAAAAATCCAGGTTCAGGAGATGTAAAAAATCTTAAATATAGGCCACAAGCCAGATGCACCAAAAATAACCCAACCTAGTTCCTAATACATCATTCCCCCAACGCCCCCACCCCCCATTCCTCAAAGCCCAAAAACTACCTATTGCCCCATTGAGAAGGCAACCCTCTTTCGTTTCCCCATAAGAAACTCCTTTTTCACAATTTTGTTTTCTTTTTCTGTTTAAATCTCTATTCATTTTCTACATATATTGGGTTAGTTATGCGAACCAAGTCAGGTCGAGAGAAATGTGACCCAGTCAGGTTGTGCCCCCACAAGGCAAAAAATGTTTGTTGATGCCTACAGACGACCCCATTGCCAACACTAATACAGCTGTGTGGCTAGGGTTCACAATGTTAGACCTTGCAAAAGGAAGATTTCCAGGTAATAATGTAATATTAGACATTTTTAAGAAATTATATACCGGTTTCTAGAGAAATTGCACTCCGTAGAGTAACATCAATTAAGCAAAGTGAAAATGATATAAGTTGTCCATGAAATAATGGACTAGGAAAGTGACTCCTATTATGTAAAAAATTATGGAAATACTTCTCTCACTTGGCTCCTCATTTTTGCCGACTTGGATTGATTTTTTTGGGGGCAGATCACTAAATTCCATTATCAATAGATGTCTGTCTGAAATTTCATTGAACATTTTTTCTGTTAGCCCTCATTGCATCACTGATGAGGTAATTTTGGCTGTCATTGATGCACAAGAAAAAGCTTCATGTACAAATTCCTTTCTCTCTGACTTCCCAAGACACAGTCAACGGTAAAGCACTAAAACTTCCCATAGAATTTGGTCCTTCTGTTGGGCGGTGGCTTAATCCCACCGAATCATATGTATGGAATAGAAACTGTTATTGATGGGTGACACGGCAATTGCCTAAATTCTTGGATCTGTTCTTATATAAAGAAGGTAAATCTCTTTCCAAATCAGGTGGGACTGCATATGTATATCGGTGATACACATGCAGCGTGAACAGTAACCCATCCAAGACTTGCACACGGCAAGGAAGATGTAGCAGACGAAGGAGGCACAGTGAAGGGTCTTCTGGACTTTGACGGTACGCGAGGAGATGGCGTCTTGGCCATACGCATAGAGGCTCTAGAAGGATGTGTCTGGGTTGATTGGTACAATCCATCATCGGATACGCTCGCGTTTGAGAAGCATATCGGGAGTTGCTCGTACGACGCAGGAAGCGTAGAGGGAGTAATACAGAAGTTGCGTATACTATTCTAGGGTATGAGAGAGATCACATCAACTGAGAGGTGACGTCGATGTGTTGTATACATGGGTGTACAAGGAACTCGGGACTTCGGGTTTGGGCTCATGACTCAAGAGAGTCATTAATATTGTACATATATTTCTTTCTCTTTTATAGTGAATATTCTATTGCTCCGTGGACGTAGGCCAGGTGGGCTGAACCACGTTAAAAATATTGTGTTGTGCTGTGTATTTATTTCCAGTTCGATTTTTCTTATTTCCGCGCATAATGCTAACAAGTGGTATCAATAGCTTTAGTCAGAGACCAGGGACTCGTGGGTGATCGGAATACAACACAATGGGTATGAGAGGAGTGCCGAGCACAAAATTCGAGGTGGAGCCCTTCGACGGGACAGACGGCTTTGCAGAAGAAAAAACAGCTGAGGGGTGCTTGAGGACTGCGGCCGAGACAGAACGTACAGCTCTGATGCTGTCTGAAGGACAACTCGATGGCAGGAGAGGGGCGGAAGCAACAGTGCAGTGCAGATCTGGGTTTTCAGAACTATGAGTGGCAGTCAGCAGAAGTGCGGCTGGAAATACTAAGCCCCATCGCCAAAGCAGTGAGTTAGCAGGAGAGATCTGATGGCAGCACTCTTGAGGTTTTGTGAGCTGAGAAGTTGTCGAATAGATGCAGAAAGGGCTGCAACTGTTTACAGAAGGTGACAACAATTACATATTGTATGTGTGTACTTGTGCTTTTTTAAAGGAAAAGTCAACAACACATGGTGGACTTGATGCTAGCAAAGCACAATACAAACGTGATTGATTGGGTAACCTTTTGCTGGCAGCAAAAGGTAGAAGGACTAACAATCTGCTGTGTCGTGGGAGCAACACCACTGAGAACAGGGGATGGTGCAACGCTGCAGCAGCAGCAGCAAGTGTGTTGGCTGCATGCAGATCTGGCGTTCTAATTGGAGAGCAGAGGGAAGAACTGAGAGTGGAGATCGGTTCTTGCGTCCATCTTAGAGGAGAGGTGCTACTGGTGAGTACTTTAAAAGGCAGCCAGGCTGCGTGGAGGCGGCAGCCAGCATTGTGGGCTGTGTATCGTGAGGCAGTTTTAGCAGAGAAGTAACTGAGAGAGACGGTTCACACCTTGTGTGATTCTCAGTTCAGGCAAAGAAGAAAGGCTGCTTGGCTGCAACACGTCAGGCTGCAGCAAGGAGTCTCCGTTGCCAAAGGGTGACTTCTCTGCTGTCAGTGTTTAACTCAAAGAGGGTGGAAGCCAAGATACACTGCAGCGTGAAGGGGCTGCAATAAACAGGGCAAGTTTGCTGCTTGAAGAAGGCATGTGTGTTAGATACAGATACAGTGGAGGTTAGTCGTTCGTGTCTGGAAGTCGGTGGAGTTTTCGTCAAGTAATTTGTTGGGCGGTGGCTTAATCCCACCGAATCATATGTATGGAATAGAAACGGCTATTGATGGGTGACACATCAATTGCCTAAATTCTTGGATCTGTTCTTATATAAAGAAGGTAAATCTCTTTCCAAATCAGGTGGGACTGCACATGTATATAGGTGATACACATGCAGCGTGAACAGTAACCCATCCAAGACTTACACACAGCAAGGAAGATGTAGCCGACGAAGGAGGCACGGTGAAGGGTCTTCTGGCCTTTGACGGTACGCGAGGAGATGGCGTCTTGACCATATGCGTAGAAGCTCCAGAAGGACGTGTCTGGGTTGATTGCTACAATCCATCATCGGATACGCTCACATTTGAGAAGCATATCGGGAGTTGCTCGTAGGACGCAGGAAGAGTAGAGGGAGTAATACAGAAGTTGGGTTTACTATGCCGGGTATGAGAGAGATCACATCAACTAAGAGGTGACGTCGATGTGTTGTATACATGGGTGTACAAGGGGCTTGGGACTTCAGGTTTGGGCTCATGACTCAAGAGAGTCATTAATATTGTACATGTATTTCTTTCTCTTTTATAGTGAATATTCTGTTGCTCCGTGACGTAGGCCAGGTGGGTCAAATCACGTAAAAATATTGTGTTGTGCTGTGTATTTATTTCTGTTCGATTTTTCTTGTTTCCGCGCGTAACGCTAACACCTTCATGAAAAGGCCCAGAACACAGAGAGAGAGAGAGAGAGAGAGAGAGAGAGAGAGAGAGAGAGACGACTGTAGTCTTAATCAAATTAGTGAAGAAAACTTATCTGTCCACAGTAGTACATTGGTAATGAGAAATTAAAGCAACTAATTACGCAGAAGCACCCAACTATAATACTCAAAACCTTCAATGCAATTAGACCATTCAGTTCTTTCAATCGTAGACTCCATAGTACCATTCAGATAGGACTGTTGCACACTTTGATGACTATAGGAGCATTGTTCTGAAATACTGAAATTTCCCCCATCTCTCCCCCCAAATGACCCAAGTTATCACTAGAGGCAAGTTCTACATAACACCTGAGCTTTCTAAATATAAGGCCCCCTCCTCACGCATCCATGAGAAATGAAAAAGATTCTGGGATAAACAAAGAGCTAAGAAATGGATGAAGGACAAAACACCAAATGGAATATAAAATGGACGGTGCAGGAATAAGTGGTTCATATATTCCCTGTTAAGGGCTTTGAGATGGTCTAATGTAAGGACCTTACTAGATGTGGCTATCCAAGATGAAGGGGTTGTGTTTTTCCAAACAGATGTATAGGAGAGGACGATTTAGTCCAATTATTTAGAACATGGAATTACTCAAAAGCTTTCCAATTGTCCACACAATACTGAGGAAAAGAAAAAAGGTTCTCTGTTAGTGACACATCCCCTAACCAAATGGATTGCACCATTGATCACATTGTTTAACTTGTTGTCTATCAAGCCATCATGAGCTCTCCTGTCAGCAACCCCTTTGCATCGAAGCAACGTTGCCATTTTGACTATCATTCATCTACCTTCAATCACAAATGCACTCTCCTCATACTATTTCTCACAAGATTACTCCTTCAATCTTGCCACCAGACATGACAGCAATAACATCTTAAAACATCTTCCTTTGAGAGAGTACACCAGCTATGTCACCTCATAACATCTTAACCCTTACACTAACCAATCATAAAACCACACTTGATGTCTGCATTAACTTCTCATGAGATGCACAATTTCTCTCTCTCACATCTATGTAGTTTCGTCCTTAATTTACCTCTTCCCCAGTCAGTGCTAACCCCTTTCACGAATCTGCTAAGGTAGAAAAGCAACTCATCTAACTTTGGCAGAGGCTCCACAAAACCTCTACAATCTTCATATACAAATGGATTGCATAACAGGTCCCACTTTTTGGTTGTTGACTATGATATGATCAATTCTTCTAATTAGCCACCCCTTTGCATCTCAAAAACTCAAAAGAAATTTTGAGTAACTCATTGAAAAATCAGAATTATATTTATGTACAAAGAAATCAATTGAACTTCTTTAAGGGGAAAACTGGAAAAATTGTATAAAAACAACCCTTTGTCTTAGAAAACTCGTCTAAGTAAGGAGAAACGAGACGAGAGGGGTGGGGTGGGGAGAGAGAACAACAACAAAAGTAAAGAAGCTACGAAGGTTTTCTTTTTTCTCTCTCTCCCTCCATCCTCTACTTTTTCTTCATTTATTCAAGTTTTGTATTTTTCATCATTTCTTTTTTCCTTCTTTGTCTTCTTTTTAACTCTTTTTGTCATTCTCTGTATTTCTTTTAAGCTTTTCATTTTTCTATTTTATTTTCTTTTTTTTGATACATGCTTAGCTCAATTAAATTTCCTTTCTTAAAACTATTTGTATTCTATTTGTTTGTTTCTTTTTAACACTTTTTCCCTTTTATTTAGGGGTTTTTTATGATTTTCTCACATCATGCCAATATACCAACTATTTGGGATCGGCTTTTTGAGTTCTAACTTTCCTTTTGACCTTATGATAAACCCTTTCACTCCACTTTTAATCACATATTTATTTATCCCTTCCCTCCATATTTTCAATGGTCTATGTTTCTTCCTTGTGCCTGGGATATGTAATCTCTCAACACTAGGGTTGTTTCTAGCCTTCCACTTACAAAACCAAACCACCTTACATGAGTTTCTCGCATTTTATCATCTAGTAGGGCTATCTTTAAAGTGTGCACTCCTTTAAAGGGCTATACTAGAGCATTGCGAGTATGGTAATTGTTCTATAAAATTGTCCTTTTGAACAATGTGGCACTCCTTTATCACACAAAACTCCACTATCTTGTCTACATTTTGCCCCTCTTGCCCTATCCTACTAGTTATATCCAAAGTCAAATCCTCCATGAGATTATACCATAGAACCCAAGTATCTAAATTTATTGTAGTGTAACATTGGGTCATTTCCAATTCTAATCAAATCACCCTCTCCATCTCTTGTTCCACTGAAGACAGACTCCATGTTATCCATTTTTTTCTGCTATTTTTTTTCCATTTGCCTCAAAAATTCCCTAGAAGATTCTAGCTTGTTATTAAGTTGTTTCTTTCCACTAATTAATACTATATCCACAAAAAACATACACCAACACACTTCAGCTTTGATTCCTAAAGTTAAGTTGTCCATGATTAATGCAAATAGGTATAGGCTCAATACAAATCTTTGGAAGTCACACCCCAACAAGAAAGTTCGCCATCTTTTCACACATTGCTGTGATATTAGTAGTCACCCTATCACACATATCCCATGATCTTCGTATTTATTAGGAATGCAATTACTTTTTAAATGTTCTCCATATCAAATCCTAGAAACTCCATTCATGAGGACATCATGGGATGCAAAAAAAAAAAGGATGCATCAGAATCTAGATTTTACCTCATTATGGTTGGATGATGAATTTCTACACAATCCTACATATCTAACCCATGGATAGAGACGAATCCAACCATGGATAGCCCAAATTGTAAGTTGATCAAAAAAGCAAAATTGAACATTTGGCTTGATCAATCTATTTACATCATCTAAGTCATTCATTCATGGATTTGACCAAACTGACCATGGCCATCCTAACATTTGCTTTTGTTATCTTTTATATCATTTGGTTTTAGTTTATATGGTTCCAAGATATGGAAAAGGATTTGTTTTTTATGCTCTTAGATTGCCCACATGTGTGCTTTAAGTCACTTGTGTCTAGGGTTAAAGAGTCTCCTTTTTACCTTCCTTTATAAATAGTTGTAAGAGACACTTTTGAGAATGATAATGAATGATACAATGTATGAAATAAGAAATTCAAGTTTCCTCTATCTAGGGATCTGGCGTGGCTTCTTCTGCTACCTTGGTATGAGACCAAGGAACTTTGTATGACTTAAGGTACAAATCATTATTCTTCTTCTCTCTATCCCCACCAAAACCCCGTCGGAAGCCTCCAACCCATATGGACGCCCTTACATGTCCATATGACCATACAGATAGGCCCTTTTGCCCCAATTTGTGCTATTTTGCACCCCAACCTCTAGATCCCTATCTTAGACATGTAAAACTAACCCTAACCTACTGTATGAACCTATTTGAGACCTTTTTTTGCTTTAAGATCATAAAAATAATAATAATAAAAATAACAAACCCTATTTCCTTTGGCAAACCCTAAGTGATCCATAGCCTTATTTTATCCTTTGGGTAACTATTTTAAATCTAGAAGACTTAGGAGAAGGTTTGGTATTGATTTTTTTTTGTTTTTTTTTTTTGAGCGTAAACCAATAAAATTTATTAAAAATAAAAGGGTACACAAAAAGAAAGAAGAGGTCTAAAAGAATTAGACCAAGACAAGAAAAGAAAAGGAAAAACATGCAAAAAAAAAAAAAAAAGCAATAAGTACAAAAACAAGAACTCCTCCAAGCTTAAAGGAGGAAAACGCCAGGAAAAAGGTCAGTGACTCCAAACTTGGCAAAATAATCTGCCACTCGATTTGTTGCTCGACCGATATGAACAAAGGATACATCCATCCATGAAACTAACTCCTTAATCTCCCTAACCAAGTGATCAATTTCTAGGGCAGACATTTAAGTCCCTTTGCCCATTAGTTGCATTTGCCGAATCCCCCTTAATAATGAGTTTTCCTTGCCCATACATTTTACAGATGTTCAAAGCTCTCCTAATGCTAACGATTTCTCCTTATTGGAGTCTCTTGTTCCTACCGACTAATGGATGTGGACTCCTCAAGGATCTTAATTAGTCCTTTGAGGGATTTTGCAATGAAGGCCAACAATACAACCTCGAAAGCTTTATGTGTAGGTGTCATTCTTCTTTTTGAATCTCTTTGAATATTTTTTTTTTGAAAGGTGAATCTCTTTGAATAATTGTGTATGTGAATTTGCATAGTTTTTATTATATTATTTATTTAATATTAATCTCTCTAACATCTTATGTGAATCATGGACATACGTTGCATGTCATTTTAGGATTCACTATACACATTTTGCACTCCCATAAATACATCTATTATTTAGATCTAGGGTTTTCAATATTTTGACTTATCCTACATCAAGTGTGGTATCAGAGCTTGTCATGGGTCATCTATTACAAACCATTTTGAAGTCAATAAATACCATATGTAGGTTCGTCATCTTCTCATCATATTTTTATAATTCTAACAGTAAATAATACTCTTTAATAGATTTGATAAGTCTCGACTTTTTAACTTAGCAAAAACTTATATGAGCCTTCGAGTTGAGCAAATAATATTCTTTAATATATTTGACTGTCTTAACTTTTTGACTTGGTAAAAACTTATCTGAGTCTTTTTTTTTTTCTTTTTTTTTTTGCAGAGACAAAATTTATCTGAGTCTTTGTTTTGAGTTGATGAGAAATAAAGCCGAGTCAAGTTTCCGAGTTTTCAAACATTTCCTTGCATCAATGCAACACTGCTATTTATTTATCATTCATCTATCTTTGATTAATACCAATTTGACAGCTTAATCAAAGAATCTCTCTTTTTCATCATTTTACCATACTGCATCAAAGCACCTACCTCACAATGGTAGTCTTCATCTATTTTCTGCTTTGTCTCCAAGGGGGTAAAATGTCATACACCTTTTTCTAATGGAGCAAGCAGCTTGTGGATTCTTACTTTGTCACCTTTCATACGGTTGCCACAAAAACTATAATTAAGATAAATCAACTTCTCAAAATTTTCCTCTTATTCCTCCTCAAAAACCTAACATCCCTCAACCTCATAATCTTCAACTACCCTGGGCAAAAAATGGAGTTTCAGCATGCCACCAAGAATCTAGATGTGATGAAAATTTCCCTAGCACAAATACAGACTCATGGAGAGCTGAAACCCAAACACCTACAGCCTCCCAGACCAGCAGCTGAAGATGGACCTTCATACAGCAAGAACCCATCGATCTATGAAACCACCAGAAGCCTAATTAGAGGGTGTCCCAAAATCCTCTATGACTCGGTTTTGCTATAGGGCTTGCAAATTTAGGCTAAGGATCGGCTAAGGATCGTTTTTTCAAGAAACATTTCTCTCAAGGATATAATTGAAGCCATCTCTCTCTCAAAAATAAGTTGTACCAGATGATAGTGGGTAGACTTAATGATCACACCAATGACTAAGACAAATTTGTCTACCTTCAGTGTCATCTGCCAGTATATGGACACATCACCATATTGATGCAGGTCATCAGATTCTACCAAGCATCCAGGCACACTCTCAAGGCATGGTCAGCTTCACGTTATGGGACAATACAATGCATATAAAAGTGGTCTCCCAGATGATCGCTGGCCTAAGGCCCTGTCAGGCTGGTTAATCTTCAGATTATGGAATAGTTTGGCACTGACTTCACTGTTTCACAAGATGGTCATCAAATTGGCTAACATGCATCTATGGGATGTAGTCTGGTTACAGTAAAGACCAAGAACAGTTGCATTCCTCGATCAGAAAACTAAATAATGTCAAGAGATTTACGAACTTGAGTCACAGTAAAGGGTTACCATCTAAGTTGCATGTGTACAGGTATGAGTATCAGAGTCCGATGTGAGGTGTCAAACTCAACAAACTAAAAATTAGGACTCAGGAACTCGACACCATATTTAAATAAATTTATATTTAAATGAAATAAGGTGCTAAAATAACACGAATAGAAAATAATGTGCTAGTTTAACTATAATCAAACAAGTGACAAATGTATCAATATTTTAATTAGGTTTGAAAAGGAGCAAGACATGGTAATATTTGTCATACTGTAAAAAAAATGTTAAAATGTACTAGAGTCCATGAAGAACAGGTTGAATGACCAATGCCAGTGCATCATTCAATTTGAAGAGTCCTGCCAGTGCATCATTCAACTTGAAGAGTCCTTGCAACATAGGTCACCATGCACTCGATCATGACAATCAAAATACAGATCACATATCAACATATCTTTTTTCTTTTAAAAAATGCACCAACTATATTATGTTGGACTGTGCTTTTCTTCATAAGAAGGTTAACCCAGGCATTACTTCTACACACAGATTAGATTAAAGGTTCAAAAGATGTAGATGGGATTATGAGGGTTCTTCCAATATATCTGGTATATCATACAGGGAAAAAGAGAACAGGAGTAAATAAATTATTTAACAAACTCCAAGATATAAAAGTGCACCTGTAGGATTTGGGGATTTGCCTGCACCATAGCTCGTAATGCTTGGAACTGCACAGGGAGGGATGAGATGATATAGTTTGTAATAGTAAAAAGCTAACTCTATAATCTTAAGACTTCACCTTACCTGTGGGCTATTACGAAGAAAGTCCAGGGAGCCAGCACCCGCATTAGAACCCATGTTAGGAAGGCCCTGTTGGCAGAAAAATTAAGCATATTATGTTCATGATATACTCAAGTTAAAGATCAACATTTATAGCTTCATTGCATGCCCACCTGAGGGAAAAGGTCTAAGGGATTGGCATTGGGCCCACTGGAATGAACTGCAGGCTGTGCTGGCTGTGCTGGCTGTGGAGACTGGGTAGGGGGGTTTACAGCTTGCTCACTTGGAGGTGCTTGAGCTATAGGTGGGATTTCTGCTTGCTCAGGAATACCCTGATTAAGGAAAGAATATATCATAAATGCTAAATTCAAAGAATCCTGCAGTCTTGCAGTCCATCTCTCTTTAAAAAATATAATTGGTAAATTCTATCAGAACATCTATAATTGGCATAATTTAAGTATCCATATTCCAGAAAAAAAAAAAAGGATGTAAGTATGGAAACTAAGAACATAACATAGGCAAAGAAAAAAAGGGATAGAAAATGACATGTTTTCCACCATTTGGATGCATGGCAAATACACATTAACATGGATACCAGAAGAAAAAGATTAAACAAGATTTGTAGTCTAATGCCAAGGGGATCAAAGTGCAAGCACGAAAACAGATACCTGAAGTAGAACAATTTTCCGAAAATAAAAATAGCAATAAAGATTCAAAATCTGAATATATCTACACACAAATGTGCACGTGGAGAGAGCCTACAGATCAGAGTACAAGCACCAGCGAGAGGAACCTAACCCGACAAGGAAAACCAAACACTGGATATGCATGTACATAACATGCACACAAATACAAAGCCTAAGGGATCAGGTTGAGACGAACAAATGACCGAACTAACTACCATATATACATATATATATATATATATATATATACATATATATACATATACATATATATATATAACATTTAGCAAGAGTGACAGAATTGCATGGAATTTCTTTTGGATAGCAACTAAGATGGGTGCCAACCATAGAGAGATCTTCTCTCTCTTTATTTTCTCTGAAGAAATCCGAAGATGGCATCTATAAGTGGAGTCAATTATATAAATTGTTTCTTGGTTTTATTCCTTTTTCCATGCTTATGCGTCATGTATATATCGTTGGAGAAGGTAAGTGATGATATGACTTGATTTTGATGAGATAATGACATATAAACATGCCCAAGAAGGGTTGGATACCCAAGGATGTTGGGTTATCTCTTCTGGAGAATTTTGACAAGAATTCGTGCATAAATAAGCGCCTCGCCTATGGAATGAAAATTGTTGATTTTGTGGCTATCTTTTATCAAGTATTTTCCTCCAATTTGGTGACTACAATTTATTTATTTTTATGAATTGTTATTGAATTAAACTCACAATTTTATTTTGTCAGAATTTATTTTCTGAGTTTTATAAAATTGTGGGTGAAATTTTGTTGAAATCAGGAGAGATTTCCATGTTTCATTTGAACTTCTATTTAATTCTTGTTAGAAATTGTGTGAGGTTTCCAAGATCTAATTCCATTAAATGTAATTTGAGAAATTCCTTTAGAGTGAACCACATTTATGAAAATCAACCTGGTGAGATTTAGGAAAAGCCAAATCGAACCGTTTTTTGAGAAAATTGGAATTTCCTCCAAGTCAATCCTTAGAATCCAAATTTCTACAATAAATTTTCTTGGATTCTACGGTTTTTAAGATTCTATGATTGTTGACAACTCCGATTCTAATTTAAATAAAACAGTAGAATCCAAGAAAATTTGTTGTAGAAATTCAGCCACTAAGGATAAACTTAGAGGAAAATCATTTTTTCTCAAAAACGGTTCAATTTGGTTCCTCCCCGAAGGATGAATCTCAAATTCCATTGAAGTTGGTTTTAATAGACATTTGAATGGAACTTGAAAATCTCTCTTGATTTCAACAAAATTTCACCCACAATTTTAAGAAACTCAAAAATGGATTCTCACAAAATAAAATTGCATTTGTTGTAGAAATTCAGCCACTAAGGATAAACTTAGAGGAAAATCATTTTTTCTCAAAAACGGTTCAATTTGGTTCCTCCCCGAAGGATGAATCTCAAATTCCATTGAAGTTGGTTTTAATAGACATTTGAATGGAACTTGAAAATCTCTCTTGATTTCAACAAAATTTCACCCACAATTTTAAGAAACTCAAAAATGGATTCTCACAAAATAAAATTGCAAAGTTCAATTCAATGAGAATCCATGAAAATAAATAAATCTCACTCACTAAATTGGAGGAAAATACTTGAACAAAAATCAGTCACAAAATCAATAATTTTCATTCCACAGCCAAGGCACCTATTTATACATGATTCTTGTCAAAATCCTCCAAAAGAGACAACCCCCTTGGGCATCCGACCCTTAGTACGCATGTTTGCATGTCGTTATCTCATCGAAATCAAGTCCATCATAACCAATCGCCCCCCACCAATAGATACGTGATACATGAGCATGGAAAACAAAGAATAAAATCACAAAATATCCAACATAATTGACTCCACTTATAGATGCTATCTTGGGATTTCTTCTGGAGAAGATAAAAAAGAGAAGATCTCTCCATTGTTGGCACCATCTTAGTTGCTATTCAAAAGAAATTCCATGCAATCATGTCGCTCTTGCTAGGGATATGGGCAACATAAATGGACTTTTGCAAGCCTAAACACAAGAAATAAAGGCCTGACCCATATGCCTACGCATGGGGCCTTTTATTTAAGCAGTTTAGGATATAAAAGACTACTTAAAAAACCTCTTTTTCAACATCAAATTCAGCATAAAATTTCATGGCTTGCTTGACAATTTGATCTTCAGGATGCCCTGGATCAAGGAGGAAGGAGGGAGGGAAGAGAGAGAGATTAGGGAGAGGGATGGTGATGCAATATAAATAATTGAAACTAGTTAGAACTTTACATATAATACCCACGATAAAGAATATCTCCACATTCCAAAACACCAGACACATTCTCAGTACAAGTATTCCTTAACATAGCTCTATTACAAAATTACTCTCCGTCATATCTCCAAATGGTAATGGTAAGTCCCAGTACCATTTACTCCATTTCTAGGTCACTGTTAGCCTGTTGCCTATCCCTTTGTCACACTCAATCATGGATCCCTATAAAAGACCCATTTTGCAGTAACCTCTTCCAAATGAGACATTTTAATACTTTATGAAACACTGGATTGGATCGAATATGCTAGACCCAGACGATGAGCCTGAATCCAATTTCGGGTGCAGTGCTGGGTCTCTGATTCAACCAACCTGCTCCATTGGTTGATTCTAATTGGTTTTGAAAATCATTCAACTTTCATACATAGAGGTGAAGCAAGATTTCCTAAAGAGCTTTGAGGCTTTAGTCATTTCTAAATTGGTTTTTCTTTTAAATACTAGATGATTAAACTTGATGATCATGAAAGCCAGGACAAAGCCCATCTTTGGGCAACCACTCAGTAAGTTATAGGGGGGATCAAAAGAGATTAGTAAACCTGATCTTCTAATGAAGTTGGAAGGATGTAGTCTCTGCTCCTATTAGGATGAAATCCATGTTTTTAGGGGCCACTTCATGGAAGGTAAGTCAACAAAGCAGAACTACAATGTTACTGTGCTGCAGTGACGGATCTGTCTAAAGTGATTATAAAGGCAGTTATCTAACAAGGCCAGCCGTGAGAATGACTCTGCAATATCTACTCAAGTCACACGGTTTAACTCAGCAAACAAACACGTTGATTCATCAGAGGAAAGATGATCTCTTCAAATCAGCATGATGAATTAGTTCCCTTCTTCCTTTTGGCTTCATCCTGCATTCTTTTCCCTCTTCTGAATTTTTTTTTTTTGGAAAGATCACCGAATAAAATTCAGTAACAATTTTAATAAAAAATAAAATCTCATAATAAAGTATGAATATGTCACAGCAAAATTTACACCGTTCATCAATCAAAGGCTCAAAATTTGTTTGATCAAAACGGACAAAAACTGCACAAACACCAATTCTTCAGGAATTTCACAACCCAGTTATCTCCACCGAGAGACTCCAAAGCTATGAGTCACCATACCACAGCTGATGCACAACCTACTGCCAAGATCATGCTGGTGCTACGGCATGTCACATGACCCAACACTGTCTCTTGACCTTACCATTAAATAGGAAGAATTGGATATATGATACTTAACAAAGGGCTAGAGAGGTTGTCCGGTGTGTGTAGTTAGGGAGGTTTGCACATGCCCCAAGGATTAGTCAAGTGCTCTAAGAGGCTTAGACACCTTGGTCTTCAAAAAAAAAAAAGAAGCAAAGGGCTAAAGAAATGATTATCAAGCTTTCATCAATAATATAATGTGTGAATTTGAATGAATGTGACATCAGTATGTGCACTGTAATGTAGTAAATACTACTCAGGTCTGTTTTAGCCATCTAGGTCGTATTCAGATACTCTGTTGTTAGTGGGTTGTTAGTGGGGTGCAGTAGCTCAAGGTAAGACTATCAAATATGCAATTATGGAGAAGAATATGACAAACTTGAAACCACTCTTCTCAATAGGGAGAAAATAGAATTATTACACAAGAAAACCAACTTACAGAATATAGATATTCAATAGCTCTTTCAGGGTTGTTGAAAGCAGCACGTAGAGCATGGACGACAGTGTCCCTATCCCAACTTCCTCCACCAATGTCAAGTATCTGCTGAATGACTCCATCTAAGTTATTGCCTGCAACAAGATTTGATGCTGCTTGACCATAGATATCTCGTTCTGTGCTGTTTACACCAAAAAGAAGAAACCACGGCAAAGTTATAAATAGAAAAGAAACAACTGGATTTTTATTTTTTTTAGCAGTAACAAAAGTGAATTTTATTAATAGAAAAACTAATTACAAAAATAAAAAGAAAGAGGTCTAAAAGGGATAGACCCAAAAAAAAAAACACAAAAAAAAAAAACAAAAAAGTACATCAAAGAATTTCTTCCTTGAAGATGAAAGACACCAGAAACAAAACTATCGACTCCATTCTTCGCTAAGCAATCTGCCACCCCATTGGTTGTGCGACTAATCTAGGCGAAGGAGACATCCTAGACTTGAAGCCAAGGCCCTGATTTCCAAGGGGGTCGTTTCAAACATTTTGCCCATTTGATAGCATTTGCCAAATACACCTCAACTATAAGACTTCCAACCCTGTAGTCTGCCCAAATGGTCAAGGATCTTCTAATACTAGGCGGTTCTACCTCATTTGAATCCCTAATCCCAACAGGTTATGTGAACACCACTAAAGTTCGGCCATTGTGATCCCTAAGGGCACCACATATCCCTGTCGGTCTCGGTCTTCCTTTAAATGTCTCGTCTACATTAAATTTCTGAAAGCCTTGTGGAGGAGGTGACCATTAGATTTGACCAAGACCCTAGATTTCCTAGGGCGATTTCTCATACAACCATCCCATGCCGAAAACAAGTCAATGACTCAAAAATCCTTGAACTCTTTGTCCGAATGGAGCCAGACACAGAACCTCCATTTGCCTTTATGGAAAATCTGGCTCACCTCAGTGGATCTCCCTTCAAAAAAGAGATCCGAAACAGGATTTAAAACCAACTCAAAATAATAAAAACGGCTAAACAAATAAAGGTATAACATGAAAATGAAAATATTTTCCCATAGTCGACAACAATAAATAGAGAATGGTAATTGGGTAAGTTATTAAGGTCAAATATTCCATTACCTTTTGGAAAATCCTTGTAGCCACTTTCATGGCTCTAGAGGCTTTCATCAGAGTTGCATTTTGTCTCCCTTCTTATTTTGTTGTTGTAGTGGAGGTCCTAAACATGATCCTCACTGCTGCTAGAGATCACAGTTTGATTCATTTTAGAATGCCTAACTAGACATGGAGGTTACTCATCTTCAATTTGCTAACACCACAATTATATTTTGTATTGTGGATCTAGATCATGCTATGAACCTTGTCTCTTTGCTAAAATGGTTTAAGGCTTGCTTAGATCTCCAGATTAATTCTGAAAAGTGCAAATGTTCAGGATCAACATCAACAATGATCTTAGCCTTCCCTATGTCAACCTAATGAAATGCATAGTTTCTTTACCTTCTACTTAATTGGAAGCCCCCCAATGTATTGGCACCCCAGCTAAAGACTCTTGAATAACATTTTGGAAAGAACAGAAAAAAGATTATCTGGTTGGACGAGTGTCTCACTAGGTGGCAGAATTACTAAGATTTAGTCTATTCTGTCAGGCAGTCCATTTATCCTTTTACCTTGTTTTGCTACCCCAAAAAAAAATTATTATCCCCAGATTAGAAGGTATTTTTTTTGGAATGACATTAGTAACAAATGGAAATACCACTTAACTGATTCGTAAACAGTTTGTCATCGCATAAAGGAGGTCTGGGTATTTGCCCCTTATCATCCACTAATGAAGCAATACTTAGGAAACATCTTTGGCAATTGAGGGAAATTCTATTTCTATGTTTTCCTCTACTTGTTCAAGGATCTGCTGCTCAAACAAAATTGTTTCAATTAAGTATACGAGTCTAATTCATTACAGAAAGGTTTGAGGTATTCATGTATACTTCTCGAAGGATTGATGGATATGCAACCCTAATTGATGTCAATGGTTTCCTAGCCTTTCCAAGGTAGAATGACTGGGGGGTTTCATATTGTCTCCAAAATCAAACAATTCTTTGATTTAGACACCACGACTTCGTCATAATTTTACTAATAATGAGAGAGACCAACTTGTCTCCCTCTTGGGCTTCTGCAATAGAGGTGATTATAAAATTTGGATAACAATGGACTCTTTTCAATCAAATCCACCTTTCTGAACATTGTTTCTGTTCATGATGCCCCTATCATTTGGAAGATTGATGCACTACGTAGAGTTTTGGCTTTCATTTGGACAGCACGATTGAATGAGATTCTAACTATAGACCACCTTTGCAACCGGAATCATGTCTTAGTAAACACTTGCGACTTCTGCCTTTAGGATGTTGAATCAGTGAATGACCTATTCATTCTCTTCAAAGTGTTATGGGTTTTGTCAGTCAATTTGGTAAATGTCATTACCTCTTGGCACAATGGCTTTGGATCTTTGAACTGTTGTATGTTGTGAAAATATCGCTAGCCACCATTCTTTGGTCTCTATGGGGGGCTTGGAATAATAGGGTTTTCAACTCTTCTTATCAAGTGGCCTCTTTGGCTAAGAATATTGTTATTTCACGGGCTTTATCTTCTAGAGTGCTTTGGAGTAAAGAAAATTTCATTTGTAACTACTGATCTTCCTTGCTTCCTTCTCATGATGATTTTATTCTCTCTCATCAGGAGCTACCTACCTGGGGTTTTCTGAAATTAAATTTTGATGGTTGTTTAATGTCAAGATCTCTCAAAAGGTGGTGAAAGAGGCCTTTTTCCCCTGAAACGTAACCTAGATTTCCTTAACTACAAAAGATGCAAAGAACAGTATAAGAGATATATATTGATCCTTGATTACCCAAAAAACACCTTGAGAATCGCCTCAAGCTCAAATATACAGACCCATAAGAACCAAAGCTGGGGCCTTAACTTAGATACAAAGAAAAAAAACCTGTAGCTATAGATCTCAAAAGAAGATATCACCATACACAAAAAAAAAAAACAATATAATGACCTCAGAAAATAATTCTGTCAATCCACCCCAGCTTTTGCAAAAATTCATGCACAAACAAGTGATATCCCATATGGAGGAACCTCCATGGGTTCCTTTCATACCTCATGCCCATGCGACAGCATTGATTGAATCCCCCCTCAATAATAAGATTCATTTCCCCTCTTCCACCCAAAGGGAAATTGCTCACCTGATAGCCAAGAGTTTTGCCTCACTGGAATCACTTTCATATTTTACCTCATTATTTATTATTTGATGAAATTTTCTTTTACCTTTTCAGGAAGAAAAATTGTCCACTATAATTTTGGAGCACCCCCCCACCCACTCCAACAGGGCCAGACTTGCCCCTTGCAGCACCATTTATAACATTTTGGTTGATATAGGAGACTTAACGAGTGATTCGTCCTCTTTTGTGATCGCCTCTTATTTTGAGCCTTCAGTGAGAGGTTCAATGTATCCTAGAAGTTGCTGACTCATTGATTCTTAGGGCATTTCTAATGCAATAGCGGAAGGTGACTCTACATGCATGATTTTGTTGTTCTTCTACTTGTCCTTGGAAACTATCACATCAAATTTCTCGGCGTTAGAGATACAATGAACTCAAGAAGGTTGTTTGTTGGGAAGATTCATCAATCGATCAACAGTGCAGCAGATCAATTAGCATGTTTAGGAAAGTCCTCCATGACTCAGTCTTTTGCTCGTAGGTTTGCTTATGCTTCTATATTTTCTTAAAACGTAAGTCAAATGCTCTTCCAATACATTCTTTCTTCTTAATGCTATTGCTTCTTTATCTTTACCCCAAAAAATATCATTTATATATATAAAATCCTACATATATATATATATATATATATATATATATATATATATATATATATATATATATATATATATAAAATCCTACATATATATATATATATATATACAAGGTTAGTTATTTTAAGATTATTCACCTAGAAAGAGGCAGGTTTCCTTGTTATAATTTAATGGCTGGGAAGAGTTACGAATGTGTTCATCATGCAAAATGCACAATCAACGTATCTAAGCTTCCAATTTCATGGAAGAAAATGTTAATGGTACTAAAAAAGTTGCAAATACCACTTACAACATGGCCCAGTTAAATTGCTTCTGGGAGGAGGAAACCCCATTGGAGGCTTCTATTGATTGCCAGGGATATTTCCTTCCTTTGCAAGGATAAGTCTATCTCTTTCAAGCAAGTTAGAGGGTCAGCCAATGGGGTGGCTGCATTTCCTATATAAGGTAGGAGTGGACCAACACAAGGGATTTGCAGGACATTTTCTAATATGGGGTCATACTTGTATTTTTGTATTTTAGGAGGGGGCTTCTGTATATTGATGATTCTCACTTTTTTGTAGAGAATCAGCATACAGCTCCTATACTGTAGCTTCTATTTTTCCATACAATAGTGAAATTTTCAAAGAGAGAGAGAGAGAGAGAGAGAGAGTGCCCAGTTAAATATTAGAGCTAATAGTCATCATTTTAACATGGAATGACAACCACGGTGTTTTCCCAACACTTAAGAGCCATCAAAATATTCAACATTTAAAGACATCAAGTTATTATTGTAATTTAAGCATGGAAATTTACTCACAATGCAGGAACAGTAGCAAAAGGCGGTGCATCTGTAGCAGCAGCAGGTGCAGTCACAGAAGACCTGTTTAACAAAAAAAATCATGAATTTTTAATAAATTATAGCATATAAGATGGATAGAAATAAAAGCATTCCCAAAAAAAAAACTCACGGAGCAATGGTTGCTTGAGGTGGTGCTATTGTTGCTGCCGGGAGAGTAGGAGGAGGTGAAGGATCTGTACACGTGGGCTGCATACAGAAACAGCTGCTTATAACGATTTTTACAGAGATGGCCAATAGCTTTTTCTTTTTCTTTTTTTATTAAATCCAGTGATTTTGTCCCGATCATATCACCAGAAAAGTGATATAGCTTAGTGTAAAGTTAGGTTTCATGTGATTAATGCTTGCCTCTTCCAATTATCCCATACTTGTGTTTATGAATTTGCCCGAGAGATGGGGGAGATAAACAAGTTCCTTCACTATTCCTAGAGTGCAAAAGGTTCATGCTAGGCTATAATCATATCATCATTAGTCATTTTCCCATTTATCTAGGGATTGATAGCAATTTATCTAGGGATTGATAGAAATGGCCAACTACGACTATATTTATCATCACAGCAGCAGCAGCAGAATTTTCCTTGTGTGAGGGAGGAGATTAGTGAGGAGAAAGGGGACATAGGGGGAGGCACAGGCGAGCAACAAGACATGCTTGGACGAAGGAGAAGGGTGAGGAAGGGGAATGGCAACAGTTTACCAGTAGATGGAGACATCCTCCGTCAAGCCTAGCCTCAATAACCTTATTTGTGGCTAACTTAGACAAGAAACTGGTTACAAGGGTTTTTCAAGCAAAGGGGGAAGGTAACTGATGTCTTCATCTGATGCAAGAGCACCACCTGCAACTAGGCAGTGATAGGATAGAATCGTCTGCAATGAAGGCAGAGAAGGAAAAATACCTTGGCGTAACTCTGATTCAATTATAAATTCGTATGAGGGATGTCCATCTGCTTACAACTATGATATTTATAAGAAAACAAAGAAATAAAAATAGAAGAGGAATCCTAAACAAACCAGCAAACTTCCTAATTATTCTAAAACAAAAATAACACTTATAATCTTATCTTATACTCCTAAACTAACGAGGAAAGCCACCTACCTAGCTTTCTTACAAGGACTTCGAAAATAAAAATAGTAAACTACGAAAATAGTAAACTCCATGTAAGTTGTGCGTGTCCTACATCATCATCCCAAAGAAAAAGGATACTAAAGGCCGGGTTTTGTTTTCGTCAGGATGATGAATGGACTACAAGCAAAAAGAGCCATCAAAGGTCTCAATGGGACATGCTTGAAGGCAGGCGACTATAGGTGAATCCCACCCACTTTGGTAGGGATCAGAAGTTTCTTCCCCCAAGAAAGGACTTTCCCACAAATCAAATAAAAAATAACCTCAAATTCTTACCTAAGCCTAAGGGCAAGGTAAATTTGACAGTGGGGAGAACATGGACAGATGTTGCAGGAAAGACCTCAAGGAAGGAAGTTTGGACCATTTTTTATTTTTATTTTGAAAACTAACTGCATTAAATTAAAAGAGAAACATACAAGAAAGATAGAGGCCTACAAGAGGACCCCCCAACGAGGAAAAGAAGATTACAATCTACCACCAATTATAACAGCCTATTTACAATTTCCGAAGACAGAAACACCCCATGGCGAGCCATTTCATATGTTGTAGAGTTTGCTGACCGTGGTGTCCATTGAAGCTGAAAGTGATAAAGGGAGATCAGATGCCTAATCTGCTCAATTTTGTCCAAGAAAAGCCATGGGCAGTGAGAGCCTGATGCCCACCTCACAACCACCTTGGAATCCCCTTCTACTATGCTCCTTGTAGCCCCTAACTTTTCCAACTCAAAGACGCCTCGCCATAATGCTACTAGCTCAGCGTCAATGACCGAGTCATTTGCAAGTGGCCCAACAAAGGAGAGAATTGTCGATCCCGAAACATTTCGGATTACCCCACCATAGCCTACAAGTTCGTCCTCATGTCTACAACTTTCGTCAAAATAAAGTTTTAAACGTCCCCGATCTGGAGGAATCCAAGCCAACTGAGGTCTAAAATCATAATGCGGAAGAACAAAATCAACAGACGCCCAATCCCTTCATACATTGGAGATGGAGACGCCCTTGAACTGTGATAAGCCTACCATCCACCAAACCACCCGAAGTTTAATGACGTCAATCAAGTTTGCCACTAAGCCTACTTTACCTTGGAAAATTCGCTTGTTCCGCTCTAACCAAATAGACCACACAATACTCTGCACTCTCGTGGACTAAACTTCGTCTGAAAGAGCTACTCGAAAACCATTACCTCTTTATTTAAAAAAACCGACCACAGCCCGAGGCATATAGAAAGCAAAACCCGACAACTGGATGAAGTGCATCCATATTTGATGAGACACCGGAGAGTGTAGCAGAAGATGATCACCGGCTCTGCATCTGACAAGCAAAGAGGACAAGCATTTATAATAAGCATCCTCCTTAAACGCATATTATCTATTGTCAGAATTTTCTGCAATCCAGCAAACCAGCCAAACATTTTCATCTTTAGAGAAGAGACCCCCACCCAAACTTTAGGATGAACAAACAGGACCTCAGTTCGTCCTCATCATCTCCATACAAAAAGATTTCACAGAAAAGAATCCGTGAGGATCCAACTCCCAAATTCGACGATCAATCCCCTGACCCATCACAAAAAAATTATCCAATGATTGCTAGAGAAATATCCAACCATCCACCATTCAGTCCTCCAATTCCGCCTAAGCTTAGGACCCCAAACGACCTTATTATTAATAAGATCATAGCTTTCCGTTATTGTAGCTTCCTTATCAGATGCTAAAGAAAATAACTGAGGAAATGAAGTTGCTAAAGTTGTCTAGTCCACCCATTTATCCATCCAGAATAAAATTCGATCCCCTGAATATGCACGATACCTGATATGTCAACCAAAGACTGAAGCCACCGAACAAACTCCCTTCCAACAGCCAGAAACTCTTCAATGATTGGTTATTAGGTGCCAACCAGAACCTTGTACCCTATACTTCTGGCAAATAATATCTTTCCATAAAGCATCAGAAGAGTCACCTAACCGCCACAACCACTTCCCCAACAGAGCATCATTGAACTTACGGATTGGCCGAATACCCAAGCCTCTGTCCTTCTTCAGTTTGCAAACTTGAGCCCAATTGACGAAGTGGAATTTTCGTCTTTCTATCATCATTCCATAAAAACTGTCTCTGGATTTTTTTCCAGCTTTTCAACCACTGCTACTGGACATTTGAACACACTCAGAAAATAAACTGGAATGCTAGACAAAACCGCTTTAAGTAATATAAGCCTACCATCAAGAGATAACAATTTACCTTTCCACATTGATAGCCTCCTCTCCATTTTATCTAAAATCATGTCCCAACAGCCCTTTCTAAGCTTCCCTAAACAGTGGAATCCCAAGATAAGTGGATGGTAGAGAACCTGCTTTACATCTCGACACTGTGCCAGCTCCACACATTGCATGTATTCCATATTTACACCCATTAATTCACTTTTATCGAAATTTATCTTCAAACCTGAACACATTTCAAACCACTTAAGAACGCCCCAAACTACTTGCAATTCCACCTCATCTACCTTAAAAAATAAGATAGTATCATCAGCATATTGCAAATGCGAAATCACTATATATGTCTGTCTGATTTTGAATCCGTGTAACAAATCGTAGGAGGAAACAACCTGAGACATAAGGTGAAGAGCCTCTGCCACTATGACATAAAGATTTGGTGAAATCGGATCCCCCAAGGAAGTTTGAACATTCAGAGCTGCAGCCGCAATAAATTCGGATGTTATGTCAATTGAATTTCGGTCAGCTCAATGAGGAGAATGCGATCAAATCTTGGCTGTCTTGCTCTCTAGTGGTGCGCCCTTTAGGGCATCTATATCAGGAAGAAATCCTTAAGATCCTCAAGGAAGCTGGTTTCTCATATTCCCAATCGTTATCTTGTTACTGCAACATTGCCGGAGGAGGCAAAGAAGCTCAAGGATTCTTTCCCATTAATTGGAAGGCTGCAACTTTTGGAGAGATGGTGTCCAAGTCTGTTCCGATACAAGAGACGGGTGTGGATCCATTGCTATATGGCTTTCCGCTACAGGGATGGATGGAGCAGCTGATCAAAAATTTCGACGGCAGAATGGGGGAGGTGGAGATGGACGATAGAAACCTCACAAGGAAGGATTGCTCAGTTTTGGAGATGTTGCTAGAAATTAGGGATTTTGACCACAATCCGTCATTCGTAACCCTGAGCCTCAACAGAGAAATCTTCAGGCTGCAAATCAAGAAAGTATCATCGGTCATCTCTCTGTCGGATTCGTCTTTACCCCCAGTTTCCTCGTCGAAAAATCAAACCACTTCGTCGGAGGAGAAGCTCTCACGACCATTGCAGAGGAACACACGTGGCAACCATGCAATAGTGGGCGAGATTTGCAATGGCGGAGCGAAATAGGCTGCTGCTTGGATAACGTGGAGGATAGGGCAGGATTGGTGGTGGAAGAGGATGGAGAAGATGGAGGTGCTAAAAAAGGGAATTGATTCGAATCTGCGAATAGAGATAGTTCCTCTTATCCTTCGCTCGCACGTGAGTCACACTCATGCAAGGATAGAAAGGAAACTTTAGTTAATGAGCCACCCAGGTCCATATCTAGAAAGCTTGGATGTTGGCCCGACCCAGCTGCTCAAGTGAACCAGCAGACTTTGGGCAGGCCCTGTCACAGCAGACTTTGGGCAGGCCCTGTCACAAGTCAGGCAATGTAATGGGTGGGCCTGGAGTTTCATTTAACTCCCCAACCCCATGGTTTGCCATTTGGTCATCCTTCAATGTGCTTATTAATGGGTAAGCAGGACTTGGGCTTTCAGCAAAGGGAGAGGAAGAAGATGTGACCAGCAAGGCAGTCAAGGAAAAAGAAATGGCGATGGTAATGAATGCCTCTCAAGCGTTGAAACAGTGGAGAGGAATTTTGCCAACGACGATGGAGGTGGAGACCATCTCAATCACATCGCGGATGTCACTGGTGGGCTAATAGAGGGCCTAGCAGAGGACGGAGGGTGCGAGGTTGAGAAGGGTGGCAAAGAGGAAGTTATTGCTATGTGGGCAGGAAGCTTTGCACAGACGCGGTTACTCTAAGGAAGACGGGAAGGAATCTTAGGAAAAGAACAGGCCCTCATTCTGCAGTTTCACGATGAGGATAGAGCTGAAGAAGCCCTGAAATGGGTTGAGGAAAGGGATAGATCCTATTCATCCTCATCTCATAGATCTAGAAGAGGTATTGCTCCTACAATGTTGATGGGAAGAGGTAGATTTCTCAAAATTTAGTGTAGTCGGAAAAAGAGGTTGGGGAGGAGTTAAGGGAAGAATAAGTGTTGTAATAGAGGATTTTGTTTGGAACATAAGGGGCTTCAGTCTACAGAAGGAAAGGGGTGATTCGGTACAAAAAGTAGAGAATTTATTCATTGGGGGGCTGAAGAAAGAGGTGCTTGTGCCCATCTTATTTGAAGGAATTATAGGGCAAGAACAATGTAGGTTTCTTTTATTTATAGGTTGCGGGCCTAAAATGGAGATGTAAAAGGGAGGAAAGACTAAGGTTTGTTTATTGGGTATGGACTCTCCGGAGTTCGAAGTCACAAGGTTGTTTTAGGTTTTCCCAATATGGGGAGGATTGTATAGTACCTTTCCTTTTCTTTGCTCTTGTTCTATCTTTATTTTATTTTAATAAAACTTCATAACGTTCAAAGAAAAAAAAATAGCAGCAATACCACCAATCAGAAGCATACTCATAGAAGTTGATATAAATACTCATAAATGAAAAATAAATTCAGCCCATCCGGTACCTGACTAGCTAGAACAGGCGTAGCAGATGTGGTTGAAGCTTCACTTTCCGAGGCTTTGGCCTAAAACATTTTTGCATGACACAAAAAATCAATACAAGAAAGACTTGTATTCTGCCATAAGCATAAAATTTCCATATACACTGAATAGCATACCAATATAAAATGATATTCTTCTACTACCATTGTATTCTATTCATAAAATTTGTTTAAATTTATGAGTCCAAAACCTTTGAAGTTGCATGACAAGTGCTCAAAAATAGAACTGTAGGCTCTAAAACCATTGCCACCACATGTTGTACCCAGACAGGAAGGATGCCTTACCTAGAATCCTACACTTTATTTGGAGCCTGTTCTTATTTTGTCAATTGTTAAGATCATAACATCTTATGTTGACATAATGGTGATATGATTGTTTAGATGAGTTTCTTTTGAATCATAGGTCACAGAAATGTTGTATTGGACTGGACATCTTTTTATGTTTGAACTTATATTTGAGAATTTAGTTCCAGTTATCAATTTAGACATAAAGCCTAATCCAAATTTGGACTAACATAAACATCTTATGTGGTCCATTAGATTGTATTTTTTGAGCAAGCACAACAGAAAGGGAAAATATATTACTAGTAGAAAGAAGAAGCATCTTGGTATAAAAGACAAATACCAAACAAACAAACACAAAACAAAACAAAAATACAAAACATCATTCACCCGACAAAGAACACTCACTACATGACCCCAGCAAAAAAGAATACAACATCACCCCAATAAAGTATAAATGTAAAAGACAACCCCCATATCATCACTTGCCAAAAAACAAGAGAACCCTATATCCATCCCATCAAAAGCGCTCAAATACAGACTTATGTTCGGGGGTGTTGTCTTTTGTAAGGGTGTTTTTCTAGGGTTTGGGCTCTTGCTGCCTGCCTTGTTTGGTTTCTTAATGCTTGTATTCCTTCTTTAAGATTAACGAAGTTACCTTTCAAAAAAAAAAAGTGCTCAAATAAAGACCACTCTCCCCTGCGCCAACACCACCCCCATCTTGGCCAAGAAATCTGCCAAGGTGCATTAGATTGCATTATATCATGAACCTATGGTTTATTTTATACATAAGTGAGCCCCTCCTAGGTTCATGATTTAATACAATCTAATGCACCTTGGCAGATTTCTTGGCCAAGATGGGGTTGGAGTATGAATGAGATCTCAAGTTTGGATCAGTTGGAAAGTGAAGTCTTGAAGCCTCCCAACCTCTCCAAGGGGGAAAATCAAGTCTTTAAGAACCGGTCTTATGTACAAGGAGTAGATCGCTTTTCACTCCATTGCATGAGTGATATTTCGTTTGGGAGCAATTAAGGGAGCATTTCAATGTCACTTTTGTGATGTGTAAATCTATGAGAGATACAATCCATATCCTAAGAAAAGGTGAAGTTATATAATTGCACCTCCTAAAAAAGGGTGAAAATATGAAATAGTACCTTTTGTAGTTAGGTAGGAAAGAGAGGCAAAAGCATGTAATTTGATATGAT
Organism: Chimonanthus salicifolius; assembly: GCA_013350335.1. NCBI lineage: Eukaryota > Viridiplantae > Streptophyta > Magnoliopsida > Laurales > Calycanthaceae > Chimonanthus > Chimonanthus salicifolius. The sequence continues at coordinate 18,133,065 of CM023534.1, forward strand.
TCCTCGAAGAAAACCCATGTAAAGAGATGCATATCACTAGATAAATAATTCCCAATACATCATCTGGAGCTGCAGCTCTTACTTGTAAGGAGAAAACTTTCCAACTTCAGTAATTAATCAAGCAGTTAGATCCGTATGTGGGTAATGTAAGTATTAGATAATCTTTGTTGAAACAATAAGTATTAGATAATCAGACTCCTGCACTATGAGTTTTACAAAATAAAGCCACTTCTCTTCTAAAACTAAGATTTCAGCTTTCAAATGCAAGAAGCAAGCATAGGATAATAATGCATGCACAAATAACATGATTTTGTATCTCTAAAGAAAATGAAATGAATTTGCTGTTATAGATATGGAAATACGACATAAATTCAACTGAGAAAATACATATACATAATCTAATTGAGTTGCAGGTTGGACCTTGAAAAAAAAAAAAGTAGGTAAGAAAATGTTAAATAAAACAAAACAAGAGTACCCTTATTATGTTTGTCCACCAGCACATCCAGAAAAGAACAAACATAATAAAAACTTGAAAAAGAACAGAGCCAATCTTACCTTACTCAACATGATGACAAGAAAACTATTGTCAGTAACATTGTTTTCTTCCAATGTTGTGGTATCTTTGAGAATTTTCCCTGATGTATAAGCAACTGTTGTACACTTGGATAAACATCTTTTCCCTGTACGTTTTCTATATGTAATTTTACATCAGCAACCTGCAGAAAGCACATAAATTTTGAAATATCACCAAAAAAGAAAGGCCATGCCCAACAATCTATATGGTGAATCATATTAATCAATAAGATATAGAAAGTAAAATGCAACACCTCCAAAAATGAACTACAAGATTTCTTTTTCAATCATTATTGAAGCCCCAGCCCAAATAGAATCTTTGTCTAACACTTTTAACTTCTACATACTATAAGAAAACCAACTAATCATGTAGAAATGAAAAATGGCTCAATCCAACTGCACAGATAGTTTTATCATAACCAAAAAAAAAAAAAAAACATTTCGCATTCAATAGCAAAAGATGATGGCACACACATATACTTCAATTAAGATATTGTATGAAGGTACCGATTCTTTCTATTCCCATTTGTTCTCATTTGATAATTGAAGGATTGTTTATTAGGGCAGTTCAAAGAAGAAAAAAAAGGAGAATTTTGAGACCCACCTCTTTTTTTTCATTCCTTATATCAATAACCAAATAATAATGAAATGATCTCCAAAATAAAAAATGTTATGCTTAATATCTTCAAGTTGATTTGTCTTAGGTCTGCTCTTCATTCAAGTAGTTTTTTCTTCACCAGATTGCCCATTTTTTCAATTAAATCACAAATGTTATGGGAATCATACCTATGCTCTTTTTTCTCTTAGCCCTTGTTTGGCAAGCTACTGTAAGTTTTTGATAAGATCTTTAATATTGTGTAGAAACATTAATGATTTATTTGATTACAAAAACAAATGAGAATAAAAGGAGTCATACCTTTGTACAATCATACAATATCTTAATTGAATTCTACATAATAATCAATGAATATAATATGTATCTATACGTACGTACATACGTACATACATACATTGTATGTATGTATGTATGTATGTATGTATGTATGTGTGTGTGTATGTATGTATGTATGTATATGTATGTGTATGTATGTGTATGTATGTGTATGTGTATGTATGTATGTATATATATGTATGTGTATGCATGTATGTATATATATATATATGTATGTATATATATATATATATATTATATATATATATACATGTATGTATATATATATATACATATATATATATATACATACATGCATACATATATATATATATATATACATACATACATACACATACATACATACATACATACGTACGTACGTATATATACATATATATATATATAACAATGTTCCCCTAAAATCAGTTCTCATGAGACCTTCATACAAACGGCCCAATGGCCCCACCTGGAACCAAAAGAATGGTTGAGTTTGAAAAGTCTTAGCTTGTATATGATGCCCATAAAATTTTGATCAATATATATATATATATACATACATACATACGTACGTACGTATATATATATATATATATATATATATATATATATATATATATATATACGTACGTACGTATATATATATATATAACAATGTTCCCCTAAAATCAGTTCTCATGAGACCTTCATACAAACGGCCCAATGGCCCCACTTGGAACCAAAAGAATGGTTGAGTTTGAAAAGTCTTAGCTTGTATATGATGTCCATAAAATTTTATCTTGATCAAATAAGTAAAGCCATATTTTTTAAAACCCTCAAAATTTCAACTTTATCTTACAGTAGAAATTCATCAGGTTACATCAGCACTTTAAAAAATTGTATTGTAGTCAAATTGGGTATGAGTGCATTACATAGGAAGTAGGCGGGTTTGACGGGAGAAATGGATCCACTGGGTCCCCTTCGAGCCCCCACAAGTAAAAGTTTGCATGGGAGTCTCATAAGAATTGTTTCTTTGACCTGCTTTTGTTTCTATTTCATTCTTCTCAGCATAACACATTCTATTCTATGATATTTGAGAATAATTATCAAAATCCTAGTGTAGATCTGGGATAATCCTTTATTCCATAGCCCTAGACTATTTACTATTTACTATTTACAACTAGCAATGCATCAAAGGCGCAGTTATTTATTCTCCCAAGAGGCCACAATTACCAAAAGCTAACATATTAATGACAAGGCATTGGAAGAGTTTTTCTATGCCATTACTGCATATATTTACTCCGCTATTCTACCCAAGCCTAGTTGAGGAAAAATTAGGAACAATGAAACACAAATATGTTGATTCAGTTCAAGATAGGCATACTATATGCAATGATTTTGTCTTACATGATAAATAAAAAGAAAAAGTAAGGCCATTTCAACAAGATACCCAAGCCTAGTAAAGAGGGTACTTTAGTCATTTATTGTAATTAGGGCTTCTTATGTCTTTTATTTGAGGGTATTTTAGTCCTTTTTTATTGTAAACATATAAATACTCTTGTAAGCCCTTTCATTAGGGCTAATTGATGATTGAATGAAAAAAATGCATTGCTCCATGCGTTGGACTCTTGGTGAGAAATTAAGCCTTAGCGAGAAGTTAAGGAAAAGGTGTGAAGCCTTCCCCTATATCCAGATATTTTCTATCTTCTTCATCTCTCTCCTTTCTCTCCTTTTGCTTCTTCATCTTCTTCACTAAATCCAGCCCTAGCTGCCACCTTCTTTTCCTTATTGCCGCACCCATCCAAACCCTAAACCTTAGACCTAGCCGCCAACATCCTTTCTTCTCGTTGCCGTCCCCATCTAATCCCTAAACCCTAACCCTAACTGGCACCACCCTTCCCTCTTGTTGCCGTCCCCTCCTAAATCCTAAACCCTAATCCTAGTAACCACCATCCTTCCCTCTTGTTGTCGTCCCTTCCTAAATCTTAAACCCTAATCCTAGTCACCACCATCCTCCCCTCTTGTTGCGGCCCCATCTCAACCCTAACCCTATCTCTTTCATTCTTCCCTATTGCAATCGCCATCTCCCAAAGGCCCTCCCTTTGCTGCCCTAGCCTCCCATAGCCCCTATCTTGCAGCCGCCACCTTCCTAATCCTTCCCCTTGCTGCCACCACCCCTTCTTGTCCCATTTTTTGCCGCCGCATCTTCATTCTCCTCCATCTATTTGCTGTTGCCCCATATTTTCTCCCATACTTTACTGCAAACAGCCAGATCTACCCCTTCTTTGACGAAAGGCCATCACTTGCATGAGATCTGACAACCCTCTTGTTTTGGATCCCCACCGTGAGTGGTGACTTGGCTTGGGTTATTCTACATTCATTTACATAAGATTCCAAGAACTTATTGATTGTCTGTGATAAATTTATTATTGGAATTGCAAGTATTAATTGAACTAATTTCAGACAAAGTAGATAAGTTCATATCAATTTATTTCACCATAATTGCATTAGTCATTTAGGGTTACTTCTTTTTTGTGTCCTGCATCAGGAAGATACCAAGGAGCATAATTGAAGCACAGTTAATCCCATAATCCAGAAAATTCAGGGAAATTAGAATATTTAAAGGCACCCAAAAAAACCCCAATTGCCCATACTACAAGTAGTCACTGGAGTATGTTCAGAAAAAGTGCAAGTAATGCCAAGGATTACCATCTAAACACCTAATTAGTATTCATGAACCCTAAAAAATAAAAATTTAGCACATTGATAGGTGAACCCAGAAGCCCAAGTTCACTCCACAGCAAGCAGCCACTGTTATATGTTCCAAAAAGCATGAAATGTGATGCCAGGGATTACCAAATACCAACAAACACACAATCAGTATTAGTAGTTTACACTAATCAGTGTTAATAATTTACTAAAAAAGGGAAAATTTAGAACATTGATAGGAAACCCAAAAGCTTCAATTCGCCACACTGCAAGTAGCAAATGACATATGTTTTTTTTTTTTGTGGTTGTTGGGGGGGGGTGGGGGGGGGGGGTGGGGTTGGGGTTGGGGAAAGCGCAAAATATTATAAGGATTACCATCCAAAGACATAATTAACCTAATAATCCAGAAAAAAAAATCGCTAAAATTAAAACGCTGAAATGCCACCCTTATATCCCAATTCCCGAACTGTAAGCCGCTAACGCCAACTATAATGCATGCAAAGAAGTGAAAGCAGAAGGTGAAGACTAGAGAGAACGATATTGGAGAGGGGAGGAGATACCGTTTGTTTGGGCTCAACTTCGATCTCGAAGTGAGTGCCCTTGAGTGTCTTGACGAAAATCTTCATGTCTGCAGCGAGTAGAAGGAGGAGGCAGCGGTGGCGCTGGACAATGGAATCGCGATTGCTTGCTGGAAGATGCAAGAGTCAGGATGGGAAAAGGGGAAAATTGACGGGCACATGGAAGGAGGGTCACCCAACTCCCCTTTCCTTATATAGGCTAATATGCACAAGGCAAGGAAAGGCAATTACAGGCGGGGATGGATTAATTTTAAATTAGATCTATTAATCTTTTCAAATTTTACATGAATTAGACTTCTGACTTTCTTTGACACTGCAAGTCAAGTTATATCCAAATTACATATTATTATATTTATAAATCTATTATTTTTATTTTGGAAAGTTTATTATCTATCTAAATTTTCGATCACCTCATCGAATTATTGGAGTAGACCTAACTAAATGATTCAATGAATGTCATGTTAAGATTTAATTTTAAGTATATGTTATCAAGTGTTCTCTCTTTTATTTTGTAATAACTTTGAGCAACTCAACATGTAGGTTACCAATTAGTATTCCAAATTTATATATATTTTTACATCTATGAAAAATTTTAAATAGAAGAGAGTTAATTATGTTATCAAGTTATAGGAAGATTTCAGCTCATCTTCTTATTTAATATAGAACTTTTATATTTAATGTTAAAAATGAACAACTCAATGTTCAACTTGAATGGACTTCTAAGGCAAATCAGTTTTTTTAATTATGTCATTTCATTGTTATCATATTATTACTAATTTTTATAAATTTTTACATTTTTTTTAAATTTACATATGGGAAACCGTGAGATACCCAACGTAAAACCCCTACGAGTGAGCCCACCACCCCTATCGTAAAAATAATTTTTTACAGTCATTTTGAAGATAACAACTTATAATATTTTAACATATGGTAATCTCTCAGTTGAAAATTTTAATAGACTATTAAATCTAATTAGATTGAATTAATTATTAAAATAATTTAATTAAATTTTGACTCTTAATACATTATTTTAAAACCCTCAAAAGATACTCATGGAAAGAGGTTGATCTTAGGATAACTCAAGTATGCTTCATCCTCAAAATACAAAACTTTATGTATTTTTTAATATAGTCTTAGATGACTTCTCAGCCTAGCTGCCACAGCTCTTATCACCCCAATGATTAGATTCTTTCCGAATGATTCAAGATACTCTATTTTAGAAAGTCTAACATTTTTTTTTTAATTTTTTTTTTCTCCTTCATTCTAATCAATGTTGTATCTTTATAAAATACCATTCAAGCAAAAGTCAAGGAATCATTCACTTTTTATTTTTTGGATTGAGAACTTTAAGACTATGTCTCTTTGAAAATGAGAATGTTGAGTAAAACTCTAGATACACACAATTTCTTACAAGCCACATGTTAGAGCTGCGAATGAATCTTAAATTGAAATTATAGAGAGATCTGAAGATTTATAAAGGACTTGGGTCACTCTATCTAATACGCCAGTTTTTGGGTTGGATACTCATGTCCTAACATGTAACAACCTGACCTTACCCATCACAATATTGTCCACTTTGGGCCCTACGTGGGCCCTCATGGCTTTGTTCTGGGCCCTGACCCACATGGCCAGGCCCAAAGACCTTGTGATAGAGAGGGGCTTTTCCTCATATATATAGCCCCCTCCATCCAACTCCACAACCGATGTGGGACTTTGGGTGGGGTGCTAAATAACAAGTGGTATCAAAGTCAGGTCTCAAGATACCTCATGTAAAAGATCCCCTAGGCGAATGAGATTATTGGAGGTTTAGAGGGAGATTTAGAGATTTATAAAGGACTTATATCACTCTACCTAATAGGCTAGTCTTTTAGGCTGGATATCTAGGTCCTAACACCACAAGCATCGAGTGACTATAGGACTCGAACTTAGAATATCTGATTATTGAGTCAAATTGCTTACCCATTTGAAAACTATTTGATGCTACAAAGTAGGGTTGCAACTCGGGTTGGGCGAGTCGGGTTCTTTAAAATCCAACCCGACCCGAGTTGATGTGTATGGAATGTGACCCGACCCGACCCAAACTTCTCAACCCGACCCGATCCAATTTCTAACCCAAATCAACGCGAATTTTGACCCTGACCTACATTTTGAACCCATTTTAGCCGAGTCAGATTGGGTCGGGTCAGGTCGATTTAACTTGTAAAATCCTCAACCCGCCCCAACCCTAATTTCATGGTGGTTTTTGTATTCTCAACCCGACCCGACCCGCTGTGATGAAATTCTCAAACTGACCCGTATGATTTCTCTGGTCGGGTCATGCGGGTCGGATCAAAATCCGACCCAAGTTGCAGCCCTACTACTAAGTTAACCCTACCCAAGTTGCAGCCTTATTACAAAGTCATCTTTACTGAGTTGTCTTGTCTAATGTTCTAGCCATTCAATGGCTTCTTGATCTTCTTCTTCTGCTGCTTCAATCCTTCCCTCTAGTAAGCCACCACTGACATTCTTCAGTCTGAAACCCACCAAACCCTTTACTCCCTGCACTCCCACAAACTCTAGGCATATCATTCAAACTTGATTGTAGCAACTATCTCCTTCGGAAGGCATAGTTTGTACCAGGGGTTAAAATATCCCCATAGAGATATATCAGTCGATCTATCAATATCAGCGATACTGATATATTGGCAATTTTTTTTTCTCTCATCCAATTTTTAATTTCTTTAAAAAAATTCAAAAAATAAAAAAAATTATGGGCATCATGAATATATAAAATTTTCATTAAATATCAGTCATTTACATATTTAAATATTATTTTCATAATTTTTTAAAAAGTGACCATCAATTTCTACCAAAAAAAGGAAAAATCACCATTATTTTTTTATTAAAAAACGAAAAATCACCATTAAATTTCCATAAAAAATGAAAAGTCACAAGAAATGTTCATCGATTTTGATTAAGCGACAATTAATTTTCCATCATTTTCTATATAGCAACCACTAATTTTCATTAGAAAACGAAAATTCAGCATTAAATTTCCATAAGAAAATGAAAGGTCACCATAAATTTACATCGGTTTTGATTAAGCCATTATTAATTTTAATTAAAAAATGAAAAATAACCATTAAATTTTAATCAAAAAACAAAAAATCACCATAAATTTTCATTGGTTTTGATTAAGCCACCATTAATTTTCCATTATTTTTTAAAAACGTTACCATTAATTTTCCATCAAAAAATGAAAATCACCACTAAATTTTCATAAAAAAATGGGAAGTCCATTATTTTCCATTAAAAAAATGAATTGTCACTATAAATTTTTTATTGGTTTTGATTAATCAAAGAATGAGAAAAAAACAATTGTAAAAAAACAAATATCAAATTTTCAATCAATTTTTTTATATTTTTTTATTTTCACTGATTTTTTATCAATATTATAATATTGACAATATCATAAAGATATTATATATGTACAACCAATACATATCGTATCGAGACTTTAAAATGTGATATGGGCCTGTATTTTTATCTTTGGTTTGCACCCTTTCTTCGAGCCACCAACGTTTTGGTTATGTGAATGGATCACATCACACCACCGTCCACCTGAGTTCTTGCTTGATGAAAATCAGTAGCCCACATATATTCTTAATCCTGGAACTTCAATGGCTAAGGCAAGACCAGCTGCTTCTTGGTTGGATAATTTATTAATTTCCTCCCTCGCTGAATCTGTTTTAACACGTGTTTTTGGCCTGAACATATCAACAGTAGTATGGACAGACCTTGAAAGCTTATTTTTCAGTCACAGGCTCAAGTTATGTAGTTCAGATATCAACTACAGGCCATTAAGAAATCTTCACTGTCAATGGCTAATTACTTATAAAAAATGAAGGTTGTTGCAAATAACTTAGCTGCTACGGATCAACCTTTCCCTGAGGATGACCTGATTCTTTAAATTTTAGCTGGATTAGGCCATGCTTATGAAGCCTTTGTCACTGCAATCAATACCAGGCCAGATTTCCTAAATATGGATGATCTTCAAGCTTTTCTCTTAACCAAGAAACTCAGCTTGAATTATCTCTTCATTTAGGTATTCTTTCTGAAGCCATACCTGCTCCACCCACTGCTAATGTTGACAATCATCAAGGTTCCTCTCAACCTATGAATCGAGAGAATCAACAACCAACTGGGCAACCATCTTCTGGCTCTAAGCTAGCCGTGGCAAAGGCTGTAGACGTGGTGGTGGGACTGATCACTTGATTCTCCAGGTAAACTGTGATCTGGTCCGTGTCAAATTTGTAACCGATCTAGCCTTAAAGCCATCAATTGTTATCACAGATTCAATCAGGCCCACTAAGAAGATTGTTTGTCAATCCCTCCCTCAAGGCTCTAGAAATCCATTTTCTACAATTTTTTATAGAAAATGAACAACTTTTGAAGATCATTCTCCGCAATAAAAGGTTTTCATGAGCTAATGAAAGACACAATTAACGTAGAAATCAATTTATTTATTTTTTTTTATTGAAAATGTGGCATAAAAACATACCTTAAAGACAAATTTTAAAATCACTTTTTTCTATTTTTAGTGAATGAGTGTATTGAACTACAAGAGAAGTCGGTACCTTTTATAGTGATTTGAATAAAAAAAATCCATTTAAAACAAATAGCACAAACCCTATGCACTCCAACCACTTTTGGTGAAATTGATTTAGTGAATTCAATTGATTCTTTATGATTTGACGTTGAATTTTCATTGTTGTATTTAGGGATATTTTTTTGAAAATACCTTAAAAGTTGTACAATTGGATAAACAAGCTTAAAAACTATAAAATTGGATAAAAAGACACACCTAGTCTGACTTCTTTTGGATGAAATAGTCCAAACCAAAGGTCGAAATATCGGCCGATACATATCGTATCGGCTGATATGTATCGGTATTTTAATACCGAACAATATCGGCCGATACGATATGTATCGGCCGTACATAAATATTATCGGCCGATATGGCCGATATTCGATCTGAAATATCGGTCACAATATCGGCCGATATTCATAAATATCGATATTTAAAAAAAAAAAATTTTTTTTTAAAAACACTGATACAGTTTTTCACGGTTTTCCACAATTTTTTGTGAATTTTTAACGGTTTTTTGCGGTTCTTTCGGTACGGCTTTCACTGTTTTTTGCAGTTTTTCACAGTTCTACACGGTTTTTTCACGGTTCCGATATCGGAGGAGAGAGAAAATTATCGGCCAGGGGCGTTTTTTAAACCCCTGGTCCAAACTACTTTTTAGAATCACAAAAATTCCACAAAAAGCAATTGCGGCCAAAGAACCTGCAAAAACGGATGGTTTAACATGAAAACAAAAGCTACTGAAAAATCCTGCAAAAACGGATGGTTTAACATGAAAACAAAAGCTACTGAAAAATCCTGCAGGAGTTATCCTCAAAGTTGAATCTATGGAGCATGTCTTTCATGTGAGAAGTAACACCACAGATATCAAAATGATTAAATCGGTGGAGGATGATACATCATCACCCCAAACTAATTCAAATAGCAGTACCTCATATTGAGTTTATATTGCAAATTTGCAGCGCCTCATATACTGCAGTACTGCACTAGTGCTCATTGCATAACCCCAAGCAAATTTTGACCATGCAGATCATAAGCTCCATATGAATCATGATTACGAGGCAATCATAAACATTTAACTGAAGATTTTTACATGCCAGATCTAAATAAAAAGTCAAAATATCCACAAGATGAGATGGTCTAATCATCCAATCAGGTACAGTGTGTATCTGTGTTCATGCTTCGGGTTGTTTGGATTTGAGGGTACAGAGCCTACGTAACAGGTTTATATCATGGAAATGGTAGAATCAACCTTGTTTTTTTTTTTTTCCTTTTAATAAAAATGAAAAGAAAAAGAAGGCAGGACCGACCTGTGTTCAGATAGCTCAATGCGCATCTCCACTGCATTTCTGGGCCCATTATTTCCACAAATGTGGTCCATATGCAGTGACCAAGGCGCCCTTTTCGGTTGAATCAATGTCAGAATAGAAACCAAGAGATTCAAACATTGCCAAGAAACGTTCATTACACCACCACCAAATCAGTTGTTAATATTTTTGACAAAGCTATGATGATTTTTTCAATGATTTGTGCATCACGTAGTTGCACGCTTCAAGATTCTGGCCATCACATGTCACAGAAACAGAAACAATAAATACTATCAAAATCATGTATAAAAACCAATAAAAAAAGCCAACAATATCATCTCTATCCCCACAAGTGAAGCCTATATTTACATAATCTGAAACATCTATGAATCCATGTGAAGTTGCTGAATGGTCAATGATTTCCCAGGCATGTGGATCATTTTGGCATCAGTAAACACTTTCCCTTTCAGCTTGGTGTTCATTTTTATCAACCTTCGAACAAAGTAATTGATTTCTGTTTCCCTCCATTTACATGACTCACAATAATCCATGTTCCAAGACCAATCAGCCATCAGACAAGTCAATGACATCATCTCTATCCACATCCACCAGACCTATGTTTCTATGATCCTTCAAAACATCTTCCAAACCCTTTGAGGCTACAGAATGGTCAATGTTTTCACGAGCATAGTGATCATTCGGGCAGAGGTAATCACCGCTATTTGAATTAGCTTGCGGTGATGATGTATCATCCTCCACCGATTTAATCATTTCGATATCTGTGGTGTTATTTCTCACATGAAAGACATGCCCCATAGATTCAACTTTGAGGATAACTCCCACAGGATTTTTCAGTAGCTTCTGTTTTGTCTGCCTCTCTATTCTTTTATTGTCTAAACGTTCCCGATCAGCTTCATTATCTCCTTCATTCATATAAAAATCTTTCGATTTAACTGCAATTGTGTAGTTAACATGTTCTGTAACCTCATTGTCACTAGAATGGACGGATTTCTGCCTCTTCCTCAATGAGTAACTTCCATGAAAGTCAGCTACTTGTTCAGGCTTGACATCATCCTCCATTACTTCATCAACAACGATCAACTCATCCAAGTCAAAGTTGTTTTGAAGGATATAACCAGATGAAGAGACATCATCCAAATTCCTAGTTGCTTCATTGATAATTGGGAAAAATCTATCAATTGTATTTAACTTGAGAGCATCTGATTCATCCTTAGTTCTCACTTCATTTTGAGCTTCCCATGAACTCTTTCCGATATAGATTGGAACTTTAGACTTTGATTCATGGAAATCACTAGACTCATCAAATTGAATGTGTTGACCGGGTGAAGTGCCACACAGATTTGTATTTACTTCACTAATAATTGGGAAAAACCTTTCAATTGTATTTGACATATGGGTGTGTGATCCATCTTTGGTTTTAATTTCTTTGGGAGCTTTCCGAGCTTCCTTTCTAGTTGTATAAGTTGAAACTTCAGATTTTGATTTATGGAAATCACGCTTGCCTGAAATTCAAGAAACAAAAATGTGAGTAAACCAGTTATAGGAAGTAAACTAAGATTTATAATTGGTTATCATGCATCATGCTTTTTTGAACTGAAGAGATGACATTGTCGTGGTATTCTTGACAATTACTATCTATTATTTAAAGAAAAAAAAACCACTTTTAACTTCAAGACACCCAAATCAAAGGATATAATATGGTAATGTCTTGATACAGCCAAAGACCACGATCCACATGAAAATCACAAATAAGCCCAGCCACTAATGTGTTCACAAAGTGCATGTTGCAGTGGTACCACAGTTCCATCAAGGTCTTTTAAATCACCTTAGAAGATCTTGATTAAGACTTAATGGTTTAGATTGCGATCAGGGTTAGCTATTATAGCAATCAACCTGAATTTCTCAAAACCCTAGAAAGAAATGAATAAGTTTATTGACTCCAAAATCCTAGGTTAGTACTCGAAAGCTCCACCTACAATCAACCTAATATATAGTCCGCCAAATAACAAACAAATCAAAAATAAGAATTTTCTTTTAGTTTATTTCAAAAGGTTTTATAAGAAAATCTGGAGGATAGGTAATGGTCAAGTGTGGTGGGCAGCTGGTTTAGAGAAAGATTGAGATTGCTAATTGGGAGAGGAGATAGGACACACTCGTTTGAGAGGATTTGTGGGTCGGGGACATACCTTTAAATTGATTTATCCTCGACTTCTCAGGATGGCTAGCAATAGGAAGGCAAGAGTTTAAGATTGCTATCGAGTAGAAGATGGGATAGTGAGATGAGAATTAGTTTTCAGAATAAGTCTCAGGGCATTGGAACAAAGGAGTTTTAAAGAATTGTTGCCATTGTTAGAAGAACTACCTATTTTCCCACCCTTGTTTGTGGAAAGCTTGGGATCAAGTCCCCCTCAACACAAAAAGGGTCACTCCCTATTGTTCTGTACCCGGCGTGTGTGGATTGGGAGGTTTACACATGTCCCAAGGATTAGTCAAGTGAGACACTTGGATACCTTGGTCTTCAAAAAAAAAAAAATGCATTCAAGTGGGCATCTAAAAGGAAGAAACCACCCTAGAAACTTATACCTACAGTTAGAAAGAATCATGAGATGTGCACTGCCCAATGTTTCGACAATAGGCAAATGGTGTGGCAGACTTCTTGTTTAAGCTTGGTGTGGATAGGAGTCATGATGTAATTTTTATTTACTGACTATCTAGGGTTTTTTGAGTTAAGCGTGTGAATTTGTAGTTTGGTTTCGTAGTTTCTTTTTGGTATGAGCCTTGTATACCTAATATGTTGTAATCCCCTCCTTTTAATAATATTTTTATTCTATTTCTGCTAAAAAAATTATAGAATTTAAACAAAGAGAATAATTGGGCATCAATGAAAGTGTACAGTACCATAATGCATCTATTCTTTGATCTGATAGGTTCCACAATGGACAGGAGATGCCTTAGAACACTTTCACATTTTAAGATCCTGTAAGTGCCCCGGTTCGTCCGAGTCACCCTTATTGTCAATTACGTGACTCAGTTGAACTTGCCTTGGATGAATAAGAAGATCTACTATGGAGTTGAAGCGTCTACACCGAATACGATATTGGCACACAGGTAAGTGAACCATAGGAGACCTTAGGCTAAGTCATATACCTAGAAGTCAATTGGAAAATAAATTAAATACGTGACTTTCAGCCTCGAGGCCTCATGCAATCTGCCGAGGCCTCGCAGCCAGTTATGCTGAGCTGAGCTGACCCTGTGTCGAGCTAACTCAGTCTCTTACAGTTTTAGAAAGTTAAAATCTGTGACTGTTTAATTGAGAGGTAATTATGGTAAGTTTATTGGAAACTTGTTATGGTAAATAAAATTATTTACATGGTGAGATGGGTAATTATGGTAAATTGATTGGAAGCTTATTATGGTAAGCAAATTAACCTCATGGGTTGCCACCTCTTTTAAAGTTTGAATTTGAATATCCTTGGGGAGCTGTCCATAACAATTATGGAAAGGTTCCTCCATGATTTGTAATCCACCTTGCAATATTCTCATCAAGTCCTTGATTAGTGGCTAAGATAAATGATTTGCAAGTCATGCACGGTGGAGATGAGGTGGCTGATATCTGATTGATATCTGGCTGAATCATTGACACAGCACATGTGTGTTGTCTTTCCAGCAAATACCGCTGGCGAGGCCTCGTCAGAATCAGCGAGGCCTCGCAGGCGTGACTTGCAGCAAAACTGGAAGCTATCTTTCCAGAATTACCTCTGGCGAGGCCTCATCAGAAGCAGCGAGGCCTCGCTGGCGTGACTTACTGCACTCCTTAAAACTGCTTATAAAATAATAGTAAGAGGGCTGTTTTAAGTACCGAATACACACAGCAAACACTCAGGAACATATTACCAGTGAGTGATCATTCGGCCTTCCCTTTAGACACCATTCTTGATCATCTTCCTTAGTGAATGTTTGGGTAATCAATACCCCAATCCTTATGAAGAATAAGGTGTTCATATAGGACTATAAAACCAGTCATACCCTTGTCCTATACTGCTGTGCCGATAGTCATTTTGATGGAGTTAAACTGATGGAAAGAAGCACACAGATTCAGTAAAGAAGAAAGAGCTTAAAGGAAAACGGTCAAGGCCCAAGGCAAGTTTTCTTCTTGTTTTATTTTTAAACATTGTAAAGTGGATTAGAACAGTGTGTTTGAACCACTCTAAAAAATAGGTGTAGAGGATTAGACCGATTGGGTTGAACCTCTATAAAAAACTAGGTTGTACTATTTGGGTGTGAGACCCATATATAGTATATTTGGGATAGCCCTAGAGAGGGTGAGTCCAACAGTGGATGTAAGTTCAGGTGAACCGAACCACTATATATCGTTGTGCATATGTGGTTTGTATTAATGGTTTGATTCATTTGTTTATCACTTGCACACACGTTTATTCCGCTGCGCATATTATTAAATTTGATAAATTATTTAAAAGGGAACTAAAATTGAAAATTGACCTATTCACCCTCTTCTAAATCATGCATACTTCTAGTAACGGAATTTCAGATCCTAGCAATCTCACTTTGGGCCCTTGTCCAAATTGTTAATGTATTTTCTTAACCATCTATTGTAGGAAAAGAGTGGAAAACTAGGATCTTCCAGTCCCATCCACAAATAGTTAGACAGGTCATTACTCTGCTCACCCAACAAGGGGAATCACTAGCAAGAAATGGCACGTCAACCCAAAATATTCTCTCTAAAGAGGTACTCACTTTTTGATCCCTTCCTGTTGTCCTTATATCCAGGTGGTTCTGCTATCTTCTTGTAATTACCACCACAAGACATCCTGTGTCTGCAACGAACAAAACACAAAAACATCAAGCCTGCTGGGTAAAATATAACATGGAACAAGTAATAAATTACACAAGTTATTGTTTTTTCCAAGAGTCCTTCAAGAAGGATGGGTTAAGAAATGTAAAGATCATTAGTACAAGCCTTTCCAAATAACATCTTACACATGCCAATGACAAGAGGAGTTGCCACAGAATGCATCATGTCTGGATTTTATGATACAGTCACTAATTGAAGGTTCTCTATTTATGGCTCTCTTGATCAAATCTCCACAAGATTGGCACTAGCACAAAAAAGAAGTAAATTAAACAAAGACTATAATGAATCACACTCACAAAATTCCTAACTAGAAATTTTTATCAAGAATTAGAAGAAAGCTTGCAGCTCTTCAGAATTGGAAAAAGAAATTTTACCATCCAATGGTGAACTCTATAATTGTCAACTTCATAATGAAATGAATGGTAGATCGTAATATGGTAGCCACCATCTGGTCTCTACAAAAACAAACAAATATTAAAAATAAAGTAAAATATTTAAATATCCATGCACTCACATGCAAATGGAAATGTGCACACATGAGCAATATTCAAGTCAAACATTGATGCAGGACAAGGTATAGGGTGACCCTAAATGCCTAAATTTAAATTAAAATAATGCATCCTAAAATCTAATATGGCTGAAATTAATTAATCAATTAATAACGGCAACAAGAAAATGTGTAGAACATCAGTAAAAGGGTTAAGAAGAGGGTTGTACAGGTCTAAGATACAGATCTAAATGTAGTAGCAGATCTGATAGGTCTAGGACAGGTTTTGAAGTTGTTTCTGGGACAACAATTCAAGGAGAAAAAAAGGAAAAGAGAGAGGAAGAACGAGAAATAGATAGAAGTAGAAGAAGAATACTCGAAGATGGAAAAATGGTAGCTTCACGCTAGGCTTCATATCAAAGGAATCACTTCCAAATTATTTTCGTCGTACAATCAGAGGAATAAAACTTCAATTTCATTCATCATTAAGTGTCAATCCCGTATGGAGGGATTACATCACATATATAATGACTTAAAAACATGAAAAAGACCAAAATACCCTCAAATAAACAAATATCAAACTACCCCAATGATTAGAAAGCCTTAATTACATGTAAAATCACTAAATTTTCCCAAACAAAACCAATTATTGGACTAAACAAATAAATGAAAGAAAAAATACAATCATGAAAAGCTGAAAATCTTAAATCTAAATATAGAAACTTGCTAAATATGGAAACTCGTGTGGTGCTCCGCATCAAACATGCAAAACAACTTTACAAGCTTGCACATGTACACAACCCACACTCACCAACACCCCCCACCCACGTGCATGCTAATAATCAAATTCAGCATGTGAAGTATTCACATCACATGCACATACATAACTAAAAAAATTCTACATTAACACATTAATAATCAAACCAAACATGTAACATCTTCATTCAAATGTGTGAACACACATAAATGTTTAGAAAAAAAAAAAAACACAAATACTTCTACACAAGCTCAATGTTTTAAAAACTGGCCCGTGCATCGAACCGTCTTAGGAGAAGGGCGGGTTGAACCTTAGTCAAACTCACTCAAACCCATGTCATCAAAATAATATTATAAATAATATCAAATTATTAACTAAGGTTTAATTGATAGGTTGAAATAAAATTTTAAGACAAAAACAGTTTTTTTGAAAATTAAAAAAACAGATGTTGAACTTTTTGAAAATTTAAAATAAAAACAATTTTCATTTTTATAATTTTTGAAGTTCAAACGGACTTATATTTAGCTGGACCGTTGGATTTGTTGAATTTCAAAATTCAACTCAGTGAAAAGAATACTTAAGAGAAATGTTAATAACAGATACATCAACCTTGTTAAAAACACATTATTTCTATTTTTTCAGACATACCAACAAGCAATGAAAAAAATCAAGTCATTAGACTAATGAGTTTTTTAGTTTAATGATGACTGGCGCGAGTTAGATAAATTATTCAAATTGAGTTACTTGATCGAGTCTAGAATATGTTGAAACTTGAAAGGACTTGGAATGGATTTTTTACATAGAAGAGGGGTAAAATAGTAAAAGAGTGGTATGATATTAAAGAGAGAGAGAGAGAGAAACAAATCCTAATCCATAGGGAAGCATGGAAACAAACCCTAATAGCCATTCAGACGAAAATGAAGAGAAAGGAGGGGTGCCAGAGATCCAAACCAAATCATCATCTTCATCTTTTTCCTCTTGTATGTCTTCTTCTTCCTTTCTTATTAAGTTTTTTTCTTATTTTCCTTTTTTTTTAAATTTTTCTTCATCTTTTTCGTCGTCATGCTCATTGGTGATTCTTCATTTTCTTATTTGTTCACATTATTTTTCTAAAACATTATTTTCCTTTGATTTCGTTTTTTCAATTTCACAGATGTTGAATTTTTTGGGAAAAAAAACAATTTTTTTATTTTATAATTTTTTAAACGGTTTTATGAGTCACGCTTTGCGGTTTATTGTAGAAAACCGGTCAAGCCTTGGTTTGACCGGTTTTTTATGGTTTTCTGTCAGGGCTGGTTTTTGAGAAAATCGAACCTTAGAACTGCCGGTTCAACCGCGGGCCTTTCTAGTTCTAACAACATTGCACGACCCTGTAAATCAAAACTAGTGCCATGCACACATGCATGAGAAGATTTTTTCCACAACTCAATAAGATTAAACTCCTAAACTAATGATCAAACAATGAGTGCAGAGAGAGATTGATCATAAGATAAAAAATATGTAAATATCTCTGCATGCACCACATGCAGCATGACCAAACTTTTCTACAGCTCAATAAGACCAACCATACAGGCACACATGTAAACAAGTCGTTGCCATTATTTAAATAGGATTAACCTGATGATCAACCATTGTGCTTGAGTTGATCTTCTTCATCAATGTTTGGAAGCATGGCCCATGATCACTGCTTAATCAGTAACATTAGACAGAATGAGTTATCAATTTACACCTGCATATGCATGCATAAATATTGACATCTCTACATAATTCATGTCATATTTACCTATGGTCCTTGTTCTTCTTCTTAATCCACAAGTATGCATGAATCATCTCATGTAATAAGGTATTCTTGAGGTCTGAACTTGGACGGAATTTCAGCAAAGGCTCAGAGAGGCGAATTTCACAACCCCCACCAGCGAGGTAAAGACAAACACCCGCACACCTGATTGAAACCATCATTGGGGGGCAATTTTAATGTTCACTATTTTGTCAATACGGGGAACACATAGAAACCAATCAAGCATCTACAATAACAGAATTCAACCTCTCATCTATAAAAAGAGAGATCTCATAAACTTCAGTCATTGTTGTCATAGTTACCTAAAAAATGGTATAGCCATGATTTTTGATAGATAACCATTCATTTAAAAATCAAGAAGTGGATAGGCAAGTAGACAGATGAAATAATGATTTTCCCTCCCTTCAATGATTTAGGGGTTCGTGCTATCTGTGCATGAAATTTCTCAAACACTAAAATAACAGGAAAGAACATCTCCAACCCCTCGCTGGAAGCAAAAAAGGAACGTTGAAATTAAACATTCAAACATTACACAAGTACAGGTGCTATGCACTTGATGTTGTGAGCCAGAAACTGACAAAGCTAAGTCAGTAACATATAATAAAAGAACACAGCTAACAAACAGACAGTGAGAAGTTAGACAATTGGAAACTAAATAAAATACTTCATTTCTCTCTTCATTTTGTAAATTTTGCTTATCTACGAAGATTCTTTGACTAAACATTTTCTTAAATGGTTACACACACACACATATATAGAGCAGCAGCAACAACAGTAAAAATAAAAAAAACAATATGCCCCAGACAAATTCCTAAAAGAGGCCCCAACGTTTGAAAAAAGTAAGAGCAAAAGAAGCCTTGGACGTCTTAATCAAAGAAGCCCGGTTCCCTTCACCATTACCAATGAAGAAGTGTCTCTGGAACTGCAAAAACATCTCAAACCTTCATCTCCAGATGGGAAAGATATCATATAACCTTAGCTATGTGTAATCTCCCCTCTCTCTTTTTTTTTAAAGATAACTTTATTGCTCAACAAAAAGGATAAGTACAAAACCAAACAGGCAAACTAGCCTTCAAGAAAGGGAAAACCCTTACAAAAAAAAAAACCCATAGATTACATAAACTGATTTACAATTTCCGATGACAAAGACATATATTGTCTGCCCTGAATTTCCAGACCCAGGAACCCATGAAACTGAAAAGCCAAAAGAAGCAATAGCATGACGAATCTTTTCCACTTTATCTAAGTAAATCCAAGGACACAGATCCTGAAACCCAACCAATAATAATCTTGGAATCTCCTTCTAAAATACTCCCCTAGCCCCCTAACTCTTCCAACCTCATAACCCCACATCATAAAGCATAAAGTTCAACGCCCAACCTTGAACCATTTGGGACAGGACCAACAAAAGAAGTCAAAGTCTCTCTAGAGCTATTCCGAATTACTCCACCATAACCAGCTAAACCAAGCACTTGAATACAATTGCCATCAAAATTAAGCTTCACGAGCCCTAACCCTGGAGGGGACCAAGCGACAGGTACAACGGGGTCCAAATGAGGTTGAACAAAATCCACCGACGCCCAATCCCTACAAAGATCAGAAATAGAAATCCCCCAAAATTTGTTGGAGCCCACCATCCACCAAGCAACTCGGCATTTAATCACATCAATAGTATGCAAGACAAAGCACTCCTTTCCTTGAAAAACCCTTCTATTTTTGTTCAACCAGATGGACCACACGATACACAAAACAGTCACTGGCCAAAGATTTCTTCGAAAAGAACTACCCACTAGAAGCATTTCTTCATTGACCAAATCAACCCAAGCTTTTGGGACAAAAAAATGTCACCCTAACAGTTGAAAGAAATGATACCAAACCTTCAAAGCAAACTGACAATGAAGGAGAAGATGGTTTACTGAAACCGCATCATACAAACAAAGAGGGCAAGCATTTACAATCATCATTCTTCTCAACCTAAGATTATCAATTATCAAGATTTTCTCCAGACCAAGGAAGCCACACAAAAACCTTTACCTTGAGAGGAGCAACACCCTCCTCCATCATCCAATCTTCCAGGCCTCTTCTAAACTGAGGGCACCAAACCACCTTACTCTGATGAAAATCATGACAATCTCTTACCTCAGCATCTTTATTTACAGAACGAATAAAGAACTGGAATTTTTTGAGCTAGTGGAACCTCCCCCACCCATTTACCCATCTAGAAGAAAATCTTAGTCCCCGTGTAGGCATGATACCTGATACAAGAGTCAAACTCCAATAAGATGGACCAAACCCCTTGCCAGAAACCAGAGACTCTTCTTGAAGATGCGCAACCCTTGGAATGATACCTCTTATCTTACAAACTGTAAACCATCCCAAGATTATCTGCAATCTGATCTTCATTCAAACATTTCACCCCAGACACTTGCCCATGTCTACAATGTTGCCCCCCATTCTAGTTTAAAAGTTTGAACGAACCCCAGAAGTAGCGCATTGAATAGTGACAGGAAACCAATTCAGCCATTTGGAAGTGAAGAATTAATCAATTTTGTAGAAGGATGAATTGTCTTTGTTATTGGACCAAGTATAAGAAGCTCCTTGAAGAGGCATATCAGCAATTGAATTGCTACTGATAAAATAAGAAAAGACTTCCATAGCAGGGGTAATTCTGGCACAGATCTGCAATATCAGGGTTGTCTGATCACAGACCAATTTATTTGGAAGCTAGACCTAACTCTTGGTCCTCCTCTTTTCCCATTTGAACTCAAGAGATTTAAGGAATGGGTGTGCTTCTTATAGATGATGGAAAGGCATTAATTGGCTGCTGAGCTCAAGAATTTGAAATACAAACATAAGAAATGCAAAGGACTCCTTTCAAGAAGGTGGATGAGGACACTGGGCAACTTCTTTCAGTAACCAGGCCAATGACGCTGCTGAAGAACTTCACCAGCTAATACAGAATGAAATTTCAAAAAGAACTCCATGTCTTGAGGAACTGAGCAATGGAATCCTCCAACAAGAAATTCAATGGAAGCAAAGGTTAAGAATAAGATGGCTGGCAGAGAGTCGTAAAAATACTAAATTTTTCCATGTAATTGCTAGTGATAGGAAGAGAAAGAACCATATCTGTTCTTGGATGTTGAGGGGCTTTGTATATAAGAGAAAGAAAATAAAATAACGATGTAGTAGCACATTTCTTTTCTTCTCCTTATTCAGTTAATGATATTACCCAACCTTTCTTGGATGGCATCAAACTATACAAGACCTCTAAATCTTATATTGAGACTTTGAAGCCAGATTTTCTCCTAAGGAAGTTCAGAAAGCAGAAGTTCAGTTGAGCAGCAAGTATGATCCTGGTCCTGATGGTTTCCTAGTGCAGATTTATAAGGAATTCTGGAAAACATTAAAAGAGGATGCGATGGCTTTCTTAATGTAAATCATTTTAGGGGTAAGCTTTCTAAGGAATTCAGTGTTCCTTTTATTGTCTTTGTTCTGAAAAACGGTGTCTTCTCTACATGATTTAAGACCCATAGGGCTGAAACTCGGGCGAGTTGGGCTGGATTTTGATAAACCCAACCCTAACCCATTTCAAAAATGGCTGAACCTGACCCGACCCAAATTGATAACCCGAGTTCGGGAACCCAACCCAACCCGACCTCAAGCCTGAGCAACAGCCCGACTTGTTTCAGAGAGAGAGAGGGGGGGGTGGGAAGAGAGAGATCCTACTGGATCTGATGATACAGGTTGGATTTGAACGAACATCCCCTGGGCGTTGCAGAGGGCAGCAAGGGGCGCACTGTGTTTCTCAGGCGAGGGCCGCACGAGAGCAAGGGGCACAAGGCAGCAAAGGGCACGGTGGCAGCCACGGATCTGGGTAGGTGAAAAGATCCATGGCTGTTCACGCATTCACTATTCAGGTGAGGCTCCATGTTTCTCAAGGGGGAGAGAGGGAAAGAGGAGAGAGAGGGAGGGAGAGGGCAAAACGATGGAAAGCACCAACGAAGGGAGTTTCTACAGGAACTAAACGACTGAGGTGTTTGATTTGGGTTTTTTAGTTTTTATAATAAGTTATGAAAATTGGGTTGGGTTGAATTTTAAAATTTGCAGCCCAACCCGACCCGAATTTTCATGCAGGTTTTTCTTTAACCCGACTTGACCCGAATTTCAAAATTATATAACTCAGTCCAAAAAAAATTCGGGTCAGATCACGTGGGTCACATCAAAACCGGACCCAAGTTTGACCTCTAAAGACCCATTAGCCTTCTCAGTAGTGTCTAGTTGTCTACAACCTTCTAGATGAAGTTCTTGCCAACACAGTAGTCAATGGCACACCTTAGCTTTGCCTATGCCCGTGTCTAGGATCCAGGTCCATTTTGCACCTAAAATAAGCCTAGTTTTTAAGAATTTTTTTTCTATAGTAAGCCCGTATCTTAATGTTTTTGTAATAGCTAGTAATATTATGTTTTTTAAAGAATGGCTAGTAATGTTATAGTTAACATCAAGTCATTGCTAGTAATATTTAATTAGGAACTCTAATTAACATATGACATATTTATGCATGCACATAATGCATGATTATCTAATGTTTTTGGAAGCTTAATTGGCAACAAATTTAGTGTTTCAGATGATTAGCATTCTATTTTGTTGACATTTATGCAATAAGAATGAAAATCAATGAATTTACACATATTTAAAAAATCTGAACATGTGTGCTTGACAAACTTAGGCTTGCAACTATACATGCACTAACGTCCTTAGACTCTGGGACTCTTTGGTGCCTCTCTATTGCACCTTACGCCTTGACCATGATGGATGCAAATAGATTGAAAAAAGTCATAGACCCACTAATTTCTTTCAACTGTGCCTATGATTGATATATAATTCTGCTCTTATTGCTCAAGAGATTGTTGACTCTAGGCAATAGAACTTACATTCCTAGCATCATCTATATGATTGATTTCGAGGAGGTTTATAAAATGGTTGACTAGTCATTTTTAGATTATACAATGTCTCGCATGGGATTTGGCTCCCTTTGGAGGGGTTGGATCCGCTAACTTCTCATTAACAGATCCCCTAAAGCTCTTTTAAGGGACTCGAGTGAAATAATGTAATATGACCCTCTCTCTTCTTTCTTTTTTTTTTGAGCAGGACCCTCTCTCTTCTTATATTTTGATGTAGTGGTTTAAGGATTGAACCATATGTAAATTGTGCAATTAATTTGGGACTTTTTCTAGTGGTTTAGAAGTCTCCAATTCCTTAATTGTAGTGTCACATCTACAATGTGCTAATGATACAATGATCTTTTGTAATGCTAATGAGTGTTACAAATCTGTTAGCAGATTTATGGTGTTCCCAAGTTTGTCTAAGATTGAAGATTAATGGTGTTCTCAATTTCTACTTCACAAAATGGTACTCTTCCCAGATCAGTTTCTCTGTTTTCTCGGACTGACGACTGCAACAGTGATGTAGCCCATGCAAGTCATGCACGTGAGAGAGAGACCTTTCTTTATAAGGACTCTCATTGCTGCCGTGCCCTAGTTTTGGACAGGGAAAGAAAAAACCAATTCAACGTCCCCCTTTCCCCTTTTTCCCTATATTCTTCTTCTTCTTTCTTATTTTCGGTGAATGAGCAGCCATGCTGGTATCACCCTTCTCTTCTCCCTCTCTCTTTCTATTCTCCTTTCTATAGATCTGCTGCAACCCGAGATTTCAGATTGCAGTTGAGCATCCATCCGTACATCACTCTACTGCTGCCTGAAACTCGTCAAGCATCCCTACTCTACCAACGTCACCGCCCTGCAACATGTTCGACGCCTAAATTGTCTTCAAAAACTGCTGCTTGCTTGGCTTCCATTGTATCCGTCGTCCCTGCCTCCAGGCCTCAGCCTTTCTCCACCACTGCGTGAGGATTGACGCAGCCAATCTGCTGCCTGAGTTCCCTTCAATCCCTGTTGTTTGAGAGCACTCAGCCAGTCCGAATCAGACCCGCCGCCGGACCTGTTCTTGCCACTACCAGCCTCCACTTCAGCAACCCCAGGTATTGCCATCCCTTTGCCTACCCCAAACCAGATCAGCCTGCAAACCAACTCATTACATCTACTTCTCCAACACCCAGCCAGATCCCACTCCCCATTCATCCAGTCCACCTTCGTTGCTGCTCAATCACCCTATCTACCTCCATTCAGAGACCACCCTTCAACACCCTCCCTGCCCTCCATCACCTCCATCAGTCAATCAGCCACATCCCCTTCCAGTTCAGCCCCATATCCCCATCTTCTAACCCCTTTCCAACCAGCCATAACCCATTTCTCCAATCAGCCCCTTTCTTCTCTTCCATCTCTACTCCACATCATCTTCTTCATTCCCTCACCTAAGCCAACAACCAGAACCGTTGCCCAACCTGCTGTCCTCATCTAGCAGCCCATCGTCCTTCAGCCAGCCTTCTTCTCAAACCCATTTTACCCACTTCCATTCCCTGCACTAATCCCTAAACCCTGCATCCACCGTCCCATCCCCTTTTTTTATTCAAATTCTATATACTACTCTACCTACCTTGTCTCATCACCTCCAGCTACAACCTTCCAACAATCACTTCCTCACCTTCTCCAATCGTGGGCCCCTCTTGACCACCCTCATTGACCCATTCAATCTCCTCCTTTACCCAAGTCCTTTACCCAAACTTGCTCCCCAGTTCTATGTAACTCAATAGAGATTACAGCCAACCCATTCTTTATTTGTTTCTTATTATAATCCACCAACCCATTCCTAAATAAATATCCCTTGAAGCCATCTACACCTTCATTAATCCATCTTTACACTAAGTTACCTGTCGTAAGCCTTTAACCCCGATCCCCACTGCATCAAACATGAGACATTTTTTTTTTCTACTTCTTCTTTCTAATTTAAACCCAAATCAAGAACCCAAGCTCTTATACCACTTGTTGTGCTATAATCACAAAATCAATTTTACATGGTTCGTCCGAGGCCTACGTCCACGGGAAGCAATCGGGTAAATTCCACTAATAATCAAATGCTACAAATTTCTCTCAATTACAAACCCAAACCCAATTTTTTTCTCAATCAACTTTGTCTCCCTCAAATACAAATTCAAAACTCTCCCAAAAACCAAATCTCTCTCCCTCTGCTGCTTTTCTCTCTACACACAAAGGAGTCGAGGCCACACGGCTTGCCTCTCTATTTAGATAAAAACAAGGGAAGAAAGAAAAAATTCTTTCTTTCAAAAATGCCCCCTAAAACACAACTGAAAAAATCGCCAGCCTAGAGATTGTGGGTCTAAGTCCTATACGTGTCAAATAGGGCAATCGATCCATGAAAATAATTTACCAAATCCAAATTAAAGGCCAGCCCCAGATTGATGGGATAAATGGCTTAGATGATGATGAAGATAATAGATTAGTTCAATATAAAATCTCTTCCTTTTGAAGAAAACATCTTTCCAGTAACTAATATATCCCCAAAGAAATGCTTGCACCTAGACCCCCATTTATCATCGTTCCATTTTTCCTAACCTTTATTCTGGCATAGCAGTTCTCGAAACCTATTTGACTGGTTTCATTTGCTAAATTGTTAAACTTCGTTCACTGAATGTGAGAAAAGTAAAGCCCCAGTTATTTTCATCCTTCACTACCATGGAATCTGTTCATCATTTGTGAATTTAGAGTTAGGATTATGACCCGTTTATGTTTAGACTATCATGCACTAAGGAAAATGTCAAATGTAAGCAATAGCCATATATCTTAATAGAAACAACCATTCTTCCTTCTCTTTGGCCAATTGGGTGACTCATCTATGCTCAGAATGAAAGTCATATTCAAAACAAGAAGAGAGAGAGAGGTGTTGATTTGCACTTTGCTTTTTATGCAAGCCATTCGTAAATGGGTTAATGGGTGAGTGGTGGTTACTTACAGGGTCATGCGCTTGGAACTCCAAGTGAGGATGCAAGCTCCGAGAGCGTCTTCAAAGTAGAGAGAATTGTAATGGCAGAAAAGGGCATGGATGTCAGGATTTGGGTCTAAGGTATCAGCCTCAGTCAAACCCAGTTCCATCTCCTACTCCTCGACCGCTTCTCGCTTCTCGTTTCCCGCTTTTCGCACTTCGCCGCCCCCTTTCGAGGGTCTCTTGCTTTCAATACATACGCGATTCAGATGTAATTTTGATTCTTGAATCTCAGTATGTATTAAATTGAATACCGCTAGCCTCACTGAGTACCTGCGGCTGAAGTCAGACGGGTAAGGTCGACTTTTAATAAATGTAATTCATATAATTTTTTTTTAAATTTGATCCAAAATATTAATTTAAATTTTTGAATCTAACTCGATCGATCCAACTCAATTCAATTGCTGGCTTGACCCAACTCAACCAGTGTTGAATTTAGCGTCCAACTCATTTTCTAGCCCAATTTTTATTAATTAAAAAAATGAAAATACAGCTCATATGCCATAAAAGGCCTAACATTTGGCTCATCTGCCATATTGGTTTGGTGAGCTTTCACAACTTGTGAATATATAAAGGGTGGCAATATAGACACCGCAGAAATCTACCAGGAGACACCGATTTCGAAAATTGAGTGGAAATTACCATTCTGCCTTTTCCGCGCGAAATCGTGCGATCGGTACTGCAACGCCATTTCGCGTCGATCGATCGATCTGAGGCGTATACGATCGATCGATCGATCCGACAGTTCATTTTCGAATCGATCGATCGATCATAACACGGGTTTCAGTTGATCGCACGGTTCCATGGGATCATGCGATCGATTTTAACTGAGAGGCCGACGGTTTGACAGTCGACCGCTCCCACCAAGATCGATCGCACGATTGTATGTGATCGTGCGATCGACTGTGACCCATTCAAAGATCGATCGCACGATTGTATGTGATCGTGCGATCGATCTTAACTGAGAGGTCGACTGTCAAACCGTCGGCCTCTCATCTCAAGATCGATCGCATGATTCTATCTGATCGATCGAATCGATTGTCTGTTTAAGCCAAGATCGATCGCACGATCACATATGATCGATCGATCGATTTTCTATTTAGGGCAAGATCGATCGATCGATCACTGTGATCGTGCGATCGATCGATCAGCTATATATATAACCGATCGATCCTTTCGCCCTTTCCTGCGATTCAACCCCTCGAAACCGAATACCCTTTCTCTTCTTCTTCTCGAACGATTGATCGACCCTTTCCTCTTCACCAAATCGAGCGCACGATTCTCCAAATCGAGCGCACGATTCACCAAATCGAGCGCACGATTCACCAAATCGTGCGATTTGCCCTCTCCGGAAACCCTCTTAATTCGTCTTCCTCGCCGAATTTCCGGAAACCTTTTCTTGCCTTTCTCGGATTTTGTCTTCCTCGCCGGATTTCCTTCACAGCAGTCCTTCACATGGCATCCAAAGCGTCTACATCGAGAGGGAGAAAGATAAAGGTACTGGCTTCATCTAGAAGGAAGAGAGCGAGATTGACGGAGACACCACCTAGGGAGACAGAGACCTTCGACCCGAACCACTTCAGGTCTTTGGAAGCCGCCACACTATACCGAGAGGATTTGTACTCTCGGCCGATGATTTATGGTAAAATCATGGACCTAAGCTTTTTTCCTGCATTTGAATTAAGAATCGATGAGTATATTTACAGACTTTGATGGGGAGGTTTTTTGGGAATAAAAGAAGATTTTTACCCAAAATTGGTGAAGGAATTTTATGCAAATATGTCGGAGGACCGGGCGAGACACTCCATAAAATCCAAAGTTAGGGGGACAAAAATTGATATTTCAACTGAGGCTACTGGACAGAATGTTTGGGTTTCCCAGTGCCACTATTTCGAAATATGAGCCAAATTCATGGCCCACCGATGTTGACGGATTCGTTCCCTCGGAGGCCATGACCCAATTGTGTGGCCGAAGTGATTGTGCCAGAGGAGATAAGATCGGGCTTATGGAGCTAACCCTAGAGGCCCGAATTGTATATTACATTATTAGGAAGAATATTTTACCTAGAAAAGGGCTTAGTAATCAAGTGCCGTATTTTGATAGTTTCTTGATATGGTGCATCTTAAATGGGAAGCAAATTGATATATTCTTCATCATAATAAAACACATGGTTGCATCTCGTAAGATTAGAAAATGTAGCCTTCCATATGGTTTATTTCTGTCTTACTTGTTTCGATTTTGCAGAGTCACCCTCCCCTCTGATGAGAAAATAGAAATGAAGAAAACCAATATATTCGATGCGTCTACTTTGGGCAAGATGGGATACAAACTCGACAATGCACGTTGGGTTCCCAAAGTAGAACATCGTCCTATTAAGGTTGAGGCACCTGAGGAGGGTGACATACCTGAAGTTGAGGGGACTGAGGTGCCTGAAGTTCAGGGAGCAGAGGCACCTGAAGTTGGGAGTGGTGAGGCACATGATACAGGAGTCAGTACTATGCTGATTCTTGATAGCATAGAAAAATTGAATGAAAAAATTGATGTAAAATTTGCCGAGATTGAAGAAAGGCTTATGGGCAGGCTTGAAAGGATGGTTGATGAAAAATTAGGTGAGATGGAAGGAAGATTGATTGGAAGGCTTGAGGGATTAGTTGACGATAAATTGGCTCAGATGGAAGGGAGGATGAATGCCACAATTGATAAGAAAAATAGTGAGTTGGTCGGAATGACGATGAGAAGGCTGAATAATTTGGAGACTCATACGGTAGACTTAAGGAGAAACTCTGTTCTTTTATTGCAAAAAGGAAGAGTAAATTCACAACTTGGACGCGATTCGGGAACCGGGATCATTAGATGTATGCTAACTGAGAAGAATATAAAGAAATCATGGGGGATACCCTCTTCATCCACTGACACGAGTCAGGCTCTCTCGACTGACATCCCACAGTCTCGTCCGACTGGCGCCACTCAGCCTCTTCCGTCTGGCCCCATTCATCCTCGTTCGACAGGCCCCACTCGTCAGGTACGTTCGACTGTCCCCAAGCATAGTGCGACTGGACGTCGTCCATTGGCACTAACACCTCCTGATCCTGCACCAGTACCTTCTTCATCGGCACCAGCACCTCCTGATCCTACACCAATACCTTCTTCATCGGCACCAGCACCTCCTAATCCTACACCAGTACCTTCTTCATCGGCACCAGCACCTTCTAATCCTACACCAGTACCTTTTTCATCGGCACCAGCACCTCCTCATACTGCATCTGCCCCAGCTTCTACATCTGCACCTGCTTCTACATCTGCTCCAGCTCCTGCTCATACACTCTTTTGATATTCATATGTAACATCGTTTGTCAATATAGTGAATGCTTTCTTTTTATTACATCGTTTGTGAATCTCGAATGAACATAGTGAATGATTTTTTTTATGAACTATTTCATCTATTTGAATGAACATGGTGAATAGAATGGTTTGTTTGTAAACAACTGAATGAACATGAGACCCTTTGAATGTCAGTAAATATGAGAGCAGTGAATGGTCAGTCACTAAATATGGGACCCTTGAGTGGTCTGACACTAAATATGGGTTTTATAGTTTGTCGCTAAACATGGGACCTTTGAGCGGTTTGTCTCTAAATATAGGACCTTAGAGTGAATTGTCGCTAAACATGGCACTTTTGAGTGGTCAGTCAACAAGTATAAGACCTTAGAAATTAGATTGCCTGATTAAATAAGAGTTTTAACCATTAGTGAGAAAATTTGTCAAAGAATGCTGGAGTAAACGACCAATGCTTGTTTAATCCAGTATTCCTTGACAAAATTCCTCACTAATGGTTAAAACTCTTCTTTAATCAGGTCATCTGATTTCTAAGGTCTCATACTTGTTGACTGACCACTCAAAGGTGTCATGTTTAGCGACAATTCACTCTAAGGTCCCATATTTAGAGACATACCGCTCAAAGGTCCCATGTTTAGCGACAAACCATAAAACCCATATTTAGTGAAAGGCCCACGCAAGGGTCCCGTATTTCGTAACAAACCACTCAGTGCTGGATTCATTTAAAAAACAATTGTTACTTGAATACATACTTCAGTACATCGGAATTAAAATTAATACAATTTTTTGGAAATGAAATACATTCTTGCAACTGAATACATGAAAAAATGATAGACATCCATCACTGATTCCACCAATGCTGTAATTCGTCAGGATCTTTCCACCAATGCTGTAATTCGTCAGGATCTCTAACATCACCAGAGGTATATGTCGAATCGTCATAGAAGCCATAAGAACCAGTCGGCTGTGAATGGTCTGTCACTATATATGGGACCCTTGAGTGGCCTAACACTAAATATGGGTTTCATGTATTGTAGTTAAACATGGTACCTTTGAGTGGTGGTCTCTCACTAAATATGGGACCTTAGAGGGGTCAATCAACAAGTATGGGACCTTAGAAATCAGATGGCCTGATTAAAGAAGAGTTTTAACTATTAATGAGAAAGTTTGTCAAGGAATGCTGGAGTGAACGACCAATGCTTGTTTAATCCAGAATTCCTTAACAAACTTCCTCACTAATGGTTAAAACTCTTCTTTAACCAGGCCATTTGATTTCTAAGGTCCTATACTTGTTGACTGACCCCTCTCTGAAAGGTCCCGTGTTTAGCGACAATCCACTCTAAGGTCCCATATTTAGTGAGAAACCACTCAAATGTCCCATGTTTAGTGACAATCCATGAAACACATATTTAGTGAAAGGCCTACGCAAGGGTCCCATATTTCGTAACAAACCACTCAGTGCTGGATTCATTTAAAAAACAATTGTTGCTTGAATACATACTTCAGTACATCGGAATTAAAATTAATACAATTTTTTGGAAATGAAATACATTCTTGCAACTGAATACACGAAAAAATGATAGACATCCATCACTGATTCCACCAATGCTGTAATTCGTCAGGATATCTAACATCACCAGAGGTATATGTCGAATCGTCATAGAAGCCATAAGAACCAGTCGGCTGTGGAAAAAGGAGTACGTGTTAGTATTATTCACCTTATTCTATATGAATGAAAATGTAGATATGTATCTTATGTAAACGAAACTTATTTCAGAAAATTGAGACAAACTCGTTGCTTGCGATTCAGGGTAATAATCATTAAATGGTTGAGGCAAAGCATTTAAATCTACACTGCAGGATGACTGTGCAGCACTTCTGTTCGGACATGTTCTCTTCGTATGACCAATATTTTTGCATAACCCACATCTTCTTCCAGTCAATTGATTCTCTACAATCTCAAACGCAGAAGGATCTCGTCTTGTAGATGTTTGACCCTTTGAGGTGTTTGAACCTGGATGACGTCCTCTGCTGTACTGCATAATAGGTTGGCTGATATGCATCTCATCACTGGCAAGATCTTGGATATGATCTCGGAGCTCCTCTTGATCAAATGTAGACAAGTTTCCATATTTTTTCTTAATGTTTTCCCAGTGTACATCTAATTCATCTCCGGGTCGATTCATTTCAATGTTCAAGTCGTCAAATGAAATCAAATCAATTCTCCATTGTGGATGAATCTGATCCAAATGTAACTTGTTCATAAATTGCATTCTGTGAACACAAGGTAAACCCATGGAAGCTGTAAACTCATGTGTACAATTGGGTAAAAATGACATGTTTATGAGCATAACATATTGCTTGTAAACCTCAGATAATATAAATTGTGATACTCTACCGTTCACTTCATCAAAGAAAGGAATCGAAACAGTAAGAGCAAACTGGATTTTCTCATCCTCCGTTTGAATCTTGAACTCTTGAAACTGATTTTCAATTGAATGGGATATCTTCTTTCGGACAACATATAGATCGCTAGTGGAGTTAGCTATATATCGTTTTAACACTGAATGTGCACTTTCAACCCTTGAAGTTGCTGCATTTTGAAAATGTAAACTCCAACCGATCCATGCCTTGACGAATTGCTTCTTATGTGGGATCCATGTGCGTCTTATATAATTCACTGCATCTGAATAATGTCGAAAATCTTGTTTGAATGCCTCAAACGCTTCATTAAATGCAACTTCGGATGGAGACTCGACGCATTCATTCCATTGAGTCAAAAATGCATTCTAGTCTTCCACTTTATTAAAAAGAGGTTTACAATGAGCAAGAATATTCTTGTTGATGTGCCAAATATAAAATATATGTACAGCATTAGGGAACTCTGAATCAATGGCATTCTTCAACGCCAAATCTCTATCTGTCAAAAAAACTTGTCGTTCATGATTTACTCCTAATACCTTCTTGAACATTTGTAACGCCCATACGTAATCTTCAAATTTTTCATTCCTCATAAATGCAAAGCATGAGTAGAAAGTCTTGTTGAAACTTATGATACCAACGATATTAAGCAATGGCATATGATATCTGTTGGTTTTGTAAGTGCAATCCATGAGAAATACATTATTATAGGTCTTCATAAGTACAACTGACAGTGGATGTGCAAAGAGAAGATGAGATAAATGACCTTGACTGTCATAGTTGAGAAAATATTGGTAACCACCTACTTGAAGATCTTCTAACAAGGCTTCAATTGAAGTACGACCTCTAAGTTGCTATTTTCGAACCGATGACAAAAAATTGTACAAATCAGTAGATGATACTCCAATATCTGGATTCTCGTTTCGAAGGGTCGTCATAATTTGCCGGGGTGGTACATTGCTGTTATACATCTCAATGATCATTCTCTTCTCCTCATCTGAAAAACACCTTATACTCGGATGACCTACTAATACGCTCGTCAGATCATGATTGTGCTCCACATCTTTTATAGTCAACTTCCATGACCCATCAACAATTTGTTTCCCTCTCACTTCAAATGAACAATTAACAAGGCGAGAATATGCTTTCTTCTTCCTCTCATCATCTTTCAAATTAACTGTGCTACGATATGTACCCCCTCTATCGCAACAAAAAATAACTATATTGCTTCTATTGCATGACCTCTTAATGGTAGCTACAAATCCTTGCGCAATGGAAACCTCCTTAACATGCTTCACTAAATCGTCACGACTTGAAAAACACCTCTCAACAAACTCATTGTCAACAATATCATTCTCAACAATCTCATCATTTTCACAATCCATAGTACTAATTTCAAAGAAATTTTGAGTGTCTTGGGTTTGAGAAAGAGTTACCTTTGATTCCGGTTCGAAGATTGAGAGAGTAACTTCTGAGAGATACTTTCGAATCAATATAGGCGATTTGAGAGAGTATCTTCAAATAGTGGAGTGGTTCATTTTTTAAAGCGGGTTTGGGGTTTCAGGCAAAATAGTTTGGAAAGGAGTTTGAGAGAGAGGGGTTTGAGTGAGAGGGGTGTAGAAAAGGCTTTGAGGAAGAAGATTTCGAAATCGGGGAGGTTTTGAAGGAGAAGATTTCGAAATCGGGGTTCTGAGGGACTAGGGTTTCGAAAGCGGCGAGATGAAAACGAAAAATGAGAGTGAAGAGGGGAGCGATTGAATTTATACTTAGTTTCGCGTGATCGATAGATCGCACGATCACAGTGATCGATCGATCGATCTTACCCTAAACAGAAAATCGATCGATCGATCATATGTGATCGTGCGATCGATCTTGAGATGAGAGGTCGACTGTCTGACAGTCGAGCTCTCAGTTAAGATCGATTGCACGATCACAGTGATCGATCGATCGATCTTGGCCTAAACAGACAATCGATCGATCGATCAGATAGAATCGTGCGATCGATCTTGAGATGAGAGGCCGACGGTTTGACAGTCGACCTCTCAGTTAAGATCGATCGCACGATCACATACAATCGTGCGATCGATCTTTGAATGGGTCACAGTCGATCGCACGATCACATACAATCGTGCGATCGATCTTGGTGGGAGCGGTCGACTGTCAAACCGTCGACCTCTCAGTTAAAATCGATCGCACGATCCCATGGAACCGTGCGATCGACTGAAACCCGTGTTATGATCGATCGATCGATTCGAAAATGAACTGTCGGATCGATCGATCGATCGTATATGCCTCAGATCGAGCATATACGCCTCAGATCGATCGATCGACGCGAAATGGCGTTGCAGCACCGATCGCACGATTTCGCGCGGAAAGGGCAGAATGGTAATTTCCACTCAATTTTCGGAAATCGGTGTCTCCTGGCAGATTTCTGCGGTGTCTATATTGCCATAAAGTGAGAGAATATTTTGATGTTACCTTTATTGTCTCGGAACACTACTTCATGTTTCAAAGCGGTTATAATTGCAAAGAGAACTTCGGTCTAAATAATTAAAAGCCTTCAATGAATCTTTGAGTGATAGGAAGCCTTCCATGACACATATACTCTTTGTCATGCTCTGATCCAATTGTGAATTCGAAAATGTGAGTAATTATATATATATATATATATATATAATAATCTCAAATTATCTAACATGATAACTGGGTTGGATCCTCAAGATAGACATTTAAGTCCATAACAATAAAAATGTCACACATGCTATTCACACGTGGACTAAAAAATGTACCCTATCTATCCATATACGAACACATATCATACAAACAAATATTTCCATTACACCATCAGAGTTGCGAACGAAAACATAGTAGTTTAACACATGCATAAATTAAAGTACCACACGTGGTACTGAAATCAACAAAACATCATCATCTTGAAAATAGATATAATAAACGTATTTTTCATCATCGGGAAATACCATTGTCAGCAAAGGCTCCCTTGATCCTAAGGCAGTGGTTGAGGTTCCTCTCCCTCAAGGTGCTAAACCTGAAATGTAAGGGACGTGAGCTTCCTAGACCATTGAAGAGAACTTAAATATCATTTGAACATAATATCACAGGTTAGATAATACAGTCAAACTTTTCAAATATTATAATAACAGTAATGGTCTACTCTACCAATAAAGTCATCTTACTCAAATCACAAATGGTCTAATATACCATTTTTACTAACTTACCACAAATGGTCTCATATACCATATTTCCAAATTACCATGACTGTCACATCACTATTACTATCACACACACGAAGCACTACTCTGGCTTCCCAAATGCATTAAGTCCCAACACGGTCAAAATGCAACGTCTTGCAAGAGCTTAACTGACCCAACGGTCCGACCTCGACAGCCAATAACAGCGCCATGGCTAAATGTGTGATAGAGTTTAACTAACCCAACAGTCCGACCTCGGCGGCCAATAATAGCCTAACGGCTAAATGTGTGATGGTAGTACCATTAAGTAAATTCTTACCAGGAAATAGGTCAACATCTCTTACCATCATGCTCAGGTTCTCACATCGTAGAACATCAATCTCAAATAGCATAGATACTATGCATCATGAACATCATCATATATTCACATAAATATATCTCAGTAATTCATCAATATCTAGGCATGCAAGTGGGTTCATTCTCCGTTATAGACTACTAAACCTCGACTCCTTCATACCGTGTTATACTTCCATTCTTAATAGTCAGAACAAATATCATTCCTTACATGGAAGCAGTGTCAAGTCTCATTTTCTAGCACACTTAGTCTTTTCCATCTTATATAATATCCATGAAACCACTAATTGTCTAAAGTCTAGGTTTTCAAAACCTGATTTACCAATTCAATTCGATTAAGTCTCTTTACCATTATGTGTCGTGTATATGCAGGAATCTGCAATACACAATAAAATACAAATAAACACATATTCATAGACAATATAACTCACATTCACAGTACAGTCTAGTTTTCTAATTTAATTGTTCCAAAAATCTCAAAGGAGATGGCGGTGAGTCCACACTATAAGTTAATATTCTATTTTAATTTGATGTCAAAAAAGTTAGCCATCCAAAACACTCAATAAAAAAAAATAAAAGTACTCAGTGCTCAGTCTCATATTTTCGTTACACACAAATATCTGAAGTATGGAAATAAAGGCATCCACATCAGCACCTCTCCATGTCAACTTTTCCACGTGGAATAAATGATCGACCATCAGAAAAGTACATGCGTAGCGTTCCTGAAGAAGAAGATTCCTACATGGACATTGTAACCCAAGCTTTGTGTTATCTCGACTAGTCTACAAGATCATCTCTCAATGACTAAGTTGGTGTTGGAGCAGCGGAATGTAATAGACACTTTCAATTTCAAAGAAAATGAATTTTGTAAATTGATATGTATTTCATCCAATCGGTGATACCTTGAACTCTGTTAGTATCCTTATTGCTATTCAATTATGTCTTCTTCGCTTGGTTGTAAGCCGTACTCCCCTCAACAAGATTTTTTATCAAAAATGGAGATGTTGTCGATTCTTGGAAATTGGCCTCTTAACTGCTGGCGCACTTGCACTCACCATGCCACTATTTCTGATCTGTTGGGGCTAGTTAAACTGTTGTGCTTTTACTTCCTATGCCTCTGCCTGACCAGTTGCTGATTCATTTTGCTGAGCTTTCTTGTGGAAAACATCTGTTGCCACTGGTTGTGGTGTGCTCACCATGACTAACCCACCATAATTAGCCCTGCCCCCCTGTTATGGGCTTCTTCTGCTCATTGTGTTTTGTCTATGTTTTCCCCCTGGCCCGGGATGTGGGTGTTTCCTTGCTATGGCTATCCCCCTATCTGGTTTCGGTCGCCATCTGTGTTAGCTATTCTTTGCTATGTTCTTTTCTGACCCGAGCTTTGGGTTTATCTTTTATATTCTTTGGGGTCCCCCCCTCTAAATGAATCATTACATTAAAAATGAAAAAGGAAAAAGTAAGCATAGAAGAGAAGATGCTCGAGAAAGGGTAAATTTTTCTATGCTCATTTTCTTATTTTCTACGTTGACTCATCTCAACCACTTTCTCAAGTAACGAACCCACACTATAATTTTCTAGACAACTCTTCCATTACCCAAGATACGTGCTCTAGAAAATTACAAATCAACTGCTTGCAAAGACTTTCACTCCCCAAATTACATACTTTAAGAGACTTAGAAATTACAAATTAATAAATTGTAATAGTTGAAAGTAAATATGGAAGAGAGACTCCTAGCTCAACCATCTACACGATTAGGGTTTACACCGTATTTCATCATTATATATAAGCTGCAGCGGTTCAAATATCCCCTGGCAGAGATATCGGTCGAGATCATTCTCTTTTTTTCTTTTTCTTTTTTCAAATATCGGTCTGTTT
Source organism: Chimonanthus salicifolius (assembly GCA_013350335.1). Classification (NCBI taxonomy): domain Eukaryota; kingdom Viridiplantae; phylum Streptophyta; class Magnoliopsida; order Laurales; family Calycanthaceae; genus Chimonanthus; species Chimonanthus salicifolius. The sequence goes on from CM023534.1 coordinate 18,170,857, forward strand.
TATTTTTTATCTGAATTAAAAAATTAAAAAATAGATTTTTTTATTAACAAATTCTGAAAAAATAAATAATATCAGCCGATATATTGGTTGGACCCGGTACCGATATATCTCATAAATATCGCCGATATTTCCCTAGCTAAACCGTTACATATCTTATCGGCCGATATGTATCGACCTTAAAAAAAAACTGATATGTATCGGTCAATATTCTCATATTTGATAAGCCGATTGTGCTCACCTGATTTGGATGGGTTTTTTTTACTAATAGAAACATACAAAGAGTGGAAATAAAACAGTTTCGAATTTTCATAGAATTTTTTAAATGAAAATTTTCATAGAATTTCCATGTTGCTTGTAATTTTTTTTTTTTTACTTCAAACTTGTTGACAACCACCATATTTTATTTTAATGCCTAAGAAAAATAAAAATAAAAACATGGCACATATTGAAATGTTAAAATATAAAATTAAATTCATGTCTGATATCACATAACATCATCATACTACGATTATGATTACATCTGAATTTCTTGAGGACAATAGAGAATGACCCACCCATGTGTGGTTTCTCACACATGAGTTTAGCTTATTTAATGAAACTTATTATGAATGGGGATGTGGAGTTGATCAAGCCATAACTGCTTTTGTCAACCTCCGCTTGCGTTCTTGGGAGAGAAGTTGAGCAAAACGTCCTAATGCTTCTTCATTGCTGCCTTGTTCTTTGACAACTTCAAACATGCCTGTCTCCAAATTCACCATAGATACTGGTTTTTTTAGGAGATTTTTGCCAATTCTCTCCAGATTCTGCATATTCTCTTTCGTTGATATGTCTACAGATGATGCATCTCCCTCCAAAGTTTCATCCTGTACAATTTTATACAAACATTTAGTAAATAACATTTTGCTATTTTACTTCCTGCCTCATGAAGCGAGGGGTTATCTGTTCGAGTCTCGACGGCGTTAACTGGAGGCGTCCTGTGTGGGTGTGGGGCGTTCTCCCAAGGGATTTATGAGGCCCTTGCCTATGTTGGTTCCCCTCGATTATAAAAAAAAATAACATTTTGCTATTTAAAATTCTTTGGCTTGATATATCTATATATATATAGAGAGAGAGAAAGAGAGAGAGAGAGATATGTGACCTGGATTCGTAGATACCTGTCCTTGGTGGTGAGTGTTTGGAAGAGAACAGCTGCATGAAAATCGACCATGTCGGAGCTAGCTTGGAAACAGGAATCAATTAGAGTAGAGCCACTGTTGTACAACCATCCAAACACTCCCCATTTTGCAGAGGAGGAAGCTGTATATTTCTCCTGTTGCTTCGCTGATCCAGTACCAACTGAGATTACTAGAAACTTTCCACACTCCATGGGTTTGATGTCAAATAAATCTGGGTTCTCCATGTGAATCTCTTTGCTTACTTGGGTCATTGCTGCTAATGTCTGCACAAAACAAACAAATTGATAAGTAAATAAGAAAAAAAATAAATATAAGAGAAATTGATCTTACAGGGTTTTTGGCAGCTAGGCCTCCATCAATGAGGTTGAAGCTCTTTTTGTTACCTAGAGCATCTTTAGTTTCAAATTGGTGCGCTGGAAGATATGTTGGAGCTGCTGAGGTACCAATGCATACATCTGAGAGAAGTGGGTTCTTCGAAGATTCCACTTTGGCCTACAATAGAAGATGAAACTTGGTATTAGATTCAAACATCTTAGGGGTCTGTTAGTTTTGCCTTCATTAATAGAAGAAGACATGACACTTGGGACAATTAAATAAAATGATATTTCTTTAAATATTATGTATTTAACTGTAGCTCAACTGGTTACCTCCCGCTTCATGGAATTCGATCTCTCATTGCCTAATCTTAGTGTGCTCTAGGGATAGTGGACTCATCCATGAGGGTTTTACGATGGGTATCCCGCGGTTTCCCACACGTAATTCAAAAAAGAAAGTGAACCCATTTTTCCTTTAATATTATGTATTTAATTGATATTTCATATTTATTATTCAAAAGTAGTGGTTTTTGCCTGGAAAGTAGAAAAGATGATTGGCTGCAAAATCTTGATATCAAAAGTGGGAATAATCACATTGGTTAAAGTCTGGTGTAGCCTCGTTTCTCCAAGAAATCTTCGAACGAGTGAATGCAACTTTGCCATCATATTTAGGCCCTAAGACTGCACCCCACAACTTCATTACCGGGCTCAAAATGCCACTGCCACAAGTATTCACCATCAGTCAATATCTTCTTTTTTTCCTTTCTAACTCAATTTCAAAATCTATATTTATTTGCCCTACATGGGTTTTTATTTTCTAATCAAACACCATAAAATCAATGCTAAAATAAAACCATTTGAACTGGGTTTTTAAGATGAAATCACCTATTCTGAGGAAATATCTTTGGAGAGTGCTCTAGGTAGAAGGGAAGGATATCCTTGGCGGTGTAGAGAGGGCGATTATTCTTGTCTGGGGCACTGAGCATGGTGGTCACTAGACCACCTGTGCTCGTTCCTGTAATGACGTCGAAATAATCTGCAAGCCTCACGTCATCTCCATCCAATTCCTACAATACAATACAATGATCATAAGGAATCATACAGTGTAAATTTGATCGATCTAAACAAAAAATTTGATCAATACAATACAGTGCAATGGGTAGCTGCAGCACCTGTAGCTTAGATTCAAGGAAAGCTAAGATGACTGCTGGAATTATGCCTCTTATGCCGCCTCCGTCGATGCTAAGGACTTGTGACCATATTCCCAAGTGCTTGAGGGGGATTGTTTTTTGTACCTTCCATTGGATGCAAGAAGTATTTTGACAAGATGAAACTGTCATGTGGATAATATTGATTTTTGACTAACCTGATATTCAATAAACTGCATTGTTATATTCTTTTCACTGGATTAGTTGGCTCACACAACTTACATTTCAGGAGATGTACTCGAGGAGGAGGAACCTCCATACCAAACTTAGGATGGATAAGCTGTTGCGGTTTCTTAGGATTCCTACGGACGGGAATTTCTTTATTGTTGACTTTTGGTTCATTTAAACCATATATTTTGTAAAGTACCTCATGTGGTAGTTATTGTGTTAGTCATGTATGAACCATTATGTTACAGTTAGTAACACTGATAGGATTAAAAGATATCTTTTTATAATGAAAATATTTCTTTGTATGATATGTGCTTGTAAATAGGGTAGACATATGGTACATCTTTGAGTCCACGTAAGAAGAGCACGTGTGACATTTTCTATGATGTCGCTTTCGTTTCTGGGCCTAACCTTTGATCCAGCCCAGATAGAAATTTTCGAGATTAGTTTAAAAAAAAAACAGTAGCGTTCCTGGCCCACTTCCAGGTTGGGGCATTATAGATTCAACCAGCCAGACAACCCTCTTTGTGCTGCCAGCACTTCTAGACAACCCTTCTGCTTTCCCTCTTTGCTGCCCCTTTCCTTTCTTCTCTCTTGCAAGTATGCTGAGTACCTCTTTTTGTTGCAGCCCTCAGCAGAGTATCTCTTTCGACCAACCAGCAGCCTATATATATAGATATACAATCGGTCCTTTTATGTCTCTAGAATAACATATTCTAATTCAGTCTTTCCTTGTTTCTTAGCAACTTCCGTGTCCCACTATATAATAACTTCCTTATTAGAAATCCTAGTTGCCATATGAAAGACTTCCCAAATCTAGAGTTGGATTCGAGACACCCACATCAACAATTACTTCTACATACCATTGCTCAGACACTAGATGAAGTGGAGACAATCCTAGTGGATTCAATCGGCGGATTCAAGTAATATCCGTACCTGTGAGAAATAGAGCGGTGAGAGAGATCCTGATCGATCCAAAAAGACCGAGAGACCCAAAGAGAGAGAGACCTAGAGCCCTAAAGATAGAGAGACCCAGAGAACCAAAGAGAGAGAGAGCCAGAGACCGCACTTGTGGGAAACAAAGCGGCGAGAGAGATCCGATAACGTGAAGTGAGATTGAGAGAGAGAGAGCGCAGAGAGAGATGAAATCAAGAGAGATCCGAAAAGGGAGATCAAGAGAGCAGCGAGCAAGAGAAAGGGTTTGTGTGAGAGCAATCGCGAGAGAGACGAAGCAAAGCTAATTTCCATTTAAATTCGTCGGACTCGTGGACTGTCTACAGCCCGCTTGCCAAGAGTCCTTATCGGACTCTAGACTCCGACTCGTTAATGGACTTTATGATTCGGGCCAGACCTGGGTCCGTTTACAGGCCATATTTCTTCTTTAGACTTTTCTGTCTCAACAAGTATTAACCTTGACCTTGAAGGAGTTAGTTCACACATTGAAAATGCTATGTATTTAGAAAATATAGATAAGTTTTGCAAAGTCCTAAATATATAAAAATTGGTGGGTTGCTTTGCTTGGGGCTTTATATGAGTTCATTTAATAATAAATTTAAACTATTAAAACTATTTTGAAATTTAAATTCAATCTTTATTGATGTTATTTTGGTGTATTTTTATTTGGATTAATCATAGTAAATAAATTATTTATTCAATAATTTTTTATTTTAAAAAATCATTAGTTAAGATGATTCAATGAATTTTATTTTTGACAGTTTAATAATCTCTGTAATAACTTATTTATCTATTTATTGTTTTAATTATTGGGTGGAGCTTACTCTATGACATAACTCATCAAAATAAATAGTTTTGTTTCTCCCTAACTAAATTATACATGTAAACTATTTAAATAATCATAAACAAAGTTGAACTTTGTTCATTTGAAGTGAATTGCATGCCGAACGTAGTTTAAGGTCAAATAGGCGGCCGCTTAGGGCCCCTCCAATTTGACCAATGTCCTAAGGCCTCCACCATGCACTTCTCTTAAGGCCTAGGGCTTCTAAAATTTCAAAATCGGTCCTGATGAATTGTATAATAAATTTTTCGTGCTCTAACATTCTCAATTGCAAATCATGAAAAGAATATCATATCAATATCTATTTTGAGTAAAAAATTGAAATATATAATAATTAATAATACGTAGCAGAATCTCTAAATATATAAATAACAAAGCACTTAACAAAGAGCAAATGCGCATTATAATCCAAAATTCAAATTTAAATTAAATAAATATTTTAATATTTTTATAATTTTCAAAAATTTCAATTGAAAACTTGACACAAAATCAATTCAAGAAAAAAGAAGTTGGACAGTAATATTGAAATCATTTAATTATGAGACGTTTTGGTGTCCACAGTCCACACTTTGGTCATGCAAAGAGACGACGATACGTACTGGGCATTGCACTGCATGATACATGCATGGGATGAGAAACACGTGTACTTCTGGTAGAAAGAGAAGAGTGAAAGGACAAAAACGTCAACAAACTACTCCCATCACCTTACATTAAGAGTCTCTTTCCCCTATTAGTAATTTTATAAACATAAAATAAATTATATTTAAATTTAATTCATGTCATCAACGAAATTGCAGTCTTCAACACTATTATTGTTCATATCAAAGTTTTTATTCTTACTTAAAAAATAAAATATTATTTTGACAAGTTAAAAAAATCTCTTTATTTTTTAATTAAATTTTTTCATTTTCATATAAGTATGTATCTCTCAAAAAATAAAAAAGTATATTATATTTTGTATTTTTGACAAAAAAGAAACCCTTATTTTACAGATGAAGTGAAATTAATCTTATTTTCAGTGTTTTTCATTTTCATCAATTGAAAAAAAAAATGGCCTCTTCATACACATTGACTTATACTTCTTTTTTTTTTAAGTGATTACATTAATACAAATGGCAGGAGAGGTGCAAATACTAACCTAATCTCAATAAAAACAAGAAATTAAACTAAGTCAAAGCATTCTTTTCAAACAATAAGTTCTTTATTTTTCCTCTTCCTCGGGCATTTTGAATTTTGATCCATTCCTTAGCCGTGTAATTCCTCCGATTTCCCAACTGCCTTTCACCGGGGCCAAACACAACCCTTTGTCTATTTCCTGAAAGTACCGTACCATTTCGGTGGAATTCCACCCAGCCAAATCGGATGCCAGTCTTGGACGATGATCGGATGATACGAACCACCATCTTGGGTTCTTTTTCTCTTTGCAGTAATTTTTTTTTTTAATAGAGAGGGGAACGTAGTAATATGAAGAAGACTGAAAGCCCAAAGCTGAAGATCGCTATAATTCATCCCGATCTCGGAATAGGTTCTCTCTTTCTTTTCTTACATGTATTCTATTGAGGTTTTATTGCGATAAGTTATTCTGGTTTGGGTGTACTGGAGTTTGGGAATTTTATCGATTTAGAATTTGAAACATGAAAGCTGACAGTTTCTCTTTATACTGAATGAATTGTTTTGACACATTTTAACTGACTGATTTGCTTTTAACCTTTATTTAGGTGCAATTATATTTTGTTGTGAATTAGACATCAGTTTGACCAAGCATTAAAATTTTGGCATGAATACCAAGTCGTACCTGTTTTCGTATTTTGGAAAATGGTTATACCAAAATTGTGTTTTTATTATTTAGATAGAAGTGGTTATTTTCTGAGAAAGGTCTTTCCTTTCGATGCATCCAAATGGAATTGCAATGAAACAAAAGCAGGAAAGCGAACTTTTCCGGACACTTCTCAGATAATAACTACATGCTCTGTTTGGATTTACTTTCGTTGAAAATAACTATTCTGTTGCTTGGATCATCAGTCTCAAGAGGTTTTTTTTTTTGGTAAATGGCAATGTGACTTTTAAACGCTATGAACTTTTGTGGAGTTAGTCTGAAGACATCAAAGTTCAAACTAAATCCAATTTCCTGGATTTTACTAACTGGACATTTTGGGTTTGTGGAATCCAGGAAAATGTCCATTTGTGAATATATTTTCCCATTTTAGATCTATCCAATCACAATTTGGAATGGGCTCCTTGAAAAATTTGCTTTACCGCATAAATTCCATGCATCCAATGAGTACAGGAACGCTATCCTCATTATCATCTTGTGAATGACTTGTCTGTAGTGCTAAGCATGTGATCTTATTTCCAGGTGGTGCAGAAAGGTTAATTGTTGATGCAGCAGTTGAACTTACATCTTATGGGCACAATGTTCACGTCTTCACTGCCCACCATGACAAAAGCCGATGCTTTGAGGAAACTCTTGTTGGTGAGGATTTCAAAATACTTGTGCACTTCATTTGCCAGACTTCATTTCTGCTAACTTATTTGTCCCTCTAAAAACTTCTTTTCTTTCTCTTGTAATATTTACTTATTTAGTATGTATTGCAGATTTGGCCTTGGATCCTTTACTGCACCAATGAGATATTGGCATGTTATCATTTCACATCCAACTTTTGGCATTCAACATTCAACATTTGAAAAATAAGAAGGAATGTTAGTGATGCTCAATGTTTTTTTTTTTTGAAAATCATAATAATTATTAGTATGATTGGATTTGAACCCGGGAATGCTGAATGTGAAACAAAAAAAAAAATGTCACTATACTATCGGTGCAATCAAGTTCTGGAGATGTACATAATTTAAGTTCATTCTAAATGCTGTTTTTTCTTTTCTTGGAATGTCAGTGTGACCATAATTGGCAAAATGGTGACAACTAACTAGCAAGTACATGGTGTTTGTGAAATACATGAATAGATGTGATTTTATATTTGTATTCCTCCCAGTTACATGATGAGGACTTGTTTTTTGCTACATTGATTCAGTACTCTTGAAATCATTCAATGAGTTACTGATTGTTCAAATCAAAAGTAAAAGGTTATTGATTATTTGTAGAAGATTGAGTTGACCAGGTTTGTTTTTTTGGGGTCGTTAACCCGTCTATTTGACTGACACTGTTAGATCCACAGTTGAATCTGTGACACCTGGTGTTGTTAATTCTGTGTCAATGAGTCTGTTTGTGAGTCCGTGTGTGCCTCTGGAAGACTTTGGAAGAAAAGTCCAGAAGCAAAGACTGGAAGGCGAAGCAATGACGGAGAAAGGGTGTATGAGCTGAAGGCCAAGCACGCCAGGTAATTGGACTCATAATAGACTTAGGAAGACCTATGACTTACATCCTGGTTTAGATTTAGAATCAGTGCCCTTAATTGGTGAAGCAAAATCTGGATTCTAAGTGTTTAGACCATATTTTAGATTTATGGAAAATCAGAGTTTGAAATTCTGAAGGATTTACTTAGTATTCCAAACAGTGGACAGTAGTCCTGGATATGTTCAGAATCTTCGGTACTCCGATGAGTATCATCGGTATTCCGAAGTGTATAAGTTCGGTATTCCGAAGGTTTAGTTCGGAAGTGTGTCCAATAGGGTGATTTTTCAGTAATCTATGGACTTTGTCTCTCAAGCGTGTTCAAAATTCCGAAGTTTAAGATCGGTATTATGAAATTATAGCCATTGGAGGCTTGGTATTCTGAAGACTAGCCACTAGTGCTAGCTGGCCTGGCTGTCAAGGAGTTGACCTTGAGTTATCAACGTGCCTCGGTGTTCCGACATGGCTCTTCGGTATTCCTCGTGGTGTTCAGTATTTCGAACTTAGTGATTGGAATTCCGAAGGTTACCTTTTGGGACAAAACTATTTAAAGTCGCCCCTTCTCGAAATTCATGCAGAAATCTTTTATGTGAAAAAGAAAAATTCCTTGTGCACAGTTTCAAAGAAAAAACCTTTGAGAGACTTTGAACATTTATTGGAAAATCATTCTAAGTTTGTAAATCCAAACACTTTGATCTTTAATGATTGATTTGTGAGCATTCAAAGCTCAAATTAGTGCCTGGATTAACGTGAGTTCTAGGATAATTTGAGAGATCCTTAGGCATGTCACCTAAAGTCGTAGAACCCTTCCTCATCTCCTTGGTTGATCGTGCCTTCATCGGTGTGGATCGAAAGCTTCAACAAGGACGTTGTTTGAGGAAGATCGTGACAAGATCACTCACTGCTGAAGATTGTTGAATCGTGAAAAAGTGAGTCTCGTGGTTTAGTTTTGATTATATCTTTTGATATAAGTTGTTTAAGTCCGTGTGTCGTAGTTGGTGGAGTAGACTTGTGTAGTCTAACCACCGTATCGAAAAAGACCTTGTGCCATATTTGATTTTGAGTTAGTGAATTTTCGGATTGCCCGAGATTGTTTAGATCTTAAGAGTGGATGTAGGTTAGGTGGATCGAACCACTATATGCTCTTGCAGTGGTGATCATTGTCACAGATACTGTTCTCGAGATATTAACGGAGATTGGTAATATCGGGATATTTTCAAATTCTTGGGTTTTTGCCGTGAATTTAACGGGAAAATCTTGCGGAAATTAGACTATTTAGAAATAATAAAAATATTAATAAAATAAAAATGGTAATAAGGAATTTACTAGAAATTTACCGGCAATTTACCTGAATATTATCGCGATATTACCATTTATCGAGTTTTAACGCAATTTTATTAGGAATTTACGGATAATTTATCGTCGTGCCGATAAAAACGTGTTTTTAATGCTGTAATGGTATTTGCCAATAAAAACGTGGTAAATTTGAAAATACCGCCGATACTTTTTATAATGGTGGTAATCGATTGTGTGGTGTTTTCTTTCACGTGATTGTTCCTTTATTGCTCTTAGATAATCTCTGATATATTTATTGCTTGATCTTCAACCTTGTTTAATTTATCAAGACAAAACTGGTTGTTTGTCTTATGGTGATTTAAGAGCAAATTTGGTAGGACATTGAAATTGGCTAATTCATTGGATCCTTTAGTTTGTAAAAAAGAACAAACTCGTTTAAAATTCCTTGCTTTTAGTTGGTTGTCCTATTCACCCTCCCCCTCCAGTGGTATATTCCATATACTCATTTGGGTAGAGCACTTTCAGACACAATGATGAGTCTCTCTCTCTCTCTCTCTCTCTCTCTCTGGAATCCATCCAAGATATATGAATTATTGTCTTAACTATATGAAAGGATGTTGACAATTAGGCCTTAGAATTAGCTAAAGACACACGTGGAAACTATACATGTTATCTAGGTGCAGTTGTTGCTTGTGCTGTCTCTGCAATCTGCATTAATGGTACTCATGGTATTTCAATATATGTTGTTCAGGTCCTTTTCCGGTTACAGTATATGGGGCTTTCCTACCAAGGCATATTTTCTACCGATTTCATGCTGTATGTGCATATCTGCGATGCATCTTTGTAGCTCTTTGTGTGCTGCTTTTATGGCCCACATTCGACATTATATTGGCAGACCAGGTCTCTATTATCATTCCCTTGATGAAAGTTAAGAAACCTACAAAGGTGAGTTCATTTTCTGGTAATTGGTCTCTCTCTGTCAGGCTCTTGGTTGTAAATATATCTTTCTCACGTCTGCATGTTTCTCCAGATTATGTTCTATTGCCATTTTCCAGATTTATTACTGGCACAGCATACAACTACACTTAGGAGGATGTACCGTGCACCAATTGATTATATCGAGGAACAAACTACGGGTCCGGTTCAACCTTTTTCTTATCTTATTATTACTGCTAACTATTCATTCAATTATCCATTTAACTATTCCTTACTAAGTCATATGTTTACTTGGTTTTTGATCAAATAGCTATTGAAATCTGCAGGTATGGCAGATTTAATTCTAGTTAACAGTAGATTTACTGCATCAATGTTTGCTAAGACATTCAGGGACCTTGACGCACAAGGAGTTCGACCTAGCTGTTCTGTACCCAGCAGTTAATGTGGAACAATTTGATGGACCTTGTACTTACAGGTAAATGGCATTCTTGTTTTCTCTTGGTATTTTGTGAAGCTGACCATTGGCTTAGAATATTGCAATGCATGTGATTTTGGATGTTAATTTTTCCCTTATATATCTGGGATGAATCCTGAAAATTTGCACTTCTCTATTAGGTTGAACTTTCTCTCAATCAACCGTTTTGAAAGAAAAAAGAACATTGGTCTAGCAATTTCTGCATTTGCAATGGTTTGTGACTTTGAAGGGGGCATTCTTCCAGGCCAAAATTTCCTTGAGGTTACATTAACTCTTGCAGGTACATTTTGAATGTTAATTTGCCTGAGGATGTCACCAAAAAATTTTTAATTTGCCTGAGGTTGCATTGACTCTTGCAGCTATATGTGTCTGAATATTCTTTTATCCTAGATGCTGTTATTCCTGTTGCTATGTTCGTCAGATTTTTTATTGTCGTGGTTCATATTGGTATTTGGCTTAATCAAATAGGGTAGCATTCAACAGCAGACCCTATTAAGTACTCAACAATGTGAGTTCCATGTGGAGCCCACCTATGATCATGGGGTTCGTGGGTTTGTGATGAGGACATCATGGGACACCAACAAAGAATGATGCATTGGAATCTAGATTTTTCCTCATCATGGTTGGATGATGAATTTCTGTACAATGGATAGAGGTAGATCCAATCATGGATAGCCCAAACTCTGCATAGATTTATGATTAGTTTGCTTGGAAGTCTTGATCTGGCTGTTCAGTTTATTAGATCGGGTTTTTGGATTTGTGTTGTCTATCTGACCGTGATTGGCTTTATCCAAATTGTTAAATGGATCCATAGTTGTCGTAGTAGTTGACTTCGGAAGTTTATTTTATTTGAGTATCAACTTTATGGGATCTAATAAATTATTCTTAATGGCTTGTATTGTTCACACTTTCTTATAAATACTTGTAAACATTCATTATTTCACAATACAATACAAGTGAAGAAATTTTTTGCATACTCTTCTGAAAAGACTGGTGGTGTGATTCCATTTATTTTTTGGTGCGACTCCAAGGAAATCATATGTTTTCTATCCTTTCTCATCTTCCTAATCTCTTCATCTTCTTATCCTTTTCTTTCTTCTCCAACTTTTCCCAATTTTTCTACATTTTTGGAACCCTAAACAGCCCGGAAATCCCAAATAAGCCCAAGTCCTATCCAAACAAGGTCAGATCTGGGCGTTGCAGGCTGCCATGACCCAGATCCACTTGGTCGTACCATCTTACGGACTGCCGTACGGAAGTCTGTACAACTGTGCAAATAGGGCCATTTTGGTAATTTTCTGACCTATTTTGCATCTTGACCCGGTTCCCTACTCTGCAACCAACTTTTTTGTGCAGAAATCACCCCAAACAACCTTTTTCTTGGGCCTATTTTAAGTGTTTTTGGGTTTGGATTCAAATAGGACTTGATTTTTCATTGAGAATTTGTACTTCTTCACTTGTTTGTGGAATTTTGGACACGTTGAATATGATCTTAGGACATCTGGAGACCCTAATCTCGATGTGTGATTACTTCTAGGGTTTAATATTCTTACATGCTATGGATCACTTTAGTTTTGATTTTGTGATGTTATTTGCTTAGATCTTGTTCATTGATTACAAATTACTGATCTCTTAAATGAGTATTTTCATTGCATATTGTGAGCATGTAACAGTAGTTATTACTCGTATTTCTTATTTTCCCTTCATTATATTCTTATATCTAGGATTTTGCATGTCATTACTTTAGTATTAGGGGACACTTCACTTCTGTCTCGTGTCATATTTGGTATCAGAGCTTGTTCTTCTTCAGTTTGAAAGATTTAAGTGTGTATATTGTGCTTATAAAAAGTTAGCTTAATTCAACAAATCTAGACATGGTTTTGAAGGACCTGAAAATCAACGGTAAATAAGGATGCAATTTTATTAAGTTCATCCAATGGCTAGGGTAATTCAATCAAGCTAATTTTTCATAAGCATTAGATACACATATATGATCTTTCATACCCACACATCTTATTATCATGGATGGGCTTCACATGAAGCTTTCACTGTGGGAGCACTTTGCGGGTGTGCAGTTCATCATTTTCCTAATATATATATATATATATATACACCCTAAGAACAGTTCTCATGAGGCTTTCGTGAGAATGGCCAATTCATGGGTTTGAAAGGCCTTGGCGTGTATATGATGTAATTCGCAGGGTTTAAAAGTCAAATTGGTATGAAATTGGTTACTAGTGCAATTAACAAGGTATAGGGGGGGTGGGGAGAGGGTGCGGGAATTGAATCTATTAGGTCTTCTGAGGGATCCACAAAGTAAAATTCTCGTGGGAATTTTGTTAGGAGATCTTTGTTATATGTATATAACTATATTTGCGTGCGTGCGTGATTTGTACTTTTAAGATGGATTTTTTTTTTTGTCATGACTACGGTTTTGTAATAATGTAGATTGTTAATCATGGTAAGATATGGATATTATAAAAAATATTTAAAAATGAGATTTTGTAGACATTTGGCCAGTCAAATGTATGATTAATATGTAAGAGATTTTTATTTGATCATCTATGATGATGGACTTGGATGAAATGGTTAGAACCATCCAAAAAGGTTTTTTTTTTTTTTTTTTTTAAATGTTTTATCAACATTCTCTTTTTAAAATGTGAAAAAATAGCTAATACACTTGCATGCATTTCAGACATTGCCAACCAAAAATTCATTTAATATGCAAGCTTGTTGTACCATAGCTTGCTTTCCTATTGGGTCTTTTCCCTCACAAAAAAACTACTAACAGTGTCAAGAGGAGGATGAACTTTTTAATGTACACTAAGATGCATTATACCCTTTTTCTGGTGAGCCATAGTCAGAAGGTAGGATCTACTATTTGGAAAATGCTGCTGTTGGATTATTTAGCAAATCACTTGGATATCCCATCTATGAAGTTTGGAACCCATGTGAAGATCCTAACCCTTGATTTTGTGATCTAAAATTTTGACCATTCGACTAACAAAAATGTTACATCCAGAATCATTTCGGTTTTGGGTCTTCTAGATCCAAAGAAGGGTTGCTAACTGGGCCATTCAAATTGATGCCTTCAAAGGAGTTTCAAGTAACCAAGTTTGTAGAAATTGGCATGATGTTACTTCTGATACGCCAGTCCCTGTTAGATTTGCTTTTTGTCGCTCCTGTCCAACCTTAGGATTTCTCAAACTTAATTTCAACAGTAGTACTCAGGGCTCTCGTGGTCCTGCTGGGCTCGCGGGCCTCAATAGAGACTTTTCCTCTCTCACCGGGATCTCTTTTAGCGGCCCAGTAGGTCTTAAATTTGCAATCTAGGCCGAGGTTTTAGCCTTGCTTATAGGTTTATGAGAAGCTCTATTGGCAGACCTATTTCCCCTTTTGGTTTGTTCTACTATTCCTTTGGGCCCTGGGTTCAGCCATACCATGGTGAATGGCAGATTGGTTTTGATGAAATTGTGGATATTTGCAAGGAAAGGGTGGTTCACTTTTCCCTTATTCATAGGGAATCTACTGGCAATAAAAGGAGTGTTGGTAGTCTCTCTTTTTATTTCAATGTCTCCTTAGTTTGTTCTGTCTAGTCCTTTTTAGGCCCTATTGTACTCTATTTTTCCCTTTCTTAGCAAAAAACTTATCATTATCATTAAAAAAAATGATAAATCTAATATTGAAGATTATTTATATGAAATTTGAAAGAATTTTCCTAAAAAATAAAAAGTTGTAAATCTTATGGAGGGTTCAAACTGACATGATGTAGGTTCAAACTTTTAGGTTATGCAAAAATTATACAGGCATACTTCATGTAGTCATCATGCTTACGTCAAACAACTGAAATGATTCTCCCCCTCCCCCCGCCCGCCCCGCCCCGCCCCTGCCCTTGTTCCTTATGCCACAATCTTCGTAAGCCAACCTATGTGGAGCTGACCTATGTTGATGGTGATGGGTCCATTAGAAAGTTTAGTCTTGAATTTGTGGCCCTATAAAAAATCATCTTGATTGGATACATGAAACTATTTTTTCAAAGACATAAAAATTTAGGGTTAAAAAAGTGATTAAATTTTTGAGGACTTGAAAAACATAGCTTAGTCAATCCAATTAAATGATTTTTGTAGGCCATAAGTTCAAACTTAGATCTTTTCAATGGACTCGTTAATGTCACTATATGTGAGCTTTAGATAGGTGAGGCCATGAAGAGTGTGGCGTAAGGAGGGTTACGGTGGATCATTGTCTTTTAATATATATATATATTAAAGAAGAAATTTTCTTACCTTTTCTAGTGATGTGACAGTGTCACATCAGCATTACTTACTATATCATGGAGTACATAAGTGTAACTCACACAGACACACACAGATATACCTGTGTAGTCAACATCCAATTCTACATCACTTAGAAGGAAATAACACTTTTAGAGTTACATTGAAAAAGGTGATAGCATTCATGTGATGAAAATGGCTTGGTCACCTACCATTGATCTAAAAAATAGGTGTTGGTTTTTTCTACTACACCCAGGTTATTGAATTGTGCTCCCTTCTCCCTATACAAAACTATAATGAGAGACTAACTAGGATTACCAAAATTTCCACGACACTTCATATATGATACTTTTAGGTGTCCATAGGTTGCACTTGGGCCTTTTTCTTTTTTATTTTAATTAATTTTTTGATCCCATAGAAAAATCAACCATGTGGATTTAAAGTAGACTTGATAAGCTACAAGTAGACCAAAATTTAGCATATAAGTCAATTTTTAGCCATTATGTTTGTATAACTGATGGGAACTGAAATAGAAAAACCCATCACTTCGTTTATTTTTAGCCTGTAAATTTCGCATAATTTCATTAATTCATGAAGGAATTTCATCTTGGACAATTTTGAAAGTGATCTCAATCACCTTTAATGAAATAACAAGTGACCCTCAAAGGTGATTGAGATCGCTTTTAAACATTTATTGCATAAAACGGAGAATGGTGAGTGGTGTATTCATGGAAATGCCAAATCTATTCAACAATTGTTTTCTTTCTTGATGATTGATGTAGAACTAGTTTATTTGGTTACAAATGATGTGCATGTATCGATTCTACTATGTAGCATGCCACTTTTTCTCATGCACTTGTAGACTTTTGGTGAGTGGATTTTTGTTGCATTGTCAACCAAGTAGTGCTGCCCACTGTCTGCATTTGGTGGAAGATAGAACTTTATTTTTTTCTTTTGTTTTTTATTACTGATACAATCTCTTTTGAGAAATTTATTGAAGAGTATGATAGTACAATTTGTTTTTTTCCTGGTTTAGGTGGCTTTGATAAACGTCTCAAGGAGAATGTTGAGTACCTGCAGGAGCTTCAAAGTTTGGCAGAGAGGTTAGGAGTATCCAACCAAGTTAAGTTTGTGACATCTTGTTCGACGGCAGAAAGAAATGCGTTACTGTCTGAATGCATTTGTGTTCTTTACACACCAAAGGTAATGTGCATAGAAGGATATAAGCTCTGCATTTGGAAACTTTCTATGTGCTTTTCCAGTTGAGAGTCTAACCCCTGTCATATGGCTTCATCTGTGTGTGGTTCCCCCACCCCCCCTCCCCTCTCTCTCTAGGATATATGCTCTGCATTTGGAGACTTTCTAAGTGCTTTTCCAGTTGAGAGTCTAACCCGTCATATGGCTCATCTGTGTATGGTTCCCCCCACTCTCTCTCTCTCTCTCTCTCTCTCTCTCTCTCAATAGAGACCTTACCTTTTCTTAATTATGGAGCTTACCTAGATGCATGCTAATAGCTAGAGAGTGGATGACTAGGAAGATCTTTAGGTCAATTATGAGTAAGTGCATCCCCATCCCATCATCACAGTAAAAAGAATATATGAGTTCAAATAGGTCTTGGATAAATGCAATTATGTTGCTTGAAAATTCATATATAAATGGTGGATGGGTGCTGGTTATAGATATATATAAATTCATAGGGGTAGGTGAGTGCAGTGTTGTCAAACTCATCTGAGTTGCGAGTCAACTCGTATGAGTTGACTCAACTCAGATGGTCCAGCGAGTTAACTCGCTGGTTAAATCGAAAATAGCCATTAGTCGTCCGAGTTTTGTGGGAATTGCAGATCATGCGATTCCAAAGTCATCAATCGCACCATCATTCGATGTGGAAGAAGAAGAAAAAAAAAAAGGAAGACGTGCGGTGCATGCCATTGGAAGATGGAAAGCCGTGGTTTCTGCTCTCTCTAGAAGTCCTTCAAGTTCGAGGTATGCTTTTTCCTCCTCCATCTTTCCCTCTTTTCTTCTTCTTCTTCTTCTCCTCTCGTTCTTCGTCGTCCCCCTGTGACTTTCCTCCTCTCTCCTCAGTTCCTCTTTCTTCTTCTTCTTCTTCGCTATCTGTCTTCATTACGATCTGCTTTGCTTTCCTCTTCTTCGTTTTTCTGGTTTCGTTTTCCTTTCCTTTGCCTTTCCTCTTCTTCGCTTTTGTGGTTTTGTTTTCCTCTCCTTCGTCGCATTAGCCTTTGGCTTTTATTTTTTTTGGCAAACTTAGGTATAGATACATACAGACATAAGTTTTAAGTTAGTGTAGTTAGTGTTAGGTATGAGAGTCCTCGTACGAGGACATGGGAGGTGGAATGGTGCAATTCTTCCGTTGACACTCCTCGTGTGAGGACTGTAATGGTTTTTTTTACCGTAAACAGTAATGTTTTTTTTTTAACTTATACAATTTATTATTGTAGATTATTTTACATTTGCTTATTTTTTTATATATTTCAGATTGTCCTCTTTACTAGAACATTTACTTATACATTTATTATTTCAGATAATTTTACATTTACTTGTACAATCTTTTTTTTATATTTCAGATTGTCCTCTTTATTGTAACATTTACTTATACATTTATTATTTCAGATTATTTTACATTTACTTATTTTACATTTTTACTTATACAATTTATTATTTCAGATTATTTTACATTTACTTATACAATATGTGGAATTGAACAAAGTATCTTATTATTCTATATCATTTTATATGTAATTATAGTATAAATAATAATTATAGCAAAAAAAAGTAAAAAATGTTAAAACTCTTACGATTCTGCGATTTAAGATTCACGAGTCGCACCCCTAGTTCAATTTACAATACGATTTGAGTTTGACAACATTGGGTGAGTGTGAATGGTTTGGATTGATATCAGAGGTCCCCATATAGAGGGCTTAGGGTTTAAGATTGTCCAACTGACAAAATAAAAAACATAACCATAGTTATGTTAAAACAGTTTTGGATAGCGTAAAGGGGGAAAAGCCCGGAAAACACATTCCTTCGTCGTTTTCTCCTCTCTCTGTCTAGGTATTCAATCTTTCTTTTTCTTTTTTAAATTTCCTTTTTCTATTGGTCATACTTTAGTAGCGTCAACAGTGGTGATGAAGAGTGGGCTGGGTGGAAGATTAGATAATGATCTCAAATCTGGAAAAAAAATCAGAGAGAGAGAGATCAAAATGTGGAAATAAGCAGTGATGAATAGTGGGCTGGGTGGAAGACTAGATAATAATCTCAAATCTGGAAAAAAAAATCACACACACACACACATATATATATAGAGAGAGAGACAGAGATCAAAATGTGGAAATAACTTATGAAAATGTCTCAACTTCTTCGTTTAACTACATTTTTGAATGAACTCTTTGGAGGATAGCATTCAGAAAAGGCAAAATGTCTAGGAATCAGGGAAAAACTTCAAGCTGGTTGCTTTTTTCCAAAGACTCTGATCACTTTTTCATAAAATCTACTGGAAAAGGTCTTAAAAGACTAAGAAATACAACCAGGTTGAATAGAGTGGTTCCCTACCCTACAGCCAACATTTTTATGTAGAAAACCCCTTTCTTAGACCTATTTCTAGTGTTTTTGGATTGGATTCAAGTAGGACTTGATTTTTTCATTGCAGAATATGTACTTTTTTTTTTATAACCGAATTGAGAATATGTACTCCACTTATATGGGGAGTTTTGGCCATCTTGAATATGATCTTAGGATATTTGATGCAGGACAACTAATAGGGTGACCCTAAATGTCTAATATGGTCCCTAAAAATTAAAAGGGATGAAAAGTATTGCACCCTATACTAAATATGGGCTGAAATTAAATTTCAATTAATAAATGCAACTAATGAATATAAAATTTACCATAAATAAATATGCAAATATTAAGAATAAAATGTGAATACAAAATAAGGGTCCAAAATTAAATGAGTTAAAAGAAACGTGGCCTAGAACTTACACCATGCGGCAATTGCAAGTAAAGGATATCGATGGAATTACCTTTTCCTTTCATTAGGGCAACCACGTGAAAGGGGGTTTGAAAGGGGTCTTGCGGCAAACAGAAGAAAAAGAACAGGAAGAGGGACGGAAGCCAAAAGGGGTAGGTATGGTTTGGGCAGCAAAGGGATGGCTTCGAAAATCCAGGAAGAAGAAGAGGAAGGAAGAGGAAGAGAGATAGAAGATAAAGGAAGAGTACCTGAAGAAGAAGTATGGTCTCACACCAAGCCTCACACCGTAGCCTCACGCAAATGAATCACTCCCAATCTGAAAAACCGCACCTTGCAAAGGTATTTTGCGAAAATCACACTCTTTATTTCATTCAATCGTATATTGTAATGCTTACAAGAGAGGGCTTTTATAAGAAATGCCTCCCTTAAATAAAGAAACTCCTAAAAATAGCCTAAAACGAAAATAACTTATTGAAAATAGAAAATCCTAATTTTTAATTACTAAAAACCCTATCTAAAAATAAAATACGAAAAATAGCAATAATCTGAAAATGGAAGGAGCTGAGATGCACCGCATCAATCTCCCCATCTGAAAGAACTCGACCTCGAGTTCAAACAGATAAAAAGACATCAATCTTTCCAAGCACACGTTTTCCCAGTGTGGGGTCTTCAATATGCATCACGCGCACGTGAGGTTTTCAAATCTCATCCAATGGAGTCATCATCAAGCCACAATGTTGCTGGAGTGACTTTTTTCCGTCGTCGTTGAGATGCTCGGATATCTAAACTGTCACCGTGGTCAACATGCTGTAAATGAGAAGAAGACGCCTCTGGTAATACAAAGTTGTGGTATCTCTCCAGAAGAGTCTGATCCTATCGCTGAAGGTCATTTGTTGTCAACAATGTGAATTCTGTCTTTGGCTGGCGTGTGGGAATCACTTTCTCATTCAGTACAAACTCTATCTTCTCTCTCTTGGTGACAGGGAAGGCTTTGTAGGTTCAGGCCATGGATTATGAAGTGTGCTAGGTAGGCCAGTATATGGGTCAGGACGAGGCTCATATGAGGTTGGACTGAGTGGTAAGGCTGCTGGAACTGGACAGAATGTGAGGTCCTCTATATGATCATGCACATCAAATTCATTGGACTTACAATGAGTATCTGTAGCAAAATTATATTGTTTATTGCATGTATTAATTTCACTTTTAATTTCAGCATGTGATGCAAATGCAGATGCAGACTCAGACAACTTAGGTGATACTGGCACTGGACTAGGGTCTATGAATGGAGATGATATGGGAACACACTTAACCAACCCAAGGGGATATTCATCGAAATCGTCAATGCCCTCATCACTTTCGGGATGTTCTCTCGCATATTCATTTTCAACGTCCTCGTCTGTCTTTTCATTGGATTGTTTTTCCATCATAAGGGTTCTTTCCTTATTCCGATTCTTGGTAGGACATTCGTGAGCGAAATGCCCATAACCATGACAGTTGTAGCATTTGATCCCTTGTTTGGAAGAACTCGCACCAGAAGCTCCTTTAACACTTACATCCTTGTTTTAGAATGGAGCATTGGTGGTTGACTTGGCTTGACTCACCGTATCCCGTGGAGTCTACTCAAATTGCTTAACAGGGTTCGGGGTCAAGTAACGCTCCAACTCTTGAACTCTCTGATAAGTCTCCTCTAAGGTGTTGACACTGTGGGGAATCAACTCTTTTTGGAGATCTGGACGGAGACCCATTCGAAACCGAAAAAGAGTCACAAGAAGATCCTCCTTCATATCACATCTCATCATGTACTCATCAAACTTGTCGATGTAATCACCGACTGACATGTTTCCTTGACGAAATGCTTGCCATTGATCCATTAATCTCTCTCTATAGGTCAAAGGGAGGTATTTTTCTTTCAGTTTTTCTTTCATTTCATCCCAATAAGAAATAAGCTCACCTTCGACTTTTTCAATTTGGTGCTCTACATTGGTCCAGAAAAGTTTAGCTTGACCCAACAATTTCATTTTTGCAAATCTCACACGACGCTCTTTGGACTTGTTATACCATTCAAAATAGTGTTCCATGTCAGACAACTAGTCAATAAAAGCCTTTGGGTCATGTCGACCATCAAAACTCGGAGCCTCAACTTTAACAGATCTCACTATTTCAGATTTAGGGTTGGGAAGGTCATGATAAGCATAATGGTTGTAGGAACCATTTCTTCCTCTACCAGGCCCTCGGTCACCAACTCTACCTCGACCTCTACCCCTACCAACTTCCAAGTCAATGTTTTGATTGAGGGAAAGCTCTAGTTCATCGAAGCGGTTATCGGTTTTGGTCGCCTGTTCTGCTATTCTGGTTTCCATGTTGGTTAAGCGGGCATTGATATCGTCTAAGATTTTGGTAAACGATGTGAGATCCATATTGGGTTGATATTCTCGGCCACTATGTGTGGGCATGCACAGGAAGACACGCTAAATGATGTGACTTAACGCTAATGAATGTAGTGATGTAATGGCCTAAGTCTATATGCCATGAATGCGTTTTTTTTTTTTTGTTTAAATAATAAAGAATGCAATTTTTTAATTAATTAATTAATTTTTTAATTAATTAATTTTTTTAAATGCGACCTAAGATCTGGAAAGTTAAGAAATTCTCCTAACCTAAGCTCTGATACCAAATTTGATATATGGCAATTAATAGGGTGACCGTAAATGTCTAATGTGGTCCCTAAAAATTAAAAGGGATGAAAATAATGCACTCTATACTAAATGTGGACTGAAATTAAATTTCAATTAATAAATGCAACTAATGAATATAAAATTTACCATAAATAAGTATGCAAATATTAAGAATAAAATGTGAATGCAAAATAAGGGTCCAAAATTAAATGAGTTATAAAAGAAACGTGGCCTGGAACTTACACCATGCGGCAATTGCAACTAAAGGATATCGATGGAATTACCTTTTCCTTTCATTAGGGCAACCACGTGAAAGGGGGTTTGAAAGGGGTCTTGCGGCAGATAGAAGAAAAAGAACGGAAGAGGGGCGGAAGCCAAAAGGGGTAGGTATGGTTTGGGCAGCAAAGGGATGGCTTCGGAAATCCAGGAAGAAGAGGAAGAGAGATAGAAGATAAAGGAAGAGTACCTAAAGAAGAAGTATGGTCTCACACCAAGCCTCACACCGTAGCCTCACGCAAATGAATCATTCCCAATCTGAAAAATCGCACCTTGGAAAGGTATTTTGCGAAATCTCACTCTTTATTTCATTCAATCGTATATTGTAATGCTTACAAGAGAGGGCTTTTATAAGAGATGCTACCCTTGAATAAAGAAACTCCTAAAAATAGTCTAAAACGAAATAACTCACTGAAAATAGAAAATCTTAGTTTCTAATTACTAAAAACCCTATCTAAAAATAAAATACGAAAATAGCAATAATCTTAAAATAGAAGGTGTTGAGATGCACCGCATCAATATTTGAAAGCCCTAATCTCGATTTGTGATTACTTCTAGGGCTTAATGTACTTGCATGTTATAGACCTATTTCTAGTGTTTTTGGATTCGATTCAAGTAGGACTTGATTTTTTTCATTGAGAATATGTACTTCACATCGAGTTTTGGACATCTTGAATCTGATATTAGGATATTTGAAAGCCCTAATCTCGATTTGTGATTACTTCTAGGGCTAATGTACTTGCATGCTATAGATCTCTTATGTTCTTTTGATTTTGTGCAAGTTATTTCCTTAGGACCTTGTTTTAATCATTGATTACAAAATATTATCTTCTTAAATCAGTGCTTTCATTGCATATTTTAAGCATATAGCAGTATTTATTATTCTGATTTCGTATGTTCTTTCATTACATTCTTAGATCTAGGGTCTTGAACATCATAACCTCATTTTAGGGCAAATTTCACTTCTGTCTTGCATCACCTGATGGAAGTGAAGTTCATTGTCCATAAGCACTATCCCTCATAATAAAGAGGAACCTTTCATTAAGTATTTAAATTCTTCATTATCATTACCTTATTACTTACAGAGAAATGTAATGGTAAATTCATTTGGACTTGGTTGTCTTATTTTAAAATGATTCCAAATCTCTAACCGTGACTCTGTATGGTTTGACACAATCAGAAGTTATTCCATACAAAGTGGGTTCTTTTAGGTGATCATGTGAATATAGGCAACTCAACTCCTAACTGATGTTCCATCTGCTCTTTTTTCTATGAACACTATTTATTTTAAATTTAGATACTACTGGTTCAATTTCCTAAACCCAAAAGGGAGAGGAACCAAACAGAGCCTTCTTTTATCATGTTATCCTCTTTCGGTTGTTTTCTGCATGCTGATTGAGTTTTATTGATCGAAATGGTGGGACCCACCTGTTTTCAGCTTGGAGCCCCCATTTTGTGAATCCCTTCTTATATTGTTTCTTGGTTCTGTTAAAAATGTGGAACTAAACTTTCCTTCTACTTCATAATGCAGGATGAACACTTTGGCATTGTCCCGCTGGAAGCAATGGCAGCTCAGAAGCCTGTCATTGCATGCAATAGTGGCGGCCCAGTGGAGACAATTATACATGAGGTCACAGGGTTCCTTTGTAACCCAACCCCTCATGAATTTTCTCTGGTCATGGCTAAGCTCATAAGTGAGCCCCAATATTGCTGAAAGGATGGGTAAAGAAGCACGCCGACATGTCTGTGAGGCATTCTCTACCAAAATGTTTGGCCAGCGATTAAATCGTTTTGTAGTAGATGTTGTCCAAAGTAGGCATGAATGAATGATGATATGTTAATAAATGACAGGGAAGAGTTAGGCTTGAAATATTGAATGCAAGCAATGTGTTTGGTCTGTTCTCTATTCTTTATAAGGTTGTAACCTTTTTCCTCTTTAAGAAAAGCATCCCCTATTTTTGAATGTTCTCAATCTCATCTTGACTATCCTTGCCATTTTCTAAGGTTGGCCTTCTGAGTTATATTTTTTCACTCTAGCCTGTCGAAAGCCATATCCTAAGTATCTATAACATATTGAATGCATTCAATCATACAGTCCTTAACTTCCAATCTCTTAGAACCTGTTTCCATTTTTCCCCCAGATGGAATTCATAGATTGCAGAAAGAATGCTTACTCCATCGAAAGAAATCAAAGAATGCGTTTTTTATTCCCTGCAGACGATGAAGAGCATTTTCCTTTAACAAAGAAGTCACAAACAAGGGAGATGGTTTCCCACTCGTGGTTAAACTCTCACCGGAAAATGTGAGAGTTGGCTCACCCACATTGACACCTTTCTGATGAAAAAAAAAACCCAAACAAAACACAGAATTATGTTAACACATCTTTGAGGGTCATGCTAAACAATGTACTTTATCTCTTATTTATTTTCTTTTTGGGTACCCAAGAGAAGAAAATAGGTGGCTTGACTCTCAACTGCTTTCTTCTAGTCCTAGGATAACAGCATAAAGTGTAACTTCAAGACTCAACAGATTGCATAGTGGGTTTTCTTTCTTGCATTAGTATTTTGGGACTGACCTGCATTTCTTCAGCTTCAGCAGTCTAGGGTTTTTTGCTTATTTGAATGTTTTCCAAGTTGATTTCTTCCTGTGGAGCATTTTTATGGGTCTCACTGGTTCTAACATTTGCATAGCGAAACATCTTTCCATGGAAAAATGCCTCAAATCTTCAAATGAGCTTTCTCTATCATCTTCTATAGTTTCATTTTCCTCTTCTCCACAATGGAAAAATCTGAGTGAGGAGCTGTGAGCAATTTTCAGTGGAAAAACACAAGCATCCTTGTCTTCATTTGGATGTTTTGGATTTTACACTTGAAATTTATATGGTGCTGAAAGGGTGGTAAGAGCAGAAGCATTTCATGTTCTTGTTTTTTTTTAAGGTGATTTCATGTTCTTTGCAACAAAAAATTCACAGGGTAATGGACACTTGTCTGTTTCATTGTCCAATTTCCACCGTCAAATCAACTGAGATGGATCACCAAACAGGCTCCTTAATCCTTAAATCTATATTAAGCGAAGCATTGTTCCTATTTTTATTTCCTTCATTTTATCATAATAAATTGATAATATTTCATTATATCTTTCATTTTTTTTTCAGTTATTGTGATAAAAAAGGAGTAAAATGAGAACAGTGCTCAATTTTAATAGTCCCAAATCAATTCCCATCTACAATATGTTAAAATGACGGTTCTTACCACAATGGTTGGATTATTCCACGGTTGACTGAATTAGTATGGTACCCAGGGATTAAAATCTCTATATCGGCTGAGAAATTTCTCTCCTTTTTTTTTTTTATTAAAGTTATCTATATCAATCGATACATATCATATCGAACGATATATAAAGGTTTAAAAAACTGATATATATCGGCCGAGATATTAAAATCACTGAATGTACCCATGGCCTGTAGCAGAAATGCTAAATAGAATCCCTAGCCGTAGAATTTTAAAATTTAACCAAGACTTTTTTTTTACTAAGGCAGAATCTCAGGCTTAGGTAGTCAGTCTGTATGTTCTACTCATCAAATCCTTTATAGTTTATATAGTTTTACAATAGATGTGATTTAGGCTTGATAATGATAATGATGACCCAAAGATATTTTAGGCACTAGATTTAGATTCATTAAGATACATAGTGTAATGGTATTAATTTTAATGTTCTTGGGTTAAATGACTAATAATTACTTATTGCTCTCAATTTTTAGTTAGACGTACTCTTCCATCATGTTTTGAGAATAGATGGAGACACTGGTACTTTTAATATAAAGAGATTGCACTTGTCTTTTTTGTTGATTAATCATTTGAGTGGTAAAAAAGTAAACTGATGTCCTATCAATTCAATTATATTTCAAATGTGACGAGACTTGATGACCAATTACGAGAACAATAGTAAAAATTGTCATAGATATGCATGTTGTCACCGGATTAAGCTAATGGATTTCTTGTCATGAAAGCATGGTTTTATGATCATTCACCATATGAAAACACTAAAGAATTTGATCAAAGTGAAGCTTCCCATTATTTCAGCCTGTTTTGTGACGTTTAAGCAACATGAAGATAAATTCATGGGTACTGTTTCGATTTTTCATGTACCAGCTATATATTGATAGTATAAGCTACTTCCTCCGTTCTATTTTAATTGTTCGATTTTAAAATTTTGAATTTTTTAAGGAAGGGCTTTTAAAAGTCTTATGAACTTCTCTCCAACATCATTTAACTCTTCTAATAAAGAAGAGATAGATAGTCAGAGTAGATAGATAGAGAGAGAATGGCATATAAGACAACTAAATTGGGACAGATGAAGTGTAATATAAGAAGGGCACAAAAGGAAATACCGCTGATATTTATTAAATTTTTTAAAGGTCAATATTTTGATATTAATCAAAACTTAAAATTCATATTCTGACAATCAGATTTTAGCATAATAGTTGAATATAACAAATAATGTGGGTTTAATTATGTCTATCATTATGAAGAAAAGCCTTCGAAAACAATGTAAGTGCAAGTATCTTCATCAGTGAGAAACGTGTTGAATGTGAAGTAAATTATTAATTTTTATACTAATTTTAGTTTGTGACATTAGTTGGTTAAAAAGGTTTATATTTTGTGTAGTGTGTAAAAAGATTAAATCTCTATAAAATTATATTTGAAGGCGATAATTTAATAATATTACAATTTAAATTTAATAATTTAATAGTGATGAGTATCTCAAAATAAATTTAAATCAAATATAAATTTTGTTCAAAAGATCGTAAAGGACATAGGGCTCAGGTGTAAATATAGACTCACAAGGTGTCACTCACTACCAAATGATAAAATAGGACTTTGATTCCTCCCTAAATTAGATTTAGATTTTGCATTAGGCAGAGACAATTCATCATTATTGTGTTCTTATGAGGGTTCCGTTTTTGTAAAAAAAAAAAAGAGGAAAGAGAAAAATATCAGTCGATACTGAATTTTAAACCCCTGTTTCTGTATATGAATATCAACTAAGAATGTGGATTCTTGAATGGGTGACACCTTAGTAAATCTCTTATGTTTTTTTCACAATCATCTACTACTTTATATGTAAATTAAACTTATAATGAAATTGACACGAATTTAAATTTTAAAGTCTATTTGATAAATTGAATGTCAAATAAAATCAAAATTTAAAAAATACAACTTACTCTTAAATTATACCTTTTTATATCATGATTTTGATATGATAAAATGTCTTTAGTTGGACTTTCAAAAGTTGGTTGTGAAACCAATCAAATGATTTAAGTTGAGTAATTTTATTAATTTTTAAAAAAATATAACTTCATTATATTCAATCAAGATAATTATAAATATCATATATAAAGTTAAATATTTCAAATTTATTCATCTATATGAACTCAAGTGAAATATATTAAAGTGTTTACATTCGACTTCATGCAAAAAGATTTACAACTGATTCTTGTTAGCAAATAAATATAAAAGGAAATTTCTAATGTATATTAAAAAATATCATATCAAATTTTATAAGTTGAATGTCAAAATGAGTCACACTCTTAATCTAATAAATGTCAAAAAATAAAATAAATTAAAGTGCATAATAAATTAAATTCAGCTTGTGATGTAGCACGTGCAAGCCGGTTGCACGTGAGGCAGAAAGATACTTGATGTAACTCGTGGAGACCCGATCCCCACCTCCGAACCCATTCCATGCGTCTCATCTCTCACGAGTACGACCCAAAATCCTGTTGCAAAGTTCTAGCCGTTTCCTGCATGGAAACTGCTATTTAGAGAAGATGGAAACTTCCATCGAGGCCCAACCCTGCCTATAGGTGAAGTAGGCTCGAGCCTAGGGTCTCCAAACAAGTAGGGCCTCTAAAGATCTATATAACCCGTAAAGGGCCTCGGGGCCTAGCCCAATATCCCGCACAACATCCTGCCCAAAATCCCACCCAAAATCCTTCGTTTTCACAGACAGTGTTTTCAAGTGAGCATCGCCCGTGTGTTCCGCGTTCCCAAGTGAGGAACGCGGTTCCACGTTTCCACGTGTGGACGCGAAACGTCCTTGTGTTCTGCGTTCCGTTACGCATTTCGATTTCCGCATTTTCTTCTGCCCGTTCGTCTTCTTCCACGTTTTCTATCGGTTTGTATTCCTCTTCAAAACGGTCAAAATATACGCCCTTTTCTAAATCCGAAAACACCAGCAGCGTCTTTTTTTCTTCTCTCTCACTGCGCACTCTCTCTCTCACTCTCCTCTGATGTTTCTCTAACTCTCTCCGTGTTCTCTCTCGTCTTCAGCTTGCTAAGTTGTAGACTTCAGATTTACAGGTATTTTTTTATCGATCCCGTCATTTTGAATTCTTAATGAGTGTTTGAGATCTGTTTTGAGTGTTTAGTGTTTTATTTTAAAAAAGATAATAAAAAGTAAAAAAGATAATAAAATATGAAAAACTATAACTTTATAAAAAATATTGTGATTTATTATTTTCGTCATTTCACATTAATATACATAAATAAAAACATCAACCTCAAATTGTGATGGGTGTGATTATCATGTTACAAAGCCTCGTCGAAAGAGTTCATTCCACACTTAAAAGCATTTTGTGAATACAACATTTGACTTGAGGTTATGCCACTGATTTTTCTTGATCCAATTTATTACCAAATTTGATACTGTTTCTAACTTTCTATATTGATCTATATTATATATAAGTACAGTGTAAAGCATGTTTTATCCATTCTGAATTGAAATTTGAAAATTAATAATAAAGAATAAATAACATTGTTAAGAATGTCTAATTCTTAGCTACAACTACTATAAATTGTTACAATAGAATAAATTTTAAATAATACTTTGTTATAAATTTATTTTTTATATTTTATTTAAATATTTCATACTTTATAAAAAATATATATATATTTTTTTTGAGTGTATATAAGGGTAAAAGGCCTCCTGCATAAGACCTCTAAAATCTCAGGGCTGGCCCTGCTTCCATCATAGGCTAACTCCCAATTGGGACTCATCAGTCATCAGCACAGCCGACTTCTCGAGTGCAGCTTCTTTGTTTTTCTCAGGCAAGCAAACCTCTGCTGCTGTGCAGTCCAGACACCACCACCACTCATAGCGTCCCTCCTCTGTATCCAGCCTGAGGGGCGACTTCCTGTTGCTGCTATCGGCTCTCCTGCCAGGTCCATCCCTGTCGTTTCTGCTCAGAATCAGCCCTTCTCAGCCGAGCAATCCGCCCTGTCTGCAGCCAGCCAGAATCCAGGCAGAGTGTGCTTCCGTCCCTTGCCAGATCTTCTGCTGCTTACACATCCACGTGCTTCCTTGGTTGCTGCTCGAGACTCTGCTACCGCCTGAACATCAAGAGCGACTGGCAACCACCCATTAACCCAACATCAAGAGCGACTGGCAACCACCCATTAACCCAATCAGCCGCCCGCCCATTCAGTCTTGCCGTTCCAGGTTCCTCCTCCAATCGTCCTCAGCAAAGCCGGCCTGGCTATTGGCGGTGGCCTAAGCCCCCAAATAAAAAGGGCTTCCAAGTCCACAGACTCTTTTATTATATTTTAAATAGTTAATAACGCATATTAAAGTACAAATTCATTGTTGTCATTCTGCTTAGAATGTTTGTCTCATAAACACAGGACTTGAGTTTAAATCCCGACTGTGTGTATAATAATAATTTTTATTTTTTTTATTGAGTTATTTAATAATAATAATGAGAATACCAATAATTTGAATTAATACTACTTGAAATCATTTGACTATATTTAACTATTTCAAATTTAAAACACTCAAAATTGAAAATTTATATATTGATAATTTTTCTACTCAATTTAAAGCATGGGTTTCTTAAAAAATTAAAATAATGAAAGTAACAATCATAATAATTATTATTATAATCCTCATTTTATTGAGTTTAATAATAATAATAATAAATAATTTTAATTAATAAAAAATCTTTTAAAATATATCTATCATCTAAATAAAGAGAGAGAAATCTATATTGAGTTGATAATTTTGAATTAAAAATAACCTTTTAAAATTTGAAGAGATGAAAAAACATAGCTTTATTCATTTGATCAATGTAGATTTTATTAGATGTAATATATAAGTATAAATCATTATAATTAAGATAATTTTTAGTTATTTTAAAAATATAGAAAATTTGAAAAATTAAAATAATAATAATATATTCGTTTCAAATGAGAATTTGCATTAGTGTCGCACTCGAATATGATAAAAGATGCAGTACTAAAAGAATGAATTACTACATTATATAAAAAGAATGAATTATTGTGTTCTAAATGCATAAATTGCTTATAGAATAATGTTGATTATACCAGTTACAGTTACCTATACAGAAATAAATTTGTCAAAGTTAAAATTAATAAAATCTTATCTTCGGTTTACAATATCATAAGAAAGATTGAATGGATTAACTATCTTATCTATTGAAAAATAAATGTTAAAAAAACTTTAATATATTAATTTAATTAGTAATTTTGCATCTCAAAATAAGAATAAATTTTAAATAATACTTTGTTAAGAATTTGATTATAATATTTTATTTAGTTTCACAAATTGTTAAAAAAATATATATTTTTATTTTTTGTGAGTATATAAAATGTTCATATTAAAAACTCGCCTAGGCCCTACAATCTCGGAGCCGGCCCCAGTCCTCAGTTCTGCTTCCCAAACATGAGACCATCCTATTTCTTTCTCCTTTTCTTTGTTCTTTCTTTTATTTCATTAACCCCTACCAGCCAGTTAGCCAACGTGCCAAATGCTCTTTGTCCCTTGCTTTTAATCTTCCATTTTTCCAGCCCGCCTATAGACCATGCCTTTACAGACTTCCGCAGCTAACATCAACCCACATTAACTCCCTTCCTCTCCCTGCTACAAGCGCAAATCGAACCCATCTTCCAAGCCGTCCCAGCAATGTTCCATCGTTCCAGCCCCTGTATTTTTTACTTATCCCACTTTGTTGACCATCCTTCATCTATCCCTTGACCAAGTTTGACTAAGTCATAGCCACATCCCCTTAAACCCAATCCTACTGCGTGAGCTTGATTCCCATTTAGGGTTGTTTGCCACTTTCCTCTAATTGACTATGGGAAGAGACAGAAAACGAGGTTGCCTTCACTTTCTCAACTTTCACTGAATTCATTTTCTAATTTTATTTGGGAAGATTTTCCTCTATGGAAATTGTTTCAGCAGTATTTTGCACTGGAAGCACAGGTAAAAAAAACAAATGAATGAAAGTTTTGGTTAAAGTGGAAAATCTTGCTATATTTTGGCACCAAGGAAATGTAAAAATGACTTTTGCCTCCAATATTTAGTAGAAAACTGATTGGAGAGGAAAACAGAAACAAGACTTGTGCTTAGCTTTGCCAATTTCCTCAGTTGGCACTTCAGAGAGTTATCCGCTTCATCACTATCTATGTTGGTTGGAAAATCAAGTTTAATCATAACTTGGGATTTGAAAGAATATTCATAGAGATGAATTCCTACTACTTAAGCCTTAAATGGATTTGATTCCATTTTTTTTGACAATACAAAGTTTGTGTGGAACGACTTAATTAACCATTCCTTCTATCATTTTTCATCTTTTGCCCGAAGATATTCTTACACCACTGTGGCTAACTATTGTCCTTATCGGTTCTTTAGCATATATTTTGGTAGACTATTGGGCTAAATTCATTATTATCGTTATATTTTGCCAGAGTGAAGTAAATTTCCCTGCTACCTTAATTGAGAAACTCAGAAGACCTGTAACTTGTAAAAGCTTGATTCTTCTATATATTCTCTAGTTCGATGCCTTTGCCTTCTGTGGATATAATAGAAATAATAATGAATATTATTCGATGCTGTAATGTTTATCCCTGTTTCTGTTTCTAACAGAGGGATGCAGAGCAATATCCTGTGATGAGAGATCTAGTTCTGCACCAGTCGAAGAGATCTTCACATATTTAAAGGAGAAGGTAGCATTCCAATCTGTCCCAGTCCAGAAGTATCATTTATAAATATGAGCTTAATTCTAAAGATGTTTGTTATCTATTTCTCTGACAGTGGGATGCCGTCCAAAACAAGTCTACAGTAATTACGTATGGAGTGGCTGAAATAGTCGCGCTTTGGCTATCATCTGTTGTCATCGATGCCATCGACTCGGTCCCTTTGGTACAGAGTCTACTTTTCTTTTGGTTGTTTTAATGATTTTTGAATTCCAGTTGGTTGGATATTAGAAATCACATTATATTATATGGGATATACTGTTTCTTCAACTTATCGTGAATGAACGAACACCAATGATCAAAGTTAGTGATTTCATCATAAATGGTACCTACTCCAGTTTCTGTATTGAGTGGGATTAGGGCTGCAACTCGGGTCAGGCGGGTCGGGTACATGAAAACCCAATCCGACCCGAATTGATATATTAGGAACCCAACCCGACCCGACCCGAATTCTCAACTCGAACTTCACAATCCGACCCAAGTTGATATATTAGGAACACGACCCGACCCGACCCGAATTCTCAACCCGAACTTCAAAACCTTACCCGACCCGAATTCTAATTCAAATCAACCTGAATTCTGACCCAACCCGCATTTTAAACCCATTTTAACCTAATTTTAACCGCGTCGTGTAGGGTTGTGTCGGGTAGGGTCAGATTAACTTTTAAAATCCTCAACCCGACTCGACCCTAATTTTATGCGGGTTTTTATCTTTCAACCCGACCCGACCCAACCCTCTGACTCGAAATTCTTGACCCAACCCGCATGATTTCTTGGGTCAGGTCATGTGGGTCAGGCCAAAACCTTACCCGAGTTGCAGCCCTAAGTGGGATGACCATCGTTTTGGTGAAAATGTTCAAACCACTTTTTGTTCTGAGATACACCCCCCCAATTGCACAATTTTATTTTAAACTTGCCATGAATATAATTTAAATTGTTGGATTGATCTATTTTTTATCCATCTATACATATCAATGAATTTTTGTGATTAACTTGTTTAAAACATTCTTCTCGCCAGCTTCCAAAGATTATGGAGTTAGTTGGGCTTGGATACACAGGATGGTTTGTTCATCGATACCATCTCTTCGAGGTCAAGCATTATTGATCTGTACAAATGAGAATGAGTTATTAGTGTTAGATTAGGCTAATATTACTTGATTATATTACTTGTATAGGGGTAACTTAGTCATTTTATTCATGTTCATTTAGGCTTTACCTTGTATATATTATTGTCTTAATCAATGGTAAAACCAGGATTTATTGGATTGTAATATGGTGTCAAAGCCTGAGGTTTCTCGTGGGACGGTTCGGCAACCCAGATCACGGTTGATTTTTCGTTTTGAGTTTCGATTTCGGTTTCGGTTCTTAGCCTCGCATCAGCCGCATCTGCAATCAGATCACGGTTTCGATTTTCGGGCTTCTTGTGTTGGTGGTGAGGGATTCACAATGGCCGGTGAACGTGGTGATTCCCTCCAGGCCATTAGTGTGAAGCTCACTGATATCACATATACTTATTGGGCATATGTTATGAGAAATTTTTTGACCGGCAAGAACATGTGGGGTTATGTCTCTGGGGATATTGTTCCTCCTACGGACCCCAAGGCTGCTGACTTTGCTGCTTCACTGATTACTTGGACCACCTGTAATTCTAAAATTATCACTTGGATCAATAATTCCGTTGAGCTCTCCATTGGGATGCATCTTGCAAAGTTTTCTACCGCGAAAGAGATTTGGGATCATTTAGAGAGACTGTATACGCAGTCCACCTTCGCTAAGCGATATCAACTTGAGAATGATATTCGCTCTGTTAGACAGGGAGATATGAGCATTCAACAGTTTTATTCAGTCATGACTGGCTTTTGGGATCAACTTGCATTAACTGAACCCGCAGGCCTCAGTTCCGTTACACTTTATTGCACTTATAGAGAACAAGGGCGACTCATTCAATTTTTTACTGCTCTTCGAGATGACTTTAAAGCACTTCGGGGCTCTATTCTTCATCGTAATCCCCTTCTCTCTGTTGATGCAGTGGTTCACGAACTCCTAGCTGAAGAAGTTCGTTTGAAGTCACATGGCGACAATCGTTTTCTTTCTCTGCCTAGTCAGACTGTTTTAGCTGTGCCATTCCGGTCTTCCTCTAGCTCACAGAGTCGACAGCGTCAAGGTGGGAGAGTTGGAACTGCTAATTGTCGTTACTGTAACCAAAAAGGTCACTGGAAAGCCCAATGTCCTTTGTTATTGAGAAGCCAGCAACAACAGCAACAACACATG
This sequence comes from Chimonanthus salicifolius, assembly GCA_013350335.1. Classification (NCBI taxonomy): domain Eukaryota; kingdom Viridiplantae; phylum Streptophyta; class Magnoliopsida; order Laurales; family Calycanthaceae; genus Chimonanthus; species Chimonanthus salicifolius. The sequence continues at coordinate 18,205,103 of CM023534.1, forward strand.
CCGCTTCCTAAGCCACATCACACCGCTACTGTTGTTTTGTCTGGGGATGCGGCCTCACCTTTGCCTCCTTTGTTTCCACACCAGCGAATGCGGCATCACCTTCGACCCCTTTCATCTCCACCCTTGCAGACCAGTTGCAGCACTTCCTCTCTTCTCACCAGCCTAATGCATTGTCTTCTCTACGTTTGACTCATTCAGCATCTTTAGGTATTTCGCCTTCTACATGGGTCTTTGACTCTGGAGTTACTCATCACATGACTCATGATGTTGCTTTATTCACATTGTTATCTCCTTCTTCTTCACATGTTTCTGTCTTAACTGCCAATGGTGCTTCCTTGCCCTTGGCAGGGATTGGTTCCATTATGTCCTCTTCTTTACATCTTTCTGATGTTTATTGCATACCTCATCTTACTCTGAATTTGATTTCTATCAGTCAACTATGTGATTCTGGCTATATTGTTAATTTTTCTCCTACTTGGATTTCTGTGCAGGATCCTCATTCCCAGAGGCTGATTGGGACCGGCCGTAGAGAAGGAGGATTATATGTCTTAGAGAGGCTTCGCGTTCCTGCTGTCGTTGCCTCTTCAGTTGATTTATCATCTTTTCGTTTGAGTCTCATTTCATCTAGTTTTTATTTGTGGCATTCTCGCCTTAGTCATGTTTCTAGTTCCTATTTAAAGTTTTTAACTTCTACATGGGCTTTAGGAAATTTAAATAGTAGTGATATTTCTGACTGCAGTTGATGTAAACTTGCAAAGTTTTCTGCTTTGCCTTTTAATAAAAGTTCATCTATTTCTCTTGCTCCTTTTTATTTAATTCATTCTGATGTGTGGGGACCAACCCCTCTTCCCACCAAAGGGGGTCTCGATATTATGTCTCTTTTATTGATGACTATTCCCGTTTTTGTTGGATTTATTTGATGAAACGCCGATCTGAATTTCTCACCATCTTTCAAAAGTTTCGTGCACTCATTCGCACACAGTTCTCTGCCACTATTAAATGCTTTCGAGGTGATCTGGGTGGTGAGTATACCTCTAGTACTTTCTTTGATTTGCTTCCCTTAGATGGGACTGTTCATCAATCCTCTTGTACTGACACTCCCAAGCAGAATGGGGTTGCAGAGAGAAAACATCGGCACATCATTGAAACTGCTCAATTTCTGTTACTCTCTACTAGTATTCCTAGCCTCTTTTGGGGAGAAGCGGTTCTCACAGCGACTTATGTGATTAACCGAATCCCTTCTGTTATCACTTCTGGCAAATCTCCATTTGAACGTTTATATGGCAAAATTCTAGACTATTTCTCCTTGAAAGTTTTTGGTTGTGTATGTTTTGTCCTTCGTCCACATAATGAGCGCACAAAATTATCTGCACGGTCTGCACTGTGTATTTTTCTTGGTTATGGTGAAGGTCAAAAGGGATATCGTTGTTATGATCCCACTGCACAGAAGTTGTATGTCTCACACCATGTTGCTTTTATTGAACATATTCCTTTCTATTCTGTTCTTTCCCATTCTAGCACTCTTGGCATGTCTGAACTTATATATATTGACCCCTTCTCTCATATTGATGATTTGTCTGTATCTGATCCTGTCCCTGCTTTACCTAACTCTGTTTCTTTTATTTCTTCTACTCCTATTGAAGTTTTGCCTTCTACAGATTTTTCTCCTCCCTCTCCTGCAGCTGCCTTTCCTTCGACTTATGCTGATGAGGATCTTACTACTTCTCGTTACCCTCCACGACTCTGTAAGCCTCCTACTCGATTTGGTTATTCTTTTGATGACTTTGCTTATTCATGTTATTCATCTTCATTTTCTTTGTTTCTCACATCCATTCATACTCTCTCTGAACCAACCTCCTATAAGGAGGCTATTTGTGATCCTTTATGGCAACAAGCAATGGATGAGGAACTTTCTGCATTACACAAGACTTGTACGTGGGAGTTGGTAGCTCTTCCTTCAACCAAACGTGCCATTGGTTGCAAATGGATATATAAGATTAAGACCAGGTCTGATGGTTCTATGGAGCGATATAAGGCTTGTTTAGTTGCTAAGGGTTTTAGTCAGGAATATGGTATTGATTACGAGGAGACCTTTACCTCTGTTGCGAAAATGACTTCTGTTCGCACTTTACTTGTTGTTTCTTCAGTTCGTCAATGGTCTTTGTCGCAGATGGATGTTAAAAATGCCTTTCTGATGGTGATCTCGCTGAAGAAGTTTATATGTTTCCTCCTCCAGGTGTTGTTCATCCTCCTAGGGACGTTTGCAGACTTCGCAAGGCCTTATATGGTCTCAAACAAGCCCCGCGAGCATGGTTTGACAAGTTCTCAACAGTGATTGCGTCCCTTGGTTTTCACTCCAGTGCTCATGACTCTGCTTTATTTGTTCGCTGCACTTCTGCTGGTCGTATCCTTCTCCTTTTGTATGTTGATGACATAATCTTGACAGGTGATGATCTTGATGGTATTGCCCTGTTAAAGTTACAGTTGCACAACACGTTTGACACGAAAGACTTGGGGCCCTTGCGATATTTTCTCGGGATAGAAGTTGCCTCTTCACCGAAGGGTTATCTTCTCTCTCAATCTAAGTATGCTGCTAATGTTCTTCGAAGAGCTCGTATTACTGACACTAGACCGGTTGCAACACCTTTAGAGCTCAATGTTCATTACACTTCCTCTGATGGTGTGCCTTTATCAGATCCATCACTATATCGCACTACCGTCGGAAGTTTAGTTTATCTCACCATTACGCGGCCTGACATTGCCTATGCCGTTCATATTGTGAGTCAGTTTATCTCTTCACCAACCACTGTTCATTGGGCAGCCGTTTTTCGAATTTTGCAATGGGTCGGTGATCTACTTATCTTCGAGGTACTTTATCTCAGAGTTTGTTATTTCCTTCGTCATCTACTTTGGAGCTTCGTGCATTCTCTGACCCTGGATGGGCCGGTGATCCTTCTGATCGCAAATTTACTACTGGCTTTTGTGTTTTCTTGGGTGATTCTCTTATTTCATGGAAAAGCAAGAAACAGGATGTTGTTGCTCGTTCATCTGCTGAAGCTGAGTATAGGACTATAGCTTCTACCACCGCGGAGATCGTTTGGCTTCGTTGGTTACTTGCAGACATGGGTGTCTCTCTCTCTATACCCACGCCTATGTATTGTGATAATAAGAGTGCTATTCAAATAGCTCATAACTCCGTCTTTCATGAGCGCACCAAGCATATTGAGTTGGACTGTTACTTTGTGCGTCATCATCTTCAGCTTGGCACTGTTTCTCTTCCATTTATCCCTTATGCCTTGCAACTGGTTGACTTCTTCACGAAGTCTCATACCATTTCACGCTTTGCTTTTCTTCTTAGCAAACTCTCGATGCTTACCATTGTAACATCATCAGTTTGACAGCGGATGTTAGATTAGACTAATATTACTTGATTATATTACTTGTATAGGGGTAACTTAGTCATTTTATTCATGTTCATTTAGGGTTTACCTTTTATATATTATTGTCTTAATCAATGGTAAAACCAACGTTTATTGGATTGTAATAATTAGCAGTAGCAGTATTATTTTTTCACAAATCGTAAGTTTCTGACAAGTGAGTATTGTTTTCTTCAGTCAAGCAGAAAAGAATTAGCAGATGATATTAAAGAATTAGAGAGAAAGATTGCTAGAAGGGATGACTAGGTTCAGATTGGCTCAGCCAAAAGTTTGTCAAATGTCAACTGGCATAAGCTTCTAGCCTTTGAAAAATGGTGCCTTGTAAACACCAGCAGCCAATTCCTTTTCTGTGGAAACTTAAATGTATAGAAGTTGTCTTTATAGCCAAGGAAAATATCCCCGCCCTTTTTAGCTTCAAAATGGTATCTAATATAAGAATAGTTAGACGATTGCCACTCATCTCAAAGGCCAATACCGGATATAGAGGCTTGCGTGCGCTTTGAAGATTACTTGAATGCTCTAGACACCTTGATCATAAAAAAAAGAGATAAGAATAATTAGAATCTAACATGAGAAAATACTTAATATATGAAATTCATGTTTTCAAGTATTCATTAGCGATAAATATCTTGTATTACAATTCATAATTTTTTTTGAGTTTCATAAAAATGTTCGAGTATTACAAAAATTACACACACTCTAAAATCTATCAATCACATTAAGAACTCTTAATTTAATTGTAAAATTATTTTTTTTATCTTTTTATTCAGTTTTTAACATGAAGAAGCATCTTAAAAAAATTGACTTTTATCAAAATTTTAGATGAAAAATCATACAAACACCCTACAAATTATGTGTTAACACATTTCCATTGAATTTTGTAAGCATTAAATATTATTTTATAAAATTACTTTTTAAAAAAATCTGAAATTTGAGCTTATTATAGAGTTGAAATTTGAAAAAGTTGATGAAAATAACTCATAATGATCAAAATTGATGAAAATAGTTTAAAAAAACTCAAAAATCAAATAATTTCCTTTTAAACTTCTTCACATTCAAAAAAACAATTATGAAAATAATTAAAAAATTGGTTGAAAATATTTTTTTATAAAAATCAACATCGGCCGATACTGGCCAATACGTAGTAGCTGTACCATTACGATCGTCATGCTGATTTGATACTAATGACAAGCTGACACATTGCATGATGATGACGAACATGATTGTTGACACTCCCAATATAGTCCATATACAGTCTCAAATATATACATAAGGGATTCTAATTACATCTTCAATGGATCCCACTTGAAGGAGGAGACCAGGCCTAAACCCTAACTTAGAAGTGGTAGTCGAATGAGAAGGAGGCACAAGATAGTTAAAATTTAGTCAATTTACCTATTTTTTTCATTGGTAAGAAATGAACAGTAGTTTTATAGGCATATTTGAAGCATCAAATGATATCAGATTTTCACAAAAATGGATTTGTTAGAAAGCTTGTTCAATTACTTTTCCAACAAGCCTCAATTTGCATAATTTTTATTTACGTAGCTTGAGTTATAACGGTTTTTCTAAGTAGATGTCAAATGAATGTCTCAAGACCTACTCTCTCCTCGTGGCCAGCTTCTCTCCTACTTTTGGTTGAAGACTCTTAGTTGAAACGGCAAGTCACAAGTCCAAAGTGTCCTCATGCCATTGGTAGGCCATTAATCTCTTTGATTTTGATTGGTTGCAAGTAGGTAGATAGGATTAAGGTCTAGAATGACTCACGCCAATTGAATGTTTGGAAATGGTTACCACACCACAATCCCTTAATTTTCTCTAATTTTCATGCCTATATAATCTAATTTTACCATTGTAATTCCCCCCTCAATTATAGTATAAATAGAGGTGGGATGTTCCATTTTAAGCCACCGAATTTTGGCTAAAGTTATTTTGAAGTTAATTACTTCCAGAGAGTTGGAAATTTTTTCTCAAGTAAATTTCTCATTGTTTCTAGTTTCTTTAATTTAATTGAATTAATTGAATACTTGTTTCTCCACATTTTAATTCATCATATAAATTAAGTCATTTTGAATTCTAGAATAGCATATTTCTTTTAATTCACTTAAACTAGAAACTAATTTATTGAAATTTAGTCTACTTCCTAAGATTTGCAAGTGTTCGTTTTTGAAAAAGAAACCACTTTGATTTTTTCTGGAGTAAGATTTCAATTTGATTTGTTAATTGAAGACTAAAAAAGGTCCAGAATACCATCTTAACCTTCATCAGCTTTTCATAAATTTACTTTCTTTTATGCATAAATAAGAAATTCAGCCGAATAATTTGGGGTAGTTGCAGTCATGCTAGACTCATCTGGGCTGAAATGTTGTTTCTTATCTTATTGTTTCCTTTTATCGCTTCCCAAATTTTAGTTTTCTAATTTTCCGTAATATCTTCCTTGATTGAAGAAAGGAATGCTTTATTTATTGCTTAGAGTTGAAAGTAAACATATGAAGAAGAGTTTATTCCAAATCAACTCACGGAGTTAGGAGGCCGGGTTCCACCATTTCTTTTTTTCTCTCTTCTTCCCTTTTTTTTTTTATTTTAAACCATAGTTATAGATACATCTAAACGCACAGAACAACGCGGGTACGCTTCAAAATCTAACTTTATGGATTCATGCTGGGTTTTTTATATGGTGCATACCTAAATAGCGGAATCCATAGTGATTTTGAATTCCCACTTATTAATTGGGTCCAGGTCTTGGTCTGAGTCCATGGTCCAAATTCAACCAAATGAAATCCCTAAACTAGAACCCTACAAATTGTACAATGGTGCCCTACAAGTTTGACCATTTTAATGGAACACTAATTTTCCTAACTATTTTGAGGTGACTTTTTTTCATATTAGAAGTGAGACCAATCTTCGCAAACACAACACTCGTAAGCCTCACGATCAAGTTTAGCCTTGGAGTGGTCGAACTGAGGATTACAGTTCTAATCCCACAAAAGTTCAATCTAACTGAGCCATCTGTACAAGTTAACGAGACACTCATTGTGCACTACTGCCATGGTTTTCGTTTGTCCAAGTCACATACTTAGTGTGCTGATGATTTTAGATGGGCTTAATGATGTAGAATTTAGGAAAATAAACCCCAAAAGAAAAAAAAAAAAATGTAAAGTTGGTCGAAGAATGATGATTATGCAGCGTTTAATAGCTTGGCTATGCTTCAAATCTTCAATTTCCTCCGTCCATCTTATAATCTTAATAGGGCCGTGTTACTTGAACAACATGGCCTTCTTGGTTGGCAGGGTTCAAAATTTGATGGGGCCGAGATCTCAATCTCGGACGAATTTTAGACCCCTACTTGGTGGACAATAGAGTAGCACAAACTTCAATTTGCAAAAATTATGCAAAAAATTATTTATTGTGAATCAATTCAAAAAAACTGATGTCTCAACTTTTAGATTGTTGGGTGCATTGTCATTGAAAGTTTCACAATAATTTGTAGTTACAACAGATAATTTCTCATTTGTTTGCAATCATTTCTATGAAAATTTGATTTTTTTAGAACTTTTATTTTTGTAACAAATGTAATTTATAGACTTTATGTTTCATTATTATCAATTTCTATTGTGATGCGACAAACAGGTTCTTACAGTGTTTCATCAATCAAATTTTATCGGTTATTGGTGAGGTGTGGGTTTAGGCCTTTCATGGGACGAAGCAGTGTCAAGTCCAATTCGAACCCATTTCAAGTGAATGGGTTCCTTTGAACATATATAAATAGCCTAATGTGGTTGGGTTTCGAATCATTATTTAGCCCATCTACCTAAATGAGTGGGCTTAGGTTTATAGAGTAAACTCACGAAGTCTGGACCTTTCGTGTAATCAGTCCACATAGGTTACATTTAGTCATTTTTCCTTTCTATAATTTGTTGAAAAGAATTATGAACACCTACATGGAATAAGAGAATGACCATTGAATGACTTTGTTGATCAGAAATTGACCGGAGAAGAGGGTGAATTGGGTCAATACAAACTTTTTAGATTTCTTAAATTACACAAATTTGAAAAAATAAAATGTAAACTCTTAATTAAATAATGCACAAGTAAATAGAAGAGTAGAGAAGATAAGGAAAGATTGAACTCAAGATTTTTATAAGGTTTGACGTCCTTACTTACTTCATCGCCTCAAGTACACCATTTAAGGATTAAAATCACTAAGTTTCTCCTTCAATGGTGGAGAAGAAACCAATTACAAAACTTGAGTATATCACTCTTCAGATTTGAAGCAGAAGACCGTCTCCTATCTCCACTAGGATTACACCAACTCTTTACAAATGAATCTCTCAAATAAAAGCAATAAGGTTACAAAATGTAACTCAGGAATTGTTAGCGTTTATTAGCGAAAATAATAAACACACCCGAAAATAATGTCAGAATAAATCACACAAGCACAACACCAAAGAATTTACGTGGTTCGACCCACCTTTGGCCTACGTCCACAGAGCGTAAATCCTTTTATTAAGAGAAGAGATACAATTACAAGAGAGATCCAAGTAGTTTGTACCCAAACTAAAACCAGTGTCTCCACCAACCAGCAACTCACGATCAGCACCTTGCCAATCTTACCTCTGCTGTCTTGCTGATCTGCTATACACGGTGTTGTATTCAGCCTGCCCTGCAAGCTATTCCTCCTGTGAACACAATATGCAGACCCACTCCTCTCTGTATGGCAGAACCGAATCTGCTGTCCTTTCCTCTCAGTCGTGGTGTTTGTCCTGTCCAAAGCACTCCTCAAATCTCTTGAGTATATATAGATGGCAGCCAGTCGGTCCCTTGACTTTAACTAAGCAATTGCCTATTACATAAACTTCCCACGTTGAGAGTCCTTTGCTAATAAGGACACGTCTCTGTTATTGGAGTCTTGCTAAGAATACACCATGTATATATTAAGACATTGCCAAGAATTAACAGATTCGTGTACAGTTGTTGCCTAAATCCAATAGGATTTCCTTCTACTCTTTAAGAATATGATTCAGCCTCTTTCCTTATTTGGAGTCTTACCCAATTTTATGATTGGATTTGAGCCACATACGCAACAATCTCCACCTTGGCGAGAATCCACCGATCCTCTAGAGATAATTGTGACAACGCTCTCCACTGCATCTACACATTATGCACCCCTGTGGACACCGACCACTCCTGGCCAAGCTCCACCTGCAGTTGCATCCTTTTGCATCTCAGTACGAGATGCACGCATCCCCACGCTCAGGGATGCTCCACCTGTCTTCTTTAATTAGAAGAATTGGCCAAACCCAAGCCTTGCTTGGACTTGACAGCTATCCACCGCTTTGTCGGACCCGTCGTACTTTTCACTTTGTGGCACATCGACGTTTTTACCTTTCCCTTCGTGCTTTCACCTGCATCATGGAAACCAGACAAAAAACCACAACCATCTAGTGCAAAAGTAACTTTACTCTTCGGGTCAGTCCTCACTGGAGTCTTGCGGGTCCTTCTCCTTCTGTCCACACCCCAATTAGGAGATCCTTGCTGTCTGTCAATTACTGTGTTCCCTAACAGCGTATACAGACTACCTTGTCTCTTTCCCTTCATAACTATCATAGCTCCCTTAACCACTTTGAGAACCCCATCCTTAGTTTTGAAGGCGAATCCCTCCGATTCGAGAATACCCAATGAAATTAAATTCATTTTTAAATCCGGGACATGACGCACATTCTCAAGCGTCTTCACCATACCATCAAACATTTTGATTTTTATAGTCCCGATCCCGATAATTTTGCTAATTGCCCCATTACCCATTTGGACAACTCCTCCATTGCATGGTTTGTATGTATCAAACCATTCCCTCATCGGACACATCTGATAGGTACACCCTGAATCTAAAATCCAATTATTGTTTAGATTTTCCGTACCTTTTGTGACTGTACACACAACTACTTATGCTATAGCATCACGATCATCGCTTGATTGAGCTGAATTTTGTGATCTGGCCTCCCGATCACGTTTCAGCTGATTGCAGTCCCTTATCATGTGTCCTTTCTTCTCACAATAATAGCAGCTGAATTTACCTGCACCCCTTGATTTTGACCTCGACCACCTTTGGTTTTTGGAGTCTCTCCCGACTCCTCTGCCGCGCTGCTATTCCACCTGAGCCAACACCAGTCCACCTGAATTGGATGTATTTGTTGGCGCCCTGATGGTCTCCGTCTGCAGCAATGCAGCGATCACCTCGTCCACTGTCACGGTCTCTCTACCAACCAGTAGAGTGGTCACCACTGTATTAAAGGAAGGGGGAAGAGACGCCAATAATATTACGGCCTTGTCGACCTCCTCAAATCTCACATCAACACTCGCTAGTTGAGTGATGATTTTGTTGAATGCATGTAGATGATCTAGGAAGTTGGTTCCTTCTTCCATCCGCAACTGGTACAGTTGTTTTCTCAGGATCAACTTGTTTGTGAGCGACTTCGCCATATACAGAGTCTCCAATTTCTTCCATAATTCTGTTGCAGAAGTTTCATCAAAAACAAGATATGTTACCTCCGGTGCCAAACACATCCGTATGGTTGCCACCGCCTTCATCTGTAGTTCATTCCACGCATCATCTGACATGGTATCCTTTATTTTGTCCTTCCCTTTCTCGTCAGAAGAACTTGGCTTCTTCCTCTCATGCAGTGCTTTATGTAGCCCTTGATGTACAAGAATATCCTTTACTGAACTCCGCCAAAGGCTGAAGTTGTTTTTCCCGTCGAAGGGCTCCACCTCGAACTTTGTGCTCGGCAGTCCTCTCATGCCCATTGTGTTGTATTCCGATCTCCCACAATTCCCTGGTCTCCAACCAAAGCTACTGATACCCCTTGTTAGCGTTTATTAGTGGAAATAATAAACACACCCGAAAATAATGTCGGAATAAATCACACAAGCACAACACCAAAGAATTTACGTGGTTCGGCCCACCTTTGGCCTACGTCCACAGAGCGTGAATCCTTTTATTAAGAGAAGAGATACAATTACAAGAGAGATCCAAGTAGTTTGTACCCAAACTAAAACCAGTGTCTCCTCCAACCAGCAACTCACGATCAGCACCTTGCCAATCTTACCTCTGCTGTCTTGCTGATCTGCTATACACGGTGTTGTATTCAGCCTGCCCTGCAAGCTATTCCTCCTGTGAACACAATATGCAGACCCACTCCTCTCTGTATGGCAGAACCGAATCTGCTGTCCTTTCCTCTCAGTCGTGGTGTTTGTCCTGTCCAAAGCACTCCTCAAATCTCTTGAGTATATATAGATGGCAGCCAGTCGGTCCCTTGACTTTAACTAAGCAATTGCCTATGACATAAACTTCCCACGTTGAGAGTCCTTTGCTAATAAGGACACGTCTCTGTTATTGGAGTCTTGCTAAGAATACACCATGTATATATTAAGACATTGCCAAGAATTAATAGATTCGTGTACAGTTGTTGCCTAAATCCAATAGAATTTCCTTCTACTCTTTAAGAGTATGATTCAACCTCTTTCCTTATTTGGAGTCTTACCCAATTTTATGATTGGATTTGAGCCACATATGTAACAGGAATAGCTCTCAAAGATGTACGAATTTTGTAATACCCTGCCCCGAATTAAGCATGTCTTAGCTAAATTTCGTATTTTAACCGGTTGTTCTCGAGGTTTTCAGTCAGGGCTTCAAGGAAAGCCCAAGTTTGGCCCAATCCGAGCTCGTGAGCTCAGAGATCCAGCCCGTTCAGCTGGAGGGGTATTTTGGTAATTTGCCGATTGTTGTGATTATTTCTCTAAATTGTGTGATTTGATGATCTTTATTGGTGAATAATACTCTCTTTAATGAAGAATTGCATTTATTATTTTAAAATGATTTAATTTTCAGAAAATAATATTTATTTATCGCCCGTCGGAACCCCGAAAGAGAGTTTTAATTATTTTAAATAATTTCGGGAAAAAGATAAATTTTGAAAATGGTATTGGGTGTTAGACCATTTTAAGATTGATCTAGATATTTCATTTCATCTCAAAATAAGATTTACAAATTAGTTATTTTTACATTTGTTTAATTAAGTAATTTTGGGTAAAATGTGATTTTGTTTAAATCAAAGGTTTTTATTGAGAGATAAAAACTGAAATTTTTATGGTAACCTAAGTTTTAAAAACCCAACCCATCTATAGGGTTGGATCTGATTTTGGAGTTTTAAATTTATTACTCATAGTTCAAAAATCAGTTTTTATTAATCTGAGGCCCTTTCTGCAAATAGAAAATTTTCAAGGGACTGATCTGCAAAAGCAGAGCAGCCTGCACACGGCATGCCGCGTGCACTGGCCGTTCGGCGGTGATCATCACCTTCTGCCGTCCCGTCCCATCGGATTTCAGCCGATTTTCCGGCGAGAGGAGCCTATAAATTCAAGTCCCCTTCTTCCTTTTCAAATCCCAGCAATTCTTCTCTTCTCTGCTCTCTGTTTGATTTCCGACCGACCGAACCTGAGCTGCTGTTTTTCAGTAACAGTAAGCTTAAGGAAAGATTTTCAAAAATCTGAATTTCAACCCAGGAATCAAAACCAAGGTATCCATTGCATTCCTTTTTAAATTCTAACCGATTTAGAATCAAGAAAATCAGTTTTTGACCATGTTTTCAATCAGAAAAACCAGTTTTAAGTTTTAAGGAAAACCATGGGTTTCATGTACCCGTGAGGATTTGACCTTAAAATCGGATGGCCCTTCGAGCTTCTGAGCTCCAAACCAATCCCTGTGGAAAGAGGGCTCCCAGAGGAGTCCATCAAACCAGACCGATGTGAAAAACGAATCCGGGAAGCCCTCCCTTTTTGGAATCGTATTTCACTGTTCATCCGCCGTCACTGTCTGCAGGTGCAGACAGCTGAGGAAGACGACTCTCGGAAGGTCCGAGAGCCGTTCTTCGGAAGGTCCGAACCTTCGGACGGTCCGACCCTCGGACGTTCCGAGCTTCACCCCGAAGCCCAGCACGCCCGAGGTAAACCTGACCCTTCGGACGTTCCGAGCTCACCCGAAGCCCAGAACGCCCGAGGCAAGCTTTTGGGCGGACCGAGCCCAGCTCGGAAGGACCGAGCCAAGCTCGGAAAGGCCGACCCTCTCGGACGTTCCGAACCTAGTATTCGGACGTTCCGAACTCTGTAGACCCACCGAGACTCCTGTTTTCTGTTTTCTCTGTTTCGGATGGACTTCGGAAGGTCCGAGACCCAGTCTTCGGACGATCCGAAGTAAGGCCTCAAGATCCGAGGCCAGTAACTCAGTTTGGAGTGGTTCGGACGATCCGAAGCCACTGTACCCTTGTTCCGAGGTGATGTTCCGAGGGACCCATTTTGAAAATGATAAAATATTGTTGGAACAATGTTTTTGTCTAATATTATTGATTATTGATGTGTCTTATAAATTGTTGTGATTTATACCCCCTTGTTAAATAAAATTGTACTAACTCATTTTCCTCTTATTATTTATAGTGTAAATACTATAGTATACGCTTTCAGTCCGACACTAGTCGGGAACTGAGTGATTCACTTTCAGGACGACACTATAGTCGGGTACTGGGTGACCTCGAGGCCTACTCAAAATGTCAGCTCTGGTCCATATCCAGAAGACAACCGAGAAGTGACCAGAGGATCTAGACCTTACTCAATAAGTCAATCTGGTCAATGCCCAGAAGACAATATGAGTTTGGACTGAGCCCCTTTTTACTATATTATTATCTTGTGGATAATTTAAAAAGGATAGAAACCAAGTAAGAGACTCATTTCCATGAACCCTGTATATTTTGTGGGAAAACGTGTGATTTCCAAAATACTACGTATAAGTACGTATCTGATATGTATATTGATTGTGCACTTGTATGTTGTTTGACAGAGACCGCGAAACCACACGATCAAGGTGAGGGAACTTAACTTTGCAGTTAAAATGTAAACAGGTTTGGTTATTGGATATGGATATCGAACAATGAGTGGTTTCAGATTTGATGAACCCACTCATATGTCTGAATGTGACGCACTATGGTAAGAGTGCTTATGATGCTGGCCTAGACTCGACGCACTGTGGTAAGAGTGCTGACGATGATTGTGATATTACGATGTTGATCGTATGAGTGTGTATTACTGCTCCCACGTGCCTGGACTATTGAATCAATATCGGCCATATGAGAGATGGTTTATGTCTACTGGACCACGGGTGGACTGTGGGGCGTCAGTTGCTGACTTGAGGGTGTCAGTACCGGCTACGTTTAAGAGCCGGAGATATACTTGCAAGGATGTATTTTGACCGTGTCGGGACTTAATACTATTGTTGTCAATATGGTGCCAAGAGGTTACGGTGGATGACAGTAGTAATGGAAAGATGATGAAAGGATGAAAATGATGATGAGGCTTTATATTGTGATTCTATTATCAAACATGAGATGTTATATTACAACTGTTGATTATATATTCACCTGTTGTTTACTTAACTGCATTGTTATATTTCTTTCACTGGGCTAGTTAGCTCACCCCACTCACCTTTCAGGCATTGAACCAGAGGAGGAGGACCCTCCGTTTGAGGCTTAGTGTGGTTAAGCTGCGGCGTTGCTTTGGGATTCCCACTGAGGGGAATACCCTTGTGTTTATACTTTCTGGTTCTTGGAACCATTTTCCTTTGTAAAGTACCGAGTGTGGTACTTGGCGTGCGTCAATGGGTTGAACTAGGACTGCTGCGTTTCTGTAGCTACTCTGATGTGATTTTGTAAACGATGTAATAGGCCATGTTGCCTTTTTGACAATGTTTGGAATGATGAATCAATGATTGAATTTTCCTACGCCTTGTATTAATCAATGTTGGGTTTGATTTGAGCATGTTATGTTATGTTGTTATTATGTTTTGGTTTTTGAGAGAAGCATATGGTACATGTTTGAGTCCACTTAACGGGCTAATGTGTAACCACTGGGCCTAACTGTTGATCCGGCCCAGTAAGAATGCTTGTGGTTCAGTTTATCTTTCAAAAAAAAAATCAGTCGCGTTCCGGGCCCATCGGTCGGGTCGGGGCGTGACAGCTTGGTATCAGAGCATAGGCTCAAACTCTAGGACTGTGATGGGTTACGACCTAGTTAGACTTGTCCCTATGTTGGAGGACCAGGGGACATACCCTGTTTGACCTATAGAGTGTTCAGATATAAGTCAGCGACTTATCCGGACAACCTCTATTACCTTGGTGTTGGTGTAGGATCTTCTTCGAAAGATTAGAGTGTGTCGGAATTTCGGGGAGATTTTGTTTTGTAAAGGTTGAGTCTTGTCATGTTATTTTGTTGGGTTTTTCAAACCCTAATGTTTGTGATTGTAATGCTTTGAAATGTTTCCTAATGTATTGTACAACTTGTGTGATATTTGTCTTGAATCTCTGAAAATGGTTAAGTAATATTTACAATTGTAAATAACAGATGTCGGGACCCAACGCTAGTAGGACCGTTTACCGTGGGAGGAGGACTGGTCTTCCACCCCGTAACTTATCCAACGAGGCGATCAGAGCGGCAGTTGAAGCATTTCGGCAGATAGCTGAAAATATGCGAGTTCCGCCAGTCCAAACGCCAGAGGAGAGAGTCACCTCGGCTCTGAAAGAGTTCAAGCGTATGAACCCGATGAGTTTTTCGGGAACAGAAGACCCTAGTGTTGCAAGGAACTGGCTGACTCAAATTAGCTGGATCCTTAATACCTTAGCAGTTGCCAACAACTTGCGAGTGACCTTGGCAGCATACCAGCTTGAAGGGAATGCCTACGAATGGTGGGAAGCGATGAACTTGGTTCGTAACCACGAGCCAATGACGTGGGAAGAATTCTCTACAGCCTTTCTGGCACGTTATTTCCCAAAGAGAGTGCAGGAAACGCGGATGAAGGAATTCCTCAACATCCAACAAGGTTCGGACTCTGTGGCGCAATACGCCAGGCGCTTCACCGACTTGATGCCGTTTGCACCTTGGATCGCGGCAAACGAAGAGGAAAAGATTCAGCATGTTGGGAATGAACTCCGACCGTATGTACAGCAGCAAGTAGCCGGCCTAGTTTTCGACACTTTGAAAGAAATCTTCGATCGAACTTCGAAGGAAGAGGCAGTAAACTCCATCAATTGGAGCATCAACAGCTCCCAGAGACCTTCTTCCAACAAGAAGACTAAGTGTAACCAGCAGAAGCCACTCCGTAAGAAAAGGCCCTTCTTTAAGAAGAGCAAGCCTAGCACAGGACAGTCAAGTCGGCCTGACTCCCGACGATTCGTGTGCTTCACCTGCAGCCAGCCTGGGCATACTTCAAAGTCTTGCCCATCAGGAGGAAAGAAGGTGTGTCATCGTTGCAAGAGAACCGGACACCTCCTTAGGGAGTGCCCCTTTATCGGTGGAGCTATACCGTCGCAAGGCACACAAGTTTCTCTCTCGGTGGCGCGACCGTCCGTCGGTCAAGGTTCTCAGCAGACCATTCAAGAGAGAGTCTACACGATTGAGACTCAGAAGGAAAAGCCAGTGGAGAATACCGTGTTGGAAGGTACCCTTGATCTTTTTAGTCTTTTGACTCGAGTGTTGTTTGATACCGGTGTTTTGCTTTCCTTTATTTCCTAGAACTTGTTGTGATAGTTTGGGTTTGAAACCGGTAGAAGTAGTTAAACCACTAATGGTAGTTTCACCTTTGGGTAAGAAGGCTTTGGCAAACCAAGAGTGTAGATCTTGTGTTCTGAAGATTAGCAGAGTGGAGTTGTCCTATGATTTTCTAGTTCTGGAAATGACGGACTTTGACATCATCCTTGGTGTGGATTGGATGTCTGTTTTTGGAGTCTTGATAGACTGCCCTCAGAAGAGGATTCATGGGGTCTCCTCAACCGGTGAGAGGTTTGTTGAGAAGTTGGTACCCTATGAAAGGATGAGAGTCACTTTCTCTGGCCTTAGGGCGTATCCCGGTAGTGTGGTGGCAAGCATGGGTTGGGAAGATGTAGGTGGTGTAGGGTCTGTTGCTCCTCGGGTGGTGTGTGAGTTTATGGATGTTTTTCCTGACCAATTGACTGGGCTACCTCCACGCCGAGAGATAGAGTTTGTTTTAGACCTACAGCCAAGAACATCTCCCATTTCCATAGCACCTTATCGGATAGCGCCGGCAGAGACGATAGAGCAAGCTATGTAGGTAGAATAGCTTCTTAGGCTTGGTTTTATCCGTCAGAGTAACTCGCCATGGGGCGCACCTGCTCTCTTTGTGAAAAAGAAGGATGGATCGATGATGATGTGTTTGGATTACCGACGGCTTGACAAGGTAACTATTGAGAATAAGTATCCGTTGTCTAGAATAGACGACCTCTTTGATCTTTTGGGGGGGGAATCAAAGTGCTTTTCGAAAATCAATTTGAAGTCGAGTTATCATCAGTTGCGGATTTGAGAGGAAGACTGCTATTCGGACACAGTATGGCTTGTACGAGTTTGTTGTGATGCCTTTTGGTTTGACGAACGCGCCAGCCATGTTCATGGACTTAATGAATCGTGTGTTTCGACCGTATCTGCGAGAGTTCGTGATAGTCTTCATCGACGATATCTTGATCTTTTCGTCGTCAGAGGTAGGAGACAAAGCGCTGCTAGGACCTGATCTAGTGCGTGAGACGTCAGAGGAAGTTGAAGTGATCAGACAGCGTCTCAAAACAGCTCAGAGCAGACAGAAGAGTTATGCTGACAAAAGGCGACGACCTTTGGAGTTTACAGTTGGCGACCAAGTTTTCTTACGTGTGGCACCACGTCATGGAGTGCAGCGGTTCGGGCGCAAGGGAAACCTATCACCTCGATGTGTTGGACCCTTTGAGATCTTGAAGAGGATAGGTGAAGTGGCCTATCAGTTGGATCTTCCTCAAGCTTTGGAGAGAGTGCATAGTACGTTCCACGTGTCTATGTTAAGAAAGTACGAGCCTGACCCGTCGCATGTGATCAGTTTTGAAGGTATTAAGGTATCAGAGGACTTAACTTTTGAAGAAGTGCCAGTCAAGATTCTACAACGTCGGACTCAAGAGCTCAGGAGGAAGTCTATAACCCTAGTGCGGGTGCTGTGGCAACATCGCAACGTGCAACATGAGACGTGGGAACCTGAATCGACGATGCAGAAGTTGTACCCTGGCTTGTTCACAGGCCAAGAAGGTAGGGTTTGTTCTAAATTTCGGGACGAAATTTTCTTTTAGGAGGGTAGGATGTAATACCCTGCCCCGAATTAAGCATGTCTTAGCTAAATTTCGTATTTTAACCGGTTGTTCTCGAGGTTTTCAGTCAGGGCTTCAAGGAAAGCCCAAGTTTGGCCCAATCCGAGCTCGTGAGCTCAGAGATCCAGCCCGTTCAGCTGGAGGGGTATTTTGGTAATTTGCCGATTGTTGTGATTATTTCTCTAAATTGTGTGATTTGATGATCTTTATTGGTGAATAATACTCTCTTTAATGAAGAATTGCATTTATTATTTTAAAATGATTTAATTTTCAGAAAATAATATTTATTTATCGCCCGTCGGAACCCCGAAAGAGAGTTTTAATTATTTTAAATAATTTCGGGAAAAAGATAAATTTTGAAAATGGTATTGGGTGTTAGACCATTTTAAGATTGATCTAGATATTTCATTTCATCTCAAAATAAGATTTACAAATTAGTTATTTTTACATTTGTTTAATTAAGTAATTTTGGGTAAAATGTGATTTTGTTTAAATCAAAGGTTTTTATTGAGAGATAAAAACTGAAATTTTTATGGTAACCTAAGTTTTAAAAACCCAACCCATCTGTAGGGTTGGATCTGATTTTGGAGTTTTAAATTTATTACTCATAGTTCAAAAATCAGTTTTTATTAATCTGAGGCCCTTTCTGCAAATAGAAAATTTTCAAGTGCAAAAGCAGAGCAGCCTGCACACGGCATGCCGCGTGCACTGGCCGTTCGGCGGTGATCATCACCTTCTGCCGTCCCGTCCCATCGGATTTCAGCCGATTTTCCGGCGAGAGGAGCCTATAAATTCAAGTCCCCTTCTTCCTTTTCAAATCCCAGCAATTCTTCTCTTCTCTGCTCTCTGTTTGATTTCCGACCGACCGAACCTGAGCTGCTGTTTTTCAGTAACAGTAAGCTTAAGGAAAGATTTTCAAAAATCTGAATTTCAACCCAGGAATCAAAACCAAGGTATCCATTGCATTCCTTTTTAAATTCTAACCGATTTAGAATCAAGAAAATCAGTTTTTGACCATGTTTTCAATCAGAAAAACCAGTTTTAAGTTTTAAGGAAAACCATGGGTTTCATGTACCCGTAAGGATTTGACCTTAAAATCGGATGGCCCTTCGAGCTTCTGAGCTCCAAACCAATCCCTGTGGAAAGAGGGCTCCCAGAGGAGTCCATCAAACCAGACCGATGTGAAAAACGAATCCGGGAAGCCCTCCCTTTTTGGAATCGTATTTCACTGTTCATCCGCCGTCACTGTCTGCAGGTGCAGACAGCTGAGGAAGACGACTCTCGGAAGGTCCGAGAGCCGTTCTTCGGAAGGTCCGAACCTTCGGACGGTCCGACCCTCGGACGTTCCGAGCTTCACCCCGAAGCCCAGCACGCCCGAGGTAAACCTGACCCTTCGGACGTTCCGAGCTCACCCGAAGCCCAGAACGCCCGAGGCAAGCTTTTGGGCGGACCGAGCCCAGCTCGGAAGGACCGAGCCAAGCTCGGAAAGGCCGACCCTCTCGGACGTTCCGAACCTAGTATTCGGACGTTCCGAACTCTGTAGACCCACCGAGACTCCTGTTTTCTGTTTTCTCTGTTTCGGATGGACTTCGGAAGGTCCGAGACCCAGTCTTCGGACGATCCGAAGTAAGGCCTCAAGATCCGAGGCCAGTAACTCAGTTTGGAGTGGTTCGGACGATCCGAAGCCACTGTACCCTTGTTCCGAGGTGATGTTCCGAGGGACCCATTTTGAAAATGATAAAATATTGTTGGAACAATGTTTTTGTCTAATATTATTGATTATTGATGTGTCTTATAAATTGTTGTGATTTATACCCCCTTGTTAAATAAAATTGTACTAACTCATTTTCCTCTTATTATTTATAGTGTAAATACTATAGTATACGCTTTCAGTCCGACACTAGTCGGGAACTGAGTGATTCACTTTCAGGACGACACTATAGTCGGGTACTGGGTGACCTCGAGGCCTACTCAAAATGTCAGCTCTGGTCCATATCCAGAAGACAACCGAGAAGTGACCAGAGGATCTAGACCTTACTCAATAAGTCAATCTGGTCAATGCCCAGAAGACAATATGAGTTTGGACTAAGCCCCTTTTTACTATATTATTATCTTGTGGATAATTTAAAAAGGATAGAAACCAAGTAAGAGACTCATTTCCATGAACCCTGTATATTTTGTGGGAAAACGTGTGATTTCCAAAATACTACGTATAAGTACGTATCTGATATGTATATTGATTGTGCACTTGTATGTTGTTTGACAGAGACCGCGAAACCACACGATCAAGGTGAGGGAACTTAACTTTGCAGTTAAAATGTAAACAGGTTTGGTTATTGGATATGGATATCGAACAATGAGTGGTTTCAGATTTGATGAACCCACTCATATGTCTGAATGTGACGCACTATGGTAAGAGTGCTTATGATGCTGGCCTAGACTCGACGCACTGTGGTAAGAGTGCTGACGATGATTGTGATATTACGATGTTGATCGTATGAGTGTGTATTACTGCTCCCACGTGCCTGGACTATTGAATCAATATCGGCCATATGAGAGATGGTTTATGTCTACTGGACCACGGGTGGACTGTGGGGCGTCAGTTGCTGACTTGAGGGTGTCAGTACCGGCTACGTTTAAGAGCCGGAGATATACTTGCAAGGATGTATTTTGACCGTGTCGGGACTTAATACTATTGTTGTCAATATGGTGCCAAGAGGTTACGGTGGATGACAGTAGTAATGGAAAGATGATGAAAGGATGAAAATGATGATGAGGCTTTATATTGTGATTCTATTATCAAACATGAGATGTTATATTACAACTGTTGATTATATATTCACCTGTTGTTTACTTAACTGCATTGTTATATTTCTTTCACTGGGCTAGTTAGCTCACCCCACTCACCTTTCAGGCATTGAACCAGAGGAGGAGGACCCTCCGTTTGAGGCTTAGTGTGGTTAAGCTGCGGCGTTGCTTTGGGATTCCCACTGAGGGGAATACCCTTGTGTTTATACTTTCTGGTTCTTGGAACCATTTTCCTTTGTAAAGTACCGAGTGTGGTACTTGGCGTGCGTCAATGGGTTGAACTAGGACTGCTGCGTTTCTGTAGCTACTCTGATGTGATTTTGTAAACGATGTAATAGGCCATGTTGCCTTTTTGACAATGTTTGGAATGATGAATCAATGATTGAATTTTCCTACGCCTTGTATTAATCAATGTTGGGTTTGATTTGAGCATGTTATGTTATGTTGTTATTATGTTTTGGTTTTTGAGAGAAGCATATGGTACATGTTTGAGTCCACTTAACGGGCTAATGTGTAACCACTGGGCCTAACTGTTGATCCGGCCCAGTAAGAATGCTTGTGGTTCAGTTTATCTTTCAAAAAAAAAATCAGTCGCGTTCCGGGCCCACCGGTCGGGTCGGGGCGTGACAAATTTAGTTAACTAAGAGTTACTCAAGGATTTGAACAAGTATGGCTAAGGAAGATTTGCAAGTGAAAGAAGGGTTTTGAGCTTGAGTGATTGCAAATTGATTTCTTTAGATTTTCAAGTTGGTAAGCCATTATATCTCTTATTATTGCTTGTATTTATAGATATTTCAAATTTATGACTGTTGCCAAACAATAAATGTATTTTTTGCCTGTTGGAAGCAACATTAAATGCTCCAAAAATCGACATTGCCGGGCAACGATGGTTCAGAGCAATTATTGATGGTTTGATCCATTTGTCTTTGGTGAAAGTCAACGGTTTGAGGCATCAATCGACGGTTGGTTATTAGAGACTAAAAATGTCATAATATTTTAGACAATCGACCGTTTGGATCTCAACCGTCGACAGTTGGCTTATTAGAGACTAGAATTTTAATACAATATTCAGACACTCAACAATTTGTAGCTCAACCGTCGACAATTAGCTATCAGACTGACTGTATTTGACAGTAAAGTGCAACAGTCGATAGTTTGGTCTTTGAAACATAAATTCTTCACTTTTTGAATCTCAGTAAGTCCTTAGATGTATTCAATGGGTCTTAGGGACTTTAGCCAACAAACTATAGACCTAATGTAATGTGTTCAAGGCGGTCACATCCTAGGAGGATCCAACTTAATCCAGATTTGAGCAGGAGGTGTTCAAATTTGAGTAATTTTACAAACAAAGCCCAAACACTCAAGGCCTAACACTAATTGACACGGACTTGATCTTCAAGTCTTCAATTTTTTATGCTTTAAGTATCGAGTCTTCATCTTCACAAGCCTGTTTAATCTTCAATTCATGGATATGACGTCCATAGGCTTTGAATGTGATTACTTGATATTCAATCTTTACTTTCAAGAGCATGATATCCAATGTATGTTCTCCTTGAGATTTGGAGTTTCGCTTTGTTATCTATCTCATAATATAACTCTATTTGAAATATTAAATATTAAAAGTTAAAGATTTACAATCAAAATTATCCATTTACTCTTGAGTTGAAATTTTGGAACTAACAATCTTTTCCTTTTTTATGGTGACAAAACATCGCTTAAAATTATAAAAGATATTCAAATATAAAGCTCCTCTTGAATTTAAGCATACATATAGGAGAGTTTTTAAATGAACTCTTTCTTTCTTCAGGAGACCAGACATACATTTATTCTCCCCCTCACTTCATGCATAAAAGTACATTCAACATGATGAACAAGCATTCTCCCCAATACATGTTTATTCAACAATTAAAAACATTTAATTACATACCATTTGAACCATTTAGCACAAGTTAAATTCATCATTCAAGTTATCAGCGGATCATCAACTAAGTCATATCAAAGGAGGACACATAGTCCCGTCCACCAGACTTGGTTAAAATGTTACAGGTGATAATGTGGTGAATCAAGCGGGCTTCGAAAGATAGGGGTTACCTCTGAGCAATGGCACTTTTGACTAGGGATCACCTTTGAACAATAGTTACTTTAGCTTGTTTGATAATTGCAGTGGTAAAGTAAAAAGTTACTCTAAAGGTAAAAAAAATTATTTAGTAATTGTAAAAGGGATAACTTGATATATTAATAATTTTATAAGAATTAATATTTTTTTATTAAATTCATATATATAAAATAAAAATAAAATTTTATAAAACATAATTATTGAATAAAATTCATCAATTAAAAATATTTTAAAATATTTTTGCTCTATAGATGCAAAGAGAGATTAAAAAGGGATAAAGAAGAGCAAAGATTTTCTAAAAAGTCCCATGGTCTAAGGGGTTACCGCTCCATTACCAAACAAAGGTAATGGGGGGTAAACCCCCGTTACCCCCATCCAAAGACAGCCATAGTTCATTCAAACCATCCGCAGCTTTGAAGCCTTCGAAGTCGATCAATTTTTTTTTTTTTTGTTTCATAAACTTTAGGGGCTCCTTCAAGGATACAGAGAAGTTCCCCCAATTCTTGCTTCTCTCAATTCTTTCGGAGTAAAAGAGATCATTTTAGTCGACTGTGATAAGTTTATTGAAAAGTTGTAAGTATTAATATAAAAAATGCTTAGTTTGATTATATTTTATCTTTAAGCTTTCTAAATTATTTTTCAATCCTTAAATTATCCACTCTATGTGAGACTCACTTTGTCTAATTGATGGGTTTGTGAAGGCCAAAACATGAACGTAAATTTTAAAAATCAAAATAATTGAATTATTTAAGCCATTATTTTTAATCTCCCTGATTTTTTATTTTATATGTTAAATTAATGAGAAATCATTACAAACGTAACTATTAGTAAGAAACCATAGTAGTTTACTTGCAAATCATATATTTTTTCACCAACATTGTCTCTCTCAAAACCTCTCTCTCATCCCATGCTAATATTAAATTAAAATTTAAATAGGCGCCCCATTCAGACAGTCTCTTCTTCTGCTATAGAACACCCCTTTTCAAATTTTATGTGAAAATTACTGTTTTGCCCTTCCACTAAAAATACTTCGAACTATTATTCCGTGCAAATTTTCAGATCTTTCGAACCATCGAATCTATCGAATGATGCTGCAGTAAAATCTATTTAAAATTTAAAAAGTAAAATCTTTTTTTAAAAAAATTTTAAAGTTATTTTTTAAGCACGGTGTATTTTCAAAATTTCTCAAATTAAATATCCGAACTAATTACGATAACCTGATAAAAATACTTTAATAATTCAAGGTCTTTTGACACTCCCAAATGCTTAAAATACATTGTTTTACAAATAGGAGTATCCCTTGGCTGTGTGGAAAATACATTTGGGAGTGTCAAAAGACCTTAAAGTCTTAAAGTATTTTTATCAGGTTATCATAATTAATCCGGATATTCAATTTGAGAAATTTTGGAAATACACAGTACTTAAAAAATAACTTTAAAGTTTTAAAGGAGATATCGACAACATAGACAGTTATTTTTTAAACACTGTGTATTTCTAAAATTTCTCAAATTGAATATCCAGACTAATTACCATAACCTAATAAAAATACTTTAAAACTTAAAGGTCTTTTGACATTTTTAAATGTATTTTTCACACAGTAAAGGGATACCTTTATTTGTAAAACGCTGTATTTTAAGCATTTATAAGTGTTAAAAAACCTTAAATTCTTAAAGTATTTTTATCATCGTAATTAGTCCGAATATTTAATGTGATAAATTTTGAAAATACACAGTACTTAAAAATAACTTTAAAATAAATAAATAAATTACTGTTTAAATTTTTTAATAGATTTTACTGTAGCAGATCTTTATAATTGATTCGATGGTTCGAAGGATTGAAAATATTTTCACTGAATAATCATTCAAATATTTTTAACAGATGAGTGAAACAGTAATTTTCATATAAAATTTGAAAAATAGTGACAGAAAAAGAGTTGCCCGAATACGAATGAGGTGCCTTTAAATATTATAGTCATGTTTCAGAAAAGCAAAACCCCACTTGAGAATTTTTATTTATTTTTCTCTAAGGGCAAGTGGTGTGGTGGCCATATGTCCAGCTAGCTGGTTATATGGCCACCAAATATTGACGGTATGGGAGTGGCTACTGGTGGGGCCCACATGCCTTGTTGTTAAATGGCTGGCTATATATAACAAATGTATAGCCAGCCATTCTCTCTCTCTCCTCTTTTTTATATTATATTATATTATATATATATATATATATATATATATATATATATATATATATATATATATATATATATATATATATGTGTGTGTGTGTGTATGTATGTATGTATATATATGTATGTATGTATGTATATATAATTTGTATATAGTTTTTGATTTTTTTGATTTTCTCTTTTTATTTATTTATTTGATTATTTTGGATTTTTTGTTTTGTTTTTTGGTATAATTTGTATATTAGGATAAATAATTATTTTTTTCTTTACTTTATTATTTTATTTTTTATACAAAAAATAAAAAATAACTCTTTACCTTTTGATTTTTTTTCCTTTACATTTGTAAACAAAATATATGATAAACAAAAAATTAAAATTATTCTGTACAAAAAATTAAAATTATAGCTATTGAGAAAAAAAATATTAAAAATAATATTTTATTCATTGCAAACAATATGAAAAATTATATATATGTTTTGTTAATTTATTTAATTACTTGTGAAAAAATATGTAATGTCTTTATATTTATTTTCTTTTAAATTTGTTAAAAAAATGTATATAAAAAATAATAATAAAATATTAAAAAGTAGCCATTTTACTTAACACTATACCGTATGACGAAGCTGGCTAAAAATTATAGCCAGCCATGTCATCAAAAAAAATATTATTTAATTATATGGCTGGCTACATTTAGTGACATAGCCAGCCATATATGGTCATCCCACACCACTTGCCCTAAGTGGAATCAATACTCACCCACTCTGACAAAATTCTAACTGCGACAGGGCTTGCATTAAATTTGATCAAACTACACTAATACGAAGCTTGCACTTTATTAATGTGATGTTCAAACATTCTAAGTGCATGGTACATGCATAAGCCATGGTATATTAATTTTTTATAATTAAAGTATTCACGTTTTTTGAACTATTTAATTAATTTTTAGGATATGTAAAGAGTGTCCATTCTAATACGTGCATATTTTTTTAGGAGATATGAATTTTAGTGAACTTTCCATTTTGTCTCTCATTCATCTGCATAAATTGATTCACTTTCGAGTGAATCGATTCACTTATTGATTCACTAGTTGGTGCACTCACTTGAATTTTTTTCATTTCCAAGTGAATCGGTTCACTCATCGGTGCACCAGACAGGTGAACCGATTCACTAGAAAGTGAACCAATTTCTGCGAATAAATGTGAGGCAAAGTAGGTAATCTGAAAACCTCGTGTCTCTTTAAAATAATTTTCCATCCACCCTATGTAAAAATCTAAATAACTCTATATAGAGTGGTCTTTTGAACTAAAGTAGAAATTAAATTCAGAACTCATACTTTTGTGTAAACTCTTAGATCTCCATTTGTACTTTCAATGTGGGACTCTTTCGCAGCTTCAACAATACTCCTCTCGAACGAGGCCCTTCAGTGGAGAGAGTGACTCCAGCCATTCTGTTCGTCTGGGAGATCTCCTAAACTCACATGACGTAGTCTGAGATCTAACTCAGATTCCTAGCCCAAATGACTAGCTTATTAGGTGGAATAACCCAAGTCATTTATAAACTTTTAGATCTCCCTCTGCACTTCTAATGTGGACTCATTCGCAGCAGCTCCAACTTTTTAGATTTCTGACCATCATTTTAATTCTATTTTAATTAAATTGATCAAATTATATTTTAAAACCTTTAAAATAATATTAATTTTCAATTAAAAACTCTCACATTTGAGTGTACACAATAATCATTTATGTAAAGTGTGCGAGGGAACATTACGTCTATCTAAATCATCATTATCATTGAGGGAGAATTACTCCACTTGAGATTGAGGCTCTTCTAAGTTCTCAATTCTCATCAACAAATTCTCATCTACTCATGCCTCATATTTATAATGTTTTTAGTAAAAAATACATAAAAAATAAAAATTCAAATTCTATAAGTTAATGTCATGCATCCACCTTGTGGTAACTTGAAATAACATGATGATTTATTACACTTTTATTTATCAATAAAATTATACCATATTACTAGTATATTTATACATTTCATCACTTATTTTTAACAAATAATCACAAAAACTAAGCTTAAGCAAGTCCAAAAATCTTAGGTACAATCTAAAGAAATTCATGTAATCTCGTTACTGTTAGGATATTGATTACGTAATGGACTTTTACAAGATCAAATATAAAAAAATTAAAAAATATGATCAGATGCCTACTCATTGAGCCTTTATTTAAGCATTTTACGATCAAATGACTCTTTTAAAGGATCTCTTTATGTATCATCAAAATTTACACAATATTTTAACATTTGATTTATGATTCACACCTTAACGGCTATTAAAATAAAAAATTTCTTTTATATTATTAATAATTAACTATTAAATAAATTTAAAAGATAAGAATATTACGATCTCAATTGCATCTTAATTCTAAAATATAAAAAATATTATAAATGCATTTGAATTGTGATTCATTCATTATTATATCACTTTAAGACAATTTTGTTAAACCGGCCGGACCCGCGGGTCAACTGTGGCCAAGCTGAAATACGAGTTGGATCATTTAAAAACTCTTTTGGGTTAAAAACCCTATGAAGAAAATGACGATGAAGATGTTGATTCTTTTGGGAATATGAATTTTGAATCATTAATTTTTTTTATTTATAATTGTGTTTGTAAGAGAGAATATATTTTTATGAAATATAATCTTAGTTAATAATTTAATATTATATTAATAGCACAGATTTAACTATGAGTCAACCCAATTGAACCTTATTAAACCCACCTTTTCTCTAAGATAGATTACTCCGCAGACTGGATTTTAAAACATTGCTTTAAGATAAACATGCCTCACTCTCTTGAGAAGCCAGTAGGATTCTGTGGGTAGATGCACTCTTGGGTTTTATTAATTGTTCCATTGTTCTCTCCTGTTGCAACAGATAACACTTTGCATGAGAGACATTTTTTATTATTATTAAAGTGTTCGTACATCTAAGAGTACTCAACTAATCTCGAGAGTATTGTATAAGTCTTCCTACTTATATATACAGGGTAATTTCACGGGAAGTATCTCTTTATAATAAAATAAAAATCAAACTCAAGATTCTCACCTTTTAAGTTGGATTCCTCACATCACTTTAATTCCTTTGAGTTGCATAGAATCTTAATGTCTCATACAGAACAAATCCATTTTGGAGGCCATATTACCTAAATAGTGTATCCTCAGTCAAACTTTTATACTTCACGAATTGATTCAATTTGAATTTACTGTGAATTGAGATCACTGTTAATCAAATTTTATTAAAAAAATTATTTTAAATATTAACGTTTAAATTAAAAATTATAATTTCATGAATTTACCACTGAAGGGGCTCATCGACCTTAAACTATAGTACTTTAGTTTAAAATAATATAAAATATTCTTTTGACATACTGTATGTAGTGGGCCAATGAATTACATTAATATGAAATTGAAAATTTTAGACTATCATAGAATAAAAAAATTGAGAATATTATTTACTACTGTTTGACTCAAATCATTGAAATTATTACATCTCATTGTTAATTATATTTACTTGACTTTGATTACTAAAAAAGACATTTAACTCTAAATTTTAGTTATAAAAATTTTCTACAGTCTTAATTATAGTATCATATAATAATAAATATATTTGATACTTTTAAGCAAAATAATTTATACTTAATAAAGGAAAAACTGAGCATATAGGTCTCATATGGGATTCATTGAATGGTAAATTTAAACTTTTAAAATGTTATTTTCTCTTTAAATATAAATCTAATTGTAAATATTGTCCTTTTTAATATGTATTTTCACTGTCAATTGACTATAAGAGAAAAGTACTATTTAATAATAAAATTAAAAGCTAAAATAATTTAATATTTTATTTTAAATAATTTAATGATAATCTAATCTATATATTTAATCTTAACGTGAAGCTCACAGTCAAGAGTAACTTATTTTGAGCTTCGGAGTTGTAGACATTTGCTCATCACTATATTTCTTTGTTGGGTCAAAATTTAATTGACATCACTAATTTATAAATTACATGTAACGTAATTATTACAAAAAATAAAACCTTTTGATATTTAAATATGAAATGGAACTTCCATTTTAAATTAGTGATGCAATTCACTAGGGTCAAAAGATATTTTCCAAGGTTAAGTTTTGATCTCTCGAGCTTGTAAGCAAGAACTTTTTAAACCTCTATATCATATTATTATGTTTTATAATATTATTATTTTTAATTTTATAGATGAAAACATTTTATTTCATTTTATGATGCAACTTTATAAATTTAATTTTCAAAATAGCACATATAAATTAGTTTAACAGTTATTATACAGAAACTTTATTAAATGATATTAGATTTTTATAATATAGATATTTTTATCTATTAATAAAATTCTTTATAAATCAGTGTTTTAAAAACTGGCTTGGCCCGTCCGTGGTTGAGTCGGTGGTTTAACCGCAATCAGCTTAATCATAGGCTGATTTAAAAAGATTTTTTTTTCAACAAACAAAACCCCTAAAAAATGGGTCAAACTCTTCAAACCATAATCAGAAAAACTATTTCAAAATAAAAAAATCAATTAAAAAAATTAAAAAAAATCGTTTAAAAAAGCAGTGAACAAGTGTGCCCTAGCTCTTCATCTTATATGTTAGGCTACCGTTCCAATTTCTTTACGCAAATTTAAGGTACTGATAGGAAAATATGAATTTAGAGACTTTACGCTATTAAGCCCAAAATGGATATTAGAATAGAAAACAATAAAATATTGGGAAGAAATATAAAAAATCAAATAATTACACATGAAAATAAAGTGTGGAAAATTAGCTACTAAAATCTGTTAAAATAAGAAGGTATTTAAAAAAAGCATTTTCATTATCTTATTATTATATTTAGATGTGACAAAACTATTTTTTGTTTAAAATTTTATTTTAACTCATCAATTAAATCTTAATTAATAATTTAATATATTTACAATATTTATATAAGTGACATGAGTTTGACCGAGTTTGACCATCGTTGAACCCAGTTATAAATATAAGTCGATACAATATATATCGACTATACTGTAATAATATCAGTGATTTAAAAAAAAAATTAAAAAATCAGTGTTTCCCCCTATGTTTTTAGTGGGCGATATTGGCCAATATTATTTTATTTTAATTTCAAAATTTATTATTTTAATTAAAAAGGCCAATTTTCTATTTTTTAATTTTTTAATTCAAAAAAATAGAAAATGAAAAAATAACGTGAGATTTGAAAAAAAAAATAAAAGAGAGAAAGATATCTTTCCATATCCCCAATATAGGTCCCAAAATAAAAACAGGCTCGACATTCACACACCTGAAAAAACTGCCTCTACACACTCCATTCAATATTCGGGTGGTAAATCACCACGATACCCCTGTATTTTCATTCGTTCTAACGAATGTTCAGTTCATTTTAACATTCGTTCGAATGAATACATGCATATCTCCACAATTTTCATTCGTTCGAATGAATACTCCATATAAATTTAATTCATTCGAATGAATCGAGTAAACAGTAATGAGCGTTACTGTTCATCCGTTCCTTCGAATGAACTGAGTGAACAGTAATGATTTTCTTTAAAATTTTAAAGTTATTTTTTAGGCACTGTGTATTTTTAAAATTTGTCAAATTAAATATCCGGACTAATTACGATAATCTGATAAAAATACTTTAACATTTTAAAGTCTTTTGACACTCCTAAATGATTAAAACACAATGTTTTATAAATAAAGATATCATTAGTCTGTGCCGAAAATATATTTAGGAGTGTCAAAAGACCTTGAAGTCTTAAAGTATTTTTATCAGGTTATCGTAATTAGTTTAGATATTCAATTTGAGAAATTTTGGAAATATACAGTGCTTAAAAAATAATGTTCTATCTTCCATATGCTACCGTAATACATAGTGTATTAAATAATAAAATATCCTTTAAAACTTTAAAGTTATTTTTAAGCACTGTATATTTTTAAAATTTCTCAAATTGAATATCCGAACTAATTACGATAACTTGATAAAAATACTTTAAGACTTCAAGGTCTTTTGACACTCTTTAATTTGTTTTCGGCACAGTCTAGAGATACCCTTATTTGTAACATACTATGTTTTAAATATTTCAGAGTGTCAAAAGATCTTTAAGTCTTAAAATATTTTTATCAGGTTATCGTAATTAGTCCGAATATTTAATTTGAGAAATTTTAAAAATACACATTGTTTAAAAAATAACTTTAAAATTTAAAAAAAAATCAATTCATTTGAATCGATTGAACATTCACGCGCTACTTTTCACTCGGTTCATTCATCAATGAACTGTTCACTCAATTCATTTGAATTAATTAAATTTATATGGAGCATTCATAAAAATTACAGGATATACATATATTCCAAAATGAACTGGACAGAACGAATGAAAATAAAGAGTATCGTAGTAATTTGCCACCTAATTTGCCACCTCAATACAGAATCAGATATATGTGTAGGGGCAATTTTTCTCGATGTGCGAATGTGGAGCCTAAAAACAACTCAAATTTTATAATGAAAAATCTAAAAAAAGGAAAATTCATAAAAGATATTCCTACATTGGCCAGTCTCTTTCCAATCAGGCAGCTTCGATAACAGTTGCCTTCTTCTTCTTCTTCTCTCTCTCTAATTCTCCCAACTCAACAGTGCAGTGGGCAAGCAGCTCCTTCTTTCATGGCATCCGAATCTTCCAACCCCATCATCTTGGCTTGGTCTGCTCTTTCTCTCTCTCTCTCTCTATCTATCTATCCATCTATCTATCTCTATATGTGTTTTGTAATAAGGAGAGCTCTCTCGACCTGTTTTGGTTTGGGACAGGGGCTCAGGGGAAGATGGGCAGTTGGGCATTGGAAACACAGAAGAGAAGGACTGGGTTTGTAGTATCAATGCTCTCGATAACCAAAGAGTTTCTGCTGTCGTTGCCGGCAGCCGAAACTCCCTCGCTATTTGCGAGGATGGAAAGGTATCTCTCTCTCTCTCTCTCTCCATATCTACCTATCTATTATTTTTCTATCTATTATTTTTTTTCTTTTCCATCTCTTTTATTTTTTTTCCATTCTAACTGTTTGGATGAATGGAAAGGAGGGGCTTTCCTAGAAAAAAGAATCATTCTTTAACCAAACTTGGTTAAACCTATCTCTAATTCTAGTTAAAAAAAATGTTATTTGTCAAATCCTTTTCTAGTTCTAGTTAAAAAACCTCATGCAGTGCCTTCGTCTTCTTCTCTATTACTTGTTCCGACATTCTTAGTTTTTGTTCTCACCTGGGGTGTTTTATTATAAATAGCTGTTTACATGGGGATGGAACCAAAGAGGCACGTTGGGGAATCCCCCAGAGTCCAAGACCCAGAGCATTCCCAGCCAAGTTAAAGCCCTTTCTAATGTCAAGATCGTTCAGGTATATCCCCACTCCATGACTTCACGATATCATTGAAAAAAAAAATCGTACATGATATTATTACTGCATGCCAAAGTTTTAGTTTTTGTTTTAGGATATTGTTTTCCAAGAATTTTTTAAGTATGGCGTATCTGATGATAAAGGTATGCTTTTAATATGTTGTAATAAATCTGGAAGCTAAGACACTAAATATGTTTTTACCTTACCAGTTATTTATGGTCATTTAAACACTAGATATTTCTCTGAAGTGCTGTTCTGTTCTTGCATTCGTAATCTTAAACTTGTTGTGGATGGTTAGTCTGGAACTTGCAATTGGAGCAATTTCTGGTATGTTTTTTTTTGTCAGACTAGTATTGGATCCTAAAGGATGAGAGACAATGATGTGGTTTCTTTTTTTATTTCTTCCCCTTCAAATTTAGGCAGCAATTGGTGGGTGGCATTGTCTTGCTGTCGATGATCAAGGCCGTGCATATGCTTGGGGTACTTTCCTTGTCATGTCACTAAATATGTTCTTTCTATTCGATAAATAGTAAATCTTCATTTGTGAATTCCAATTCTCATTGGTTGGCAAAATGTTGTGTGCTTGTGACTTTGTGTTTTGTTTTTCAATATTTCCTTCTTTCTTTTTGTGCCTGTATGTGTGTCAGGTGGAAATGAGTATGGCCAATGTGGGGAAGAGCCTGAGCGAAAAGATGATAACAATAGGACATTGAGGAGGGACATTGTCATTCCACAGCGATGTGCACCAAAGCTCTCTGTTCACCAGGTGATCAACAGTTTGCTCTTGCAATGACTTGCTTTGGTTGTGGAAGTTGATGAATTATGTGAATTGTAGAGAGTTATGTAACTTGGATATGCAATTTTTACTCTATTTTTTTATTGTTGTAGGCCACAACAGGCATTGTGGATTGATTGACATTAAACATTGATTAGGTTGAGTTGATGTGATCGCTTAAATGTTCTGTGTTAATTGCTTGGACCTAATTTTTGTAAATGCTGGCAGTAAGCTTTCATTAAAAAAGTGACACACTTGTGACTGTTGAAGATTTTGTTATTGGTGGCAGTGGTGGTGATGATGATGATAATCTCAAATGGCTGACATCATCTTCTAGAATTAAAGAAGGATTGAAAGAGGGGACTGGGGATTTAATTAGGAGATAATCAAGAGATTTCATAGTGAAAATGCTGAAAGACTGACATTAGGGCGGAGTAGTTCTGCAAGTCTTTCTAAGGACATGCTACTATCTCAGACGACCAAATTAGGGAATTCCCTGCTGCCTCGCTACCTTGTAACTTAAGCCCAAAATATGATATCAAAACTTAGCTGAATAATATCTAAAACTTGGCTGGAATTGCAGTACCTCTGATGCTACTATATTTCCTTTCCTTTCTTAAGTTAGAACATGGGAAACTCTACTTTTTTTTGTTTTACTTTTCCACTGTTAAAGATGGAACTTCTAACCAACTTCGAGTTAGTGGACTTCCTAGCCTAGGTGTCTTAGTTATGTTGGTTGTCCAATTTCTTAGGTTTTCATTATTTGTTTTTAGTAGGTAATTTCCTAGATTGACATCTAAAGATCTAGAAATACAGTCCTTTTAAAGGAGGCTCTGTGTGATGTTATTAATCTATTGAAGGAATAAAATTTCGAAGACGACTCTCCATTGCTTTTGTGACAGTGTGTTTTTGGCTGCCATTTTCAACTTGTGAGTTTCTTCTGCAGAGACAAGATGAGAGTTCTCTCTGCTTGAGTCTCGCATTCAAGTTTGTTGTACAGCAGAGTGACATTGAGAAGTGCTGTAATACAGTAACGGGTATTATACAGTGGGTCTAGGAACGAGGTAGTTCCCACATCCACTCCAGGGAAAGGTATTGAAGAAACCCTGTTTCTGTCGATCATCCAGACTTCTCATCTGGCCTGGTCATGATACAATACATCCTTTTATGAACTTCTCATGATTTGATGTTTTTCACAAAATTTTCTGTCTATTCATGATAGTTGTTGCATTTTGCAACTTCACACATTGAATGAAGAATGTTATTGAATATTTTAGTGTTACATCCTCTTTTTTCTAGTTTTCTACGTATTATAGTTGTTAATAGCCTTATCCATGAGGTCTCCTTCCAAAGGGAGGGTAGGATGATACAGAATATGATACAAGGATCTAACATCATATTTTAGTTTATTGTTATCATATTGTTGTTTGATGATAAATACAGGAGATCTTTCAATTTACAAAAGTGGGAATGATCAAGTGGGGGAAGGCAAAAGAAGAAAAATGATTTCTAAGGAATTTCTGTTTCACATTTAGAAAGGGATTGAACTACTAGCTTAACAAGAGGCAAATGTAAGGTAAAGATCAAAGAGAAATGGAAGAAACCTCAAGAGGGTTGTAACAAACTCAAAATAGATACCATTTCAAAAAATAAAAATTAAAAAAACTCAATAGAAATATGGGCCATTAGGTGTTGGTGGGATATTACACAATGCACAAGGGGTAGTTAGATTACTATTATTATTATAATTTTTGCATGTCCATGTTTCTTCCTTTTCACTATTGACTTTCTTTACTTTATTGCTTTTCTTTCTATTTCAGTTTTGAGTTAGTGCCATCACTAATTACCAGAGTTTGAATATGAATTTTCCATGTGCTCTTGTGTAAAGCAGATCCTCCAGTAGCAATGTTGGAATGTTACGCAATTCAGCATTAGCCACTACATTCTTGTTAATGTGTGTATTCAAGTGCATTGTCCAAGCGGGGCCATCAGGAAACGCGGGGGGGTGTTTACTTAGGAACCATGAGGGAACCACTTCCATTATGTTCAGTGAGTCGGTGGGAGTTAGAGATTCCAATGAGGCGGAAATCCTTAGTATTAGGCCAGCTTTAACCATTTGGAAAACCTATAACAAGGAAAACTAGTTTTCGAAGGGGATTTAGCAAATGTGATTAAACCATTTGGAAAACCTATATACAAGGAAAACTAGTTTTCGAAGGGGATTCAACAAATGTGATTAAATGGGCTAAAGGGACTAAGGTGTCCCCCTTGGAGCGATCACTACGGTTAGGGAGATCAGAGATTTGGTTGCAGGGATTCATGCTTCCTTTGTTCAGATCGGGCAGGAAGGAAATTGCATGACAAATTATTTTGCCAAACTTGGAGTTTTGCACCAGTCTTCTTTCACTGTGTGGCTTGTTTGCCTTTTTCTTGTTCTCTCTTTCTTTTTAGTCTAATTCTGTTAGACTCTTCTCATCTTCTTGTACTTATTTCGTTCTTAATGAAATTACTTTGTTATTGCTAAAAAAATTGCATTTTCCGAGCAAGTTCTCCCTCCTATACTGTTAGAAACGTCCATTAAGTTGGAGA
Organism: Chimonanthus salicifolius; assembly: GCA_013350335.1. NCBI lineage: Eukaryota > Viridiplantae > Streptophyta > Magnoliopsida > Laurales > Calycanthaceae > Chimonanthus > Chimonanthus salicifolius. Next base: position 18,240,693 of record CM023534.1, read on the forward strand.
GATGGAGAGGAGCCTCCTTTTGTTGGATAAGATTTATCTAGATGAGATAACTAATCTAAGATAAGAAATTACTTGATAAGATCTATCTAAAGAGATGATCTCCACTAAGAAAGTTCTATTTTAGGAACTTCTTAGGTGGAGTTGTGGGCACCATAGAACACAAAGGCTCCTCCTCTCCTTTCCCTTCTCCCTTGCTTAAAATGTTCTTTAGGTTTCATCAATAGGCCATTGGGTTTTAGAGTTTGGAAATCCTTGTGATCTCCATTGTGTGGTTCCTCTTTATATCAGGTTGCCATGTCTTTCAATCTCTAACGACGTTAGACGTTTCCCCTGCGATTACTTCAAATCCATATAAGTTACAGAGTTTCTTAAATATACAGTTAAAACAATTTAAAAGAATCAAAAGTTGAATGCTCATAGTGTAGTGCATGACCAGTTCCTCGCCTTGGAACCTCCAGCTGCTTCTCATGTTGCTTTCAGTTATAAGTTACAGAGTTTCATAAATATACAGTTAAAACAATTTAAAAGAATCAAAAGTTGAATGCTCATAGTGTAGTGCATGACCAGTTCCTCACCTTGGAACCTCCAGCTGCTTCTCATGTTGCTTTCAGTTGCCGAAATTGTTTTTAATGGCTTTTAATATGTGGTTCCTATGATTATTATTTGCTCAATAAATTCCTTATGTGGGTTAGTTTGTGAATCTCATTGATTGGATAGCAGATTGCAATAACACTCCCGTTCTCAACATTTTTCATGTCAAAATGGACGATTTCTTGCAAGTCCTAATTAATGGTTTAACACACATTGCGTTTATTTCAGGTAGCTGCTGGAGGAACACACTCTGTGGTGCTCACACGTGATGGGCATGTGTGGACTTGGGGCCAACCATGGCCCCCTGGAGATATGTACATCTCTGATCTTTGTTTTATTAAAAGGCCTCTTCCTCATGCATATGCTGCTGCTTTTTTTCTGTTTTGAGCGACTGTAAACTGATTTATGCTTGACTTATCAATTACATTTTCTCCCTTAGAAAGCAGATCTCTACTCCTGTACGTGTTCAAGGTCTTGAAAAGGTTAGGCTTATTGCAGTTGGTGCATTTCACAATTTGGCTCTCCTAGAAGAAGGAATGCTATGGGCATGGGGAAATAATGAATATGGACAACTTGGGACTGGAGATACACAACCAAGATCACAACCCATTCCTGTTCAAGGGCTGTCTGGTCTTACTTTGGTTTGTACTATCAAATCATTCTTTATTCTCATATACTTTTTTTATCCTTCCAATACCTGACTTTCTTAAATGTCAATTTCCATGTGGAAGTAAAATTAAGATTAAAAGTCATCTCTATGTTTGAACTTCATTTGGATTTTGGACTGCCAAAATAAAGACATTATGGAGAAAAATGTTACTGGTGAAAACCAGTCATCTAGATCTTATTCCAGCTTTACTGATTTGTGATCATTATATTAATAGGCTGAAAGGGATGTAGGAAATGAGAGAAATACACTTAAGAAAGGTCTCATTTTCACAGAAGTCTACCACAGTAATCATCTGAAGGCATGAGACAAGCTTCAGAAATCGGAAGCAGAAAAGATCTTTCTGAAGAGTGAGATTTCATAGTGCCCATGTATGTCAATTGTCAAATTCTCTGATGATAGAGTAAACAAGTGTGAATTCTAAAATATTAAAAAAAGCTCAGATTGAAGTTGCTTTTCTAGTTGGAAAACGTCCTGAGAATCAAAACAGAGCGCAGTAAGTAACTAGATGGATAAGTAACTCGCTGCACTTGCTATTGTGGACTGGATGGAGTGGCACTAGAGCACTTTTTGGAAATCTACCCAAAATCATAATGTGGACTTTTGAGTGATTGGTGACTTAGGTTGATGATAACAGAGTTGAATTTATCATTTTCTGATGAGATTCACCATTGTGTGTGTGAGAGCAGCAAAATGTTTGATCACCATGTGGTCTGAAACTTTCCTTTGGCAGTTCAAACATACCCTGGTTCAAAGAGACTGTAGATCAAGAGATCTACAAACCTCCCTTAATTCTGTAGGCTCTTATTTTTATTCCATTGAAAGCCCTCTCCTTGTTATGGTAGTTATGTAATTGAGCTGTGAAATATATAATTCTCATTTTTTATTTCACTGCAACTAGATGTTTGATTTTTTGAATATCATGTTTCGTCTGTCTAATTTTTATATATAAATAAATTATTGCATCAGAGGAGCCCCAAAGGTGGTGCAATAGTTGACAAGATGAGAGGAGGTTGTGTAAGATGGTTTTGGTGTGTCTATAGACGACTAGAAGCAGCCCTAGTAAGAAAAATGAAAAGCTACGAATGGAAGGAGCTAGGAGAAGGGGCCTTGAAAACTTGGATGAACAGGTGGAGGACATGATTTAGTGCGAAGAGGTGGAGTGATATTTTATAGGGTGGAATGTTGATGTGGAACTTGAATGGCAGTCCCCAAATAGAGGGGAGGAAGCTGATAATGATGACCTAATCTTAACCTAGTAGGCCTAGTGTAGGCAAACAAAACTGGAAACCTCCCTTATGTGATAGCATCTTTATTTCTTTGATTGCTTGAAGTTATTGACTATTTTTTCCCTTGGTGGTAGTTTCTGAGTGATCTATGAAATGTAATTCTAACTTTTTATGTTGAATGATTAAATTTTCATTTTTTAGAAAAAAATGGACTTGGTCTTATATCCATACCTTTGTTAAAAAGTTGCCATTTGTTTTATATCTCCAGGTTGATATTGCTGCAGGAGGATGGCATTCCACTGCATTGACAGATGACGGAGAGGTGTATCTTCTATTTCTTTGTTTAAGCACCTGAATGAGGAAGCAGTCCACTAGTACAAGCCTATATATGGAATTTTATGGTTAAACTTTGTTGTAGTGACTCTGGTTAAAACGGATAGCCTATTTGTATTGTGCACATCTGGCATGGCTGAAAATATAGATAGTAATTCAAAGTAATTCAAGATAAAAAGGAAAGATGGGGAAAAGGAAAATATAGGAAAATAAATTCTAGAACAAGAGTAAAAGTACGTGATTAATCCAATATGGGTCTTCAATTGCAGGTATATGCTTGGGGAAGAGGTGAGCATGGGAGGCTTGGATTTGGAGATGATAAGAGCAGTAAAATGGTGCCGCAAAGGGTTCAACTTCTAGTTGGGCAGGACATAGTTCAGGTAATAACGGTAGAGCCTCCATCCTTTGGCTTTTATTTAATATGCTTGCTTGTGTGTATGCATCTATTTGTGTCTCTCTCTGTACACATTTTGCTCTTTCATCCTGACTGCAAGTTACAGGCTGAACTCAAGTCGCACCTTGTGGCCACGTCTAAATGGGCCCACTTCATGGCATGAGGTTTTTTTTTTCCTTTTTAAGTGAAGATGGCATGGTTGGAAAGGTTTATGCTTGAATATGGGGCTTAGTAAAAATCACCTTAATTGGTTCAGTCAATAAATACTTTTTAAAGGCCATAAAGTTTGGGCAGTTGGACCATTTTACAAGCATATTATTCTACTGCAACTTGGGTGGTGGTGGTAGTGGGTAGGGGAACCTTTTTCTTTGAGTGGATGTGTGTGTGGCTGGGTGGTTGGGGAAATTAATTCAGTGGTGGGGTCAACTTATAATGAGATTGAGGATCCAATTCATAAGGGGTGGATGTGCATCATAGAAAATAAATTTTGTTGAAAGGAAGAACCAGTAGTAGTATCTAGTCATCCTGCAATCTTTCTTAATTCTAACCTCTGCATGAGCTCCATAAGGGGTCCACCTCTGTCTATGGGATGATTGAGAATAGAAGATCTTTGCTTGGGTTTGGGGCATACCGAAAGTCAGGTTGGTTGGGTTGTTTTCAAAGCCCCAAAGATCTTCTATTCTTAATCATCGTTTGGGGCATACCGAAAGTCAGGTTGGTTGGGTTGTTTTCAAAACCCCAAAGATCAAGGGTGAACAAAGGTGTAGGTTTAGAGATTTTTTATCCAACAATAGTAGTAACTTGGAATATAATTTGGCAAAGATCCAATTCACAGATGGGTGTGGGTGTGAGTGGATGGGTGCATTCATGCGTGGATGTTTATTTTGTCTTACTTTCTTTCTTTCTTTATTTTTTAATGATTCTTTCTTTCCATCTTCATCTCTCTCTCTCTCTCTCTCCCTCTCTCTTGTGTGCGTGTACCTTGGGGGTGTGAGGTGTTGGTGCACCCTCTCTAAGGCCACAAGTGTTTCATCTTGGACCACTCTATCCATCTAATTGTTAGATCCTTTTCCACGGCTTTTGTCAAATTCATTTTTCTGGTTTGACCTTCTTTCATAGTCAACCTTTTTATTGACACAGCTTGTAAATGCAATTTAAGCGTTTCCAGTTTACCATCATCTGTGACCATATGACTGATTTATTTCTTATATCTACTTAATTCAGGTATCTTGTGGAGGCACACATTCAGTTGCATGCACACGTGATGGACGCATGTTTTCAGTAAGTCCTAAATACCTTTTTTCATTGTTTCTCTAAAATATATGCCCTAAATGCTTCTAAAATATCTCTTCCAATATATATTTTGAAAGGTAACAGATGACTTTTATTAAGCTAAAGGAAAATAACAAAAATACAAGCCTACAAGGAACACAAAGATGTAGCTAGGAAGCTAATACAAAACGGCCAGCTACTGTGAAACCTCTCTACTGGGAATCACATTTGACTTGATCCTGCGAAGCACCTCTGAATTCAGAAGGGCTTTATCCTTGAAGGTTCTCTTGTTTCTCTCCAGCCAATCAAATGTTAGGAATAAATATGCGGAATAATATTCAACAGAACAATCAATTACAGTACGAATAATAAAATAAATCAACCACAATAAACCGATACTGATATTTACGTGGTTCGGCAAAATCCTGCCTACATCCACAAAGCATGTATTTTATTCAGAGAGTAAAATAGAACTTAATACAAGAAATAATCAATGAATTTGAAACCCAAATTCAAACCCTGTTCAGAGTCTTAGACAATTTCCGTAACTCAAACCCGATTGCTGCACTTTGTCTTCTTTCTCAGACTGTCCAGTCCCTTCTCCTGAGAATCTACCTTCTCTCGCTGATTTCAATCATCTTTCTCAGATTGCTGTCTCTTATGCTAATCTTCACAAAACGATGCTATAATTGTTCCACGCCTCCCCTTTCGTGTTCTATTAGGAAACAAAGACAGGTGCCTTGGTGACGTTCCCACAATTACAGCTGCCAACCTCATACGTTTGGACGTATGAGTCTAAGGTGCTAGCACCTTGGACCTACCAACATGTAAACAAGTAATGGTGCATTGGCACCTTTGATAATCACTCAAAACAAACCTGAGTGGCGCACTTGCACCGAAGATGAGAGAACACATAATTAATACCCCACCAACTCAAAAACCCATGCAATCCATGCATGAGTTCACATGATAATAAAACAACCACTAGTGTTTGGATTAATTATTGAATTTGAGCCACATCAGCAATCTCCACTTTGCCGAAAATTCCACTAACCTCGGAGACGATCTGACACCATGTCCTGTGTTGCATTTGCAATTCCGCATCTTTGTGTAAGATGCCCATCCCCACGCCCTGGGATGCTCCACGAGTCTCCAATAATGCGAAAGATTGATCAAGTCCAAGCCATGCTTGAACTTGTGTCTAGTCACTGGCCTTGCCTCATTATTTGCCATGTGGTACTTCATCACATTCTCCTTTCCATCTTTGCTATTACCTGCACCATGGAAACCAGACGGGACCCCACAACCAACTAATGCAAACGTAACTGTATTTTTCAAGTCATACCTGACTAGTGCCTTCCGGGTTCTTTTCTTCCTCCCCACAGCCAAACTAGTAGATTCCTGTTACCTGTGCTCCGTGACTATCCTCCTTACTAGTGTACACAAATTTCGTGGCCTTTTTCCCTTCATGACAACCATGGCTCCTTTAACCACTTTTAGAACCCCATCCTTTGCCGCAAAGGTGAACCCATTAGAATCAAGTGTACCTAAGGAAATTAAATTATTTCTTAGATCAAGGACATGCCGCACATGTCTCAGTGTTCTCACCATGCTATCAAACATTTTGGTTCTTATTGTCCCAATTCCAATGACTCTGCAGGCCTCATCATTACCCATTAGGACGGTTCCTCCATCATAGGATTTGCAAGTGTCAAACCATTCTCTGTGAGGACACATATGATAAGACCACCCTGAATCTAAAACCCATCTATTATCCAGATTATCCGTACCTGTGGTGATTGCAAACACATCACCGTCATCATCTCCTTTCGTGTTATATTAGGAAACAAAGACAGGTGCCTTGGTGACGTTCCCACAATTACAACCGCCAACCTCGTCCGTTTGGACATATGAGTCTAAGGTGCTAGCACCTTGGACCTACCAACATGTAAATACCTAAGTGGCACCTTTGATAACCACTCAAAACAAACTCCAGTGGTGCACTTGCACCGAAGATGAGAGCACATAATAAATACCCCACCAACTCAAAAATCCATGCAATCCATGTATGAGTTCACATGAGAATCAAACAACCACTGGTGTTTGGATTAATTATTGAATTTGAGCCACATCAACGTCAAATCAAATTACTTATCTATTATTACTATTATTTTGGATAATATGGGTATCTGCACTCTACATTGGAGGTGCGACAAATCCAATAGATGCACGAAACCACCTACAAACCTCGTGTATCAAGTTTAGCGCGGGAGGAGTCGAACCCAAGTCAAACAAACTAAACTACTACCAAAGGTACCGTTTTCCATAAAATAAAATCTGGCCTTTCTTAGAGAAAGGACCTAACCGCAACTCAAAGTTAGAGCCCTCAAAGAGGAAGGCAAAGGAAGGGATAGGAGGACGAAGGTCTTAAAAAGGACTAAATGAGAATAACAAAAATCCAATGAATGAATAAGTGATCAACTGATTCCTCATTACTCCAACAGAGAGCTAACATCTGTTCCAAGATACTTGTATGTGATATCTTCAAATGGGACCAGGGTTCAGTAATGACACAAAACGTTGAAAATTATACAACACCCTGTTCTGTAAGGATCAGAATTAATAAAATTGCGATTTTTACCTGCTGAACCATGCAAGGTTTCCAGGTCGTGACCTGGCAGGTGCATGACTCATTTTGAGTTCATAGATGCCTCTTAACCCTTTCTTGTGCCTTCGTAGGAAATATTAAAAAGATCAGTTGGTGTTTGTTGAAGTCCATTTATCTTCTAATCACCATATCTGGTCCACTTGCTAGAAAGCTAAGCATGCCACCAATGGTGAATGGCTTACCCTGAACATTGCTGAGTGAATTTTGTTAGCTTATTATTGCCTGCATTTTGTATGTGTGTTGATCATGAATCTATATTTCTGGGATGATTAAATCATTCTACCCTCTTGGCAAGAATTGGCGTTGCGACTTGATGTACCTGGACCACGTCGAGTGGTACCTGGGTGAGAGTCTTAAAGCAGTTTGGGATGACTTTATAGTTTCTTTAATCGACAAGAACGTGAACTTTGGATTTTGTAAATGTTTGATTCATATCTTGTTTCTAGTTGACCCGCTTGTCAAATTGTAAAAGCTCTTCTTCCTATCTGAGGAAGCTCTTTCAAATGTAGAAGAAAATGTTTGAAGGAAACTTATCTCAAATATGTTCTGTTAACTTCACAGTTTGGGCGAGGAGACCACGGGCGTCTTGGATATGGGCGAAAATTTACAACAGGCAATCCGATGGAAGTGCCAATAAACCTTCCGCCTCCAAGGAAATGCAGCAGTACTAGTGGACAGTGGTGTGCTAAACTAGTTGCCTGTGGAGGACGCCACACTTTGGCAATTGCTTCATGGGTTGATGAACCGGAGCAGACAATATCAAGTTAACATCTCAACATTGCCAGTATCCTACTGGTGGCCACTTCACAGGCAGTATAGCATCCCTCTCTGTGGGTTTGTTAACTCAGAATCTACAGTAACGAATGACATTGGCTGTCTGTAATTCTGCATTGGAATATTGAAAATGAAAATGGTTAATTTATATGATTATGCAATTCAAAATCTACTCAAATGGTTTTGATAAAGATCATCTTAGAATGATAATGGTTTTTAGATGTGAACACAAAACTAGGACTTTTTTTTTTTAATTAGAAAACTAGGATTGTGGTTCATTACCTTTATTCTTTTTTATGGTCAAGGTGTTAGAAGTTTCTTAGAGCATCCGATTAATCTTCGGGCCATATGCAAACCTTCCTATTCATTCACACTGGATAATTTTACAGAGTGTGGCCCTTTGAGGTAATGTGAGAATCGAACTCAAGACTTAAACTTCTTGAAGTGGGTTCTTCATGTTCAATACCTCCAGCAGTAAGGGTATGAATGCACCAATTTTGCAATGCTTCAGCAATCCATCCAAGTGTCAAAAGTCGGTTCTACCAAAACAAGTCCACACCAGCCCTACTTAAAAATGATGGGAGTGCGCAGCCCTTAAGGAGTGGGTTTCACGAACTTGGATAATAATAAATTTATTAGAATGGTCTTTCTTTAAGTATATGGTTTATAAAACATCACTTTGTTGAATCAATCAAGATATATTTATTAAATTATTTAAAATTTAGTTATTTTTATTTTTATAATCTATATATTTTTTCAGTCTTTAAATCTGATTTTTTATCATATACATCAGACTTCAATTATTGAGCATCTAAGCAATTGCACAGCTCTTTGTATTGTTCTTAAAATTTTGTTTAGACTAAGGCGTCCAAGCATCTCACATGACTAATATTTGTTGTATGTGTAAACCTTCTAATAGGTACATACAGTTTAGACGGGAAGTAGCTCTTTTGTGTTGAGTGTAACTTGATCTCAAGACCTTCCACATTATGGATGGGTTTTTGACAATCAAGTCAACTTTAAGAGTTATTTCCATAGAAATATGTATTATGTATTTTGGTGCTCGTATGAATATCAATCCAAACATCTCATACTACACCATTCTCATCTATAGTCAGCTATTGGATTAAAAATGCCCACACTGACAAAAGAAAAACATAATTTAAATATGGGAATTGATTTTGAAACTAGTGCTTAAATTAAAAATAGACATCATTTTTATTTTGCTTTTCATTTTATTGAGGAAATTGAAAGTTTTTTATCTTTTTTTTTTTTTTTTCAACTTTTTCAATTTATTACTATTTTCCAAATCAATTCCCTTTAAAGATGAAAGACTTGTCTGGAAAAATCTCGCATGAGTACAAGTTGGAAACTCGGGCTGGTACACGGGGGGGATCCTAGTAGATTTCTCTGCACAGTGCACACTACTATTATCGGTATAAAGAGTGGGGTTTTGAGTTCCATAAAATGTAATCTGTTATTTTCTAATCTAGAGTTAGATTTGTCAATACACTTTATTAATTGAAATTACTAAATGGGTTAAGGAGGGGGATAAAAATACTCGATACTTCCATGCCATGGCATCTGCCCATAGAAGAGCAAATTACATTCATTCCCTCATGGTTGGTGATTCATCTGTGACATCTAGGGAGGAAATCACCTCCAGTGTTCTCAATCACTTCCAGCAACTATATTCAGCTAGTGCCTATCCAAGATTGCCAATTCATGGGCTTCCATTTAGAGCTATCTCCGCTGCCGAGGCTGTTTCCATTGAACAACCCTTTACTGAGGATGAAATCAAATCTGCCGTGTGGGATCTTGGTGAGGATCGCGCCCCTGGGCCAGAGGGCTTCCCTATTGCTTTCTTTAAGATCTTTTGGGATATTATCAAAATCGATCTTATTGCGTTTATTGTGGAGTTTCACCGTAAAGCTTTTATCCCCAAGGAGATCGGCTCTACCTTTATTGTTCTGGTTCCCAAAAAGGATGGTGCCTCCTCCCTCTCCGATTTTAGGCCAATTAGCCTTCTTGGAAGTCCTTACAAGATTCTAGCTAACGTCCTAGCAATTCGCCTCAAGGTCCATCACCCAAAGTTAATATCTTCTTCTCAATCTACAGTTGTTGAAGGACGGCAAATTATGGACGCAGTAATATTAGCTCATGAGTGTATTGATTCCCAGCAAAAGGCTCGTCGCAAATGTGTTATTTGTAAGTTAGATTTGGCTAAAGTGTTTGATATGGTTAATTGGAACTTCCTGATCTTTGTGTTCTCTAGCATGGGCTTCAATCAGATTTGGTGCTTATGGATGCTTCAGTGTATGTCTTCTGCTTATTTTTCGGTCTTGCTAAATGGATCATCTAAAGGTTTCTTCAAGAGCTCCAGAGGAATTCATCAAGATGACCCTTTATCTCCGACTCTATTTACCATTGTTGTGGAATCTCTCAGTCTTCTACTCTCAAAAGCATCGGATTTCAACCTTTTCCAGGGTTTCAGCATCGGTACATCTACTTTGAACATCAGTCACTTACATTTTGTGGATGACATCATCATTTTCTGCAAGGCTAATGAAGAGTATATCATGAATCTTAGGGCTCTACTAAGATGGTTTGAGTTATCTTCATCTCTGCAGATCAATTATTGCAAGAGTGTGGTTTTTGGGATCAATTTGGCCGACTCAGAGCTTTCCTCATTCTCCGGGCTTCTGGGATGTGCATCATCAGTCCTTCCTTCTTCCTATCTGGGACTTCCCTTATGCATTGGGTCTCCCGGATTTTCTCAGTAGGAACTAATTATTCACAATTTCAGCAAGAGTTTGGCCTCTTAGAAGGGAAAGTATTTATCTTTTGGAGGACAAATCACTCTTCTTAAGTCTGTTCTTAACGCTCTGCCTGTTTATTCTCTATCAGCTTTTCGTTGCCCTAAGAAAGTATCTCAGTTGATGGAGAAGATTATGAGGACTTTTTTGTGGGGTAACCATGAGGATGTGAAGAAATACCACCTAGTTAATTGGGATCATGTGTGCCTCCCTGTCTCTGCCGGGGGGTTCGGGGTTCGACCAATCCAAGCAATTAATTCTGCTCTACTTACAAAGTGGCTTTGGAAGATCGGATCCGAAGGGGAATCACCTTGGAAGGTTATTCTTATCATCAAGTATCGCCTGGGGACATTTGGGTGAGATATCAACCCTGCCCCACCTAGAGCCTCGGGTATGTGGAGGGCCATAGCTGTATGTGTTGACAAATTCAAAGGTGGGTCAAGGTTCAAGGCTGGCCGTGGTGATAGAATAAAATTTTCGAGTGATACTTGGTGCGATAGTTCCTCGTTGGCTTCTCAATTCCTATCTCTCTTTCGTCTATCCATTAATCCTACGGGGACAATATCACACTTCTACTCTATGACAGGTAACCAAGTTGTTTGGGATATCCCTCTTAGCCGTAACCTGTGGAGGACAGCAGAGACTGAAGCCTTTTCTGAACTCCTACTATCCTTATCATCTTCCAGAATCAACACCAATGTGGAGGACAACATAGTTTGGTGGCCGGATAAGAGTGAAATATATTTAATGTCATAATTGATTGATTATGTGGTGACATGATTGGAGTTTATTTTGGTTAATAATATGCTAAGATGCCAGCATGTGAATATGTGATATGTGGTGGTATATGCCTGATTATGGTGTGATGTATTCTGTTGATAACATGCCATATGACTATATGATGATTAGGTTGGACTGCTAGACATTATAACATGCTTGGATGTTAACATGCAGGCCCGTGATAAATAGTGATATATATACACCTGATTATTATACGATGAACTATGTTAATAGTATGTACAACGGTAATTGTGTAGGCATATAGCTAGCATACGTGGAATGCCGGTGGGGCATGTGTACTAGGCTACATCAGGATCTAGAGACTCCCCCTAGCTTGTCGGGTAGTTAGGGTGGGGATGTTATGTGAGACCCCGCAGTGGACGCGTGGTTGTGATGCGGACTCCCTTGTGATTGGAAAGGGTAGTTGTATCCCCTTGCATGGATCAAATGGTCGGTCCGTCTTGTGTTTCTCAGACACACCTATGAGAGAGGTGTAATCTGATTTAGAGAACAATGTACCTGGGAGTCCCAGATAAAGACTAATTGAGAGGTAGTTATGTTAACCCTAGAGAGAGACCATCGGGTTGAATGTTGGTTCACTCATGGTAGTCTTGGAAGCCCCTACAGTCACGGTTCCCGAGTGCGGGGTGGACGAGACATCCCCGGATGACTGAGTAGGCTGGGGAGGTGCTCGCCCGCTCATTGGTTAGGGGATGATACGGTGAGAGACAGCTCCCACCAGTATGGTTTGTGATTCCCAAGATGACCGAGTAGGCTGAGGAGGTGCTCGCCCGTTCATTGGTCGAGGGACGATGCGGTGAGGGAAAGCTCCCATTGGTATGGTTTGTGATTCGCCGGATGACCGAGTAGGTTGAGGAGGTGCTCGCCTGCTCATTGGTCGAGAGACGATGCGGGGAGGGACAGCTCCCGCTGGTATGGTTTATAATTGCCCGGATGATCGAGTAGGCTTAGGATGTGCTCCCCCGCTCATTGGTCGAAGGATGATGTGATGTGATGAGATGTTCCAGGCTAGGACACTTGTAGGGTGGAGACAACCTGCGATGTGCTGTGATGAGATGTTTCAGGCTAGGACACTTGTAGGGTGTGGACAGCCTTCGATGTGATGTGATGAGATATTCCAGGATAGGACACCTGTAGGGTGGGGACAGCCTGCGGTGTGGTGTGAGATGATGTTCCAGGCTATAACACCTGTAGGGTGGGTACAGTCTGAGGTATGATATTCCAGGCTAGGACACCTGTATGGTGGGGACAACCTGTGGTGTGATGTGGTAGTGTGTTTCTCCGTAGTTATGACTTTGGGGTCCATTCTTGAGACTCGTGTTGTGGGTGTTGACTCACCAGGAATTTATGGGTGCCTAACGAGTGAGTTCAGCTGGCTCACTCGGTAGAAGACCTATAGAATTCTATGAGGGGTGGATACGCCAGTCGTGTGGAGACCAACATATGGGGTCCAAGGTTATAGGTTTGACTATTGAGATTCTGGTGCTTGGTTGAGAAGACCATATATGAGTCTGGTTGGCAGTCCGTTGAGGACTGGTGAGGTGGTTACTCCCATGTGGTAGTCGGTTTGGGACCCTAGTGATTCCGACTCTTGGGTTGGTCGTGATATATGTGCTGGTTGTCATGAGAGAGTCATAGGTCTGGTCGAGGAGTATGGATCCTGATCCGGTTGGAGATCAATCTGTATACCCGAGGGTGGGTGGACCGCAACGGATGGGCACATGGGAGAGTTGCCATAGAGTTGGTTAGAGGATGTACTGGAGACCCGACAGATGTGGGCCCGTGTATTAGGGGTAGGGCACCCGCTTGCATAGTCATGCATGTAGACATCATAGACATTGATGTGTTCATATGATAATATACAGTGTATGCTTAGTGACATATGATGTGTGTGTTACCCTCTCTGGGCATGTAGAGCTCACTCCTTCTCTCACAGGTACGTCATAGAGGAAGGGTCGGCGGGACCCTCAATTGGACATTGGGCGTAGAGTTGCATCTTTGTACTTGTCATAGTTTCATTTTGTATTTGAGAACATGTTAATGTATTTGAGATATGTATACTTTTCATTAAGTTGGATGAATGTAATAATGGAACGATGTTATTGTTTCCAATTATGATTAATATTTTATTGGTACTATCGACTATTGATTTGAGTGTGGGTTGCTGGAGCGGTACTTTCCTTTATTTTTTTTAAAAAAAAATTATACCCCTGAATTAGTATCAGATCGGTTTTAGGACCTTATATTAGTTTGACATACTCGTAGCGGGACGGGTTGTTAGAATAATCCTTGAACCTCCGTTGACTCGAAAATCTTCAACTTCAAAAAAATCCTTCATAAGACCTTATATACTTCGATATTACCTTTTTCATCCGATGGGAAACAAACTTAGAGTAAAAAACTTCTTTTTTGAAGACAACCATGAAGAATTGGTGTAAATATACCCTGATTTTTTCAAAACTTGCTGCAATACATTACTCTTTGGAGTTACATCTTCAAATATTAACTTTGAGTTTTGAGATAATGTGACGCCGAGACCCAGAAGGCTAGGCTCAGGTGTCCAGACCTGACAATTATTGGTGAGCGCATCGAGAGAGTTGGGTGTGTGGGAATTTGTCCCACATCACCCAGGAACCAGAAAATTTAGGGGTTTATACGAGGGAGCACCCCTCAACCTAGCACAATGCGTTTTGGGCATGGAAGTGAATCGAGCCTAATGCAAAGTCGTGTGGGTATTTTTGGGCCCAAAGCAGATAATATTGTGTTGGGTTGGGACGGGTCATTACAAATGGTATTAGAGAACGGTTCAACACTCTGCCTATGTGGGTCCCCTATAATGTAACCAAGCGAAGGACTACTTTGGGCCTAAATGGGATGGATTGTGATGCCGACGCCCAGATGGTTAGGCCTAGTAGCTGTTGGAGAGTGCAGAGAGAGGACTGGATGTGTTGGGGGTGTGGGAATTTGTTTCACATTGCCCAAGAGCCAGAAGATTCAGGAGTTTACAAGTGGTAGTACCCCTTAACCTAGCACAACACATTTTGAGTTTGTAAGTGAACCGGGCCCAATGCAAAGTCGTTCGAGCCTTTTTGGTCCCAAAGCAGACAATATTTTGCTGGGTTGGGGCGGGTCGTTACGAATAGTATCAGACAATGGTTCAACTCTCTACCTGTGTGGTGTTGCCTGTGTGGACCCTTTGTCTATGTAATGTGATAGGGTCGGAGGCGGCTTTAGTTTAAGGGGGATAAATTGTAATACACTGACTGTGTGCATAAATGGTATGGAGGTAAAAATTTGAGGTGGTTATAAAAGAGACATCCCCCTTCTAAACATGAGGCCTTTGGGCTCAAGAAAAATACTTGGGCCTTAATGCAAATCCATGCAAGCTTTCGAGTCCAAAGCAAACAATATCATGCTGCGTCGAGAAGAATTATTACAGATAACCTCAAATTTCTTCAATTTTAACTTGTACTTTGTACACAAAAGCTCTATTACACATGGCAATTGAATAACAAAATAATAACTCGAGAAATTGTTATGTGCAAAATAAGAAGAATTTGGGTAATCAATCACATTTAACATACAGAAGCTACGTACTCAACATAGTAATGAAAGTATCTTTCTACACAGAGCCGTAATCTAGCTTTGATATTATTTTTTTGAATGATTGGTTAAAAACAATGTAACAAATAGCGCCGACATTTTCGAATATCTCACGAAAATATTCGCTAAATGACATTTTCGCGTTTTTATCGCGATAATATCACCACTACGGTTTAAAACGGAATTTATTCGTTTATATCGCATTTTATCCCACAACACGATAATATCGCGTAAAAATCACGAAAAGAACGGTAGGCTTAAGCGGAAGAAGTGAAGGACTAACGCATGTATAGTGCTGTGTAGGGCTATAGGCGTGTACTCCCAATGCAAAAGTGGAAAATAGTGCCGTGTACTACCAATGTAAAAGTGGAAAACAGTACCGTGTACTACCAATGAAAAGTGGAAAGAAACCTCTTTATTTACTTAAACTTCTTCAAGTTTTAAAATTCTTTATTTTTCTGTGTCCAAACTCCAAAGTGCTGCTCTTCCAAATAACGTTGGAAAATCAATAGAAAATAAAAACACACCTCCCATCGCCTTGAAGCCAAGATCTGCTATTTGAAGGTTGACCATAGCCATCCTTTTCATTCAGCCAGCCACTCAAATCCTTTCGGTAGGTTCTCTTTATTTTATTTTTATCTTAGTTTAATTCAACTTATTTGATTAAAAGCACATATTAGCTTCATGTTTCTACTAAATTCCATTTTTTTTTTTTGAATTTTAAAATCTAAAGAATACCTGTATTTGGATGCATCAATTATCGAAAATTATTTTCAATGAATTTTGAAACTTATAGTTAAATAATATAATTTATGACTATGATTCAAAATTAATACACAATGTGCTTTGGCACTTATCTTATGTTTTTTGTTATTGATAATTTGATATATGAAGTATGAATGCTTACTTAGACATGTATTTCTTATTTTGAGTTGATTATTAAAATGTATTTTTTGCTCGTTTATTATTTTCTAAAATTTATATTCATATTTTTTCTAGATCTTTCTATTTTCCATAAAAAATGCCTCGACAAAAAGATGAATTCTGGCAATATGGAGGGGATTTGGGTGAAGGTAAAATAAAGTGTAAATTTTGTGAAGAAGTTTTTAGAGGTGGTATCACCAGTTTTAGAAATCATCTTGCAAAAAGAACATTGCACGATGTCAAAATGTGTGACAAAGTTCCTGAGAATATTTGTGAAATGGCAAAAGATGCCATAGCATTTAAAGAGAGGCAAAAAAGACATAGAGGAAGTGAGACAACATGAATGTCTATTGGATCTGCCAGCACAGGAGAAAATTTAACATCATCGGGACAACAATTGGTTGTTACAATGATTAAGAAACATGATAAGGATCATGTTGATAATTTGTTGTGTATAACCATGGTGAAGGACAACCTCTCCTTTAATTTGTTGAGGTCTGAAGAATTTAGAGAAGCACTCGAAGCCATTGCAAGATATGGACCCACCTATATCCCTCTTAGTAGTGAAACGTTAAGGACCAAATTGTTGAAGAATGTGAAAGACCTAGCAATATCATATGTAAATGATATAAAAAAGAATTGGAAGACCTGTGGATGTACATTTATGTCTGACACATGGACAAATATGAAGAATCGACCTTATATTAATTGCTTGGTAGCTTGTCCACAAGGTACAGTTTTCTTTAAGTCTATATGTGCACAAGGGAATATTAAAAGTGAGGCTTTCATTGCTAATTTTATATTTTCTGTGATTGATGAGATTGGACCAAAAGATGTGGTGCAATTTGTTACAGACAATGGTTCAAATTATGCCTCTGTAGGAGATATACTTGAAAATAAGTATCTTTATATATTCAAGACACAATGTACTGCACATTGTATTGATTTAATGTTGGAAGATATTGACAAATTGCCATTTATGAAGCCGTACATGGACAGTACTCAAAGAATTGTTAAGTTTTTGTATTGATATCAACATGTCCTTGATTTGTTAAGGGTACATACCAAAGGAAGAGAGATGCAAAGGCCAGCCATTACAAGATTTGCAACTCAATTCATTTGTTTACAATCTGTTTTGAGTCACGAAGATGCATTAAGATTGATGGTTGTTTCAGTTGAATGGAGAAGTATGCCCCAATGTAAAAAAAGTGAAGGAAAAGACGTGGCAGACATTTTACGTGGTGATGAATTTTGGAATGGTGAAAAGAAAGTAATCCAAATTATTGAACCTCTTATTAGAATATTGAGAGTGGTAGATGGTGATAATTCCACAATGGGTTACTTGTATGATGGACTTAATCGTATAATAGCAGTCATTAGAAGACTTCATCCAAATCCTGATGATGAAGATAAATGCAAGGAAATTTTGAGCATAATAGATCAACGTTGGAAAAAAAAAAATTACATAGTCCTTTGCATGCTGCAGCTGCATATTTTCATCCTAAGTTATTTTATAAGAACATTATAAGTCCAGATGCAGAAATCAAAGATGACATCAATAAAGTTATCACGAAAATGGCACCAAGAGGAGAGTTGAGAGAAACATTTAAAGAGTTCACTCTTTATCATTCTAGAGATCCAAGCATTTTTGGAAAAGAGATATCAAATCAGCTGATACAATCAACTCATCCTAGTAAGTTTCTTTTCATTTGCTTTTTAATTTAATTTTGATTTAGTATTTTATAGTTTATATTAATTGTATAAGGTGTATCTAATTCTTTTAATTACTTAGGGATGAGTGGGACATATGTGGAATTTCAATTCCAAATTTGCGGTCCATTGCGATAAAAATCCTAAGTCAACCATGTAGTGTATCAGCATGTGAGTGCACTTGGAGCGGTTTTTAAGCAACTTATTCGAAAAAGAGGAACAAACTTGATCCAGAAAAGCTTCAAGAATTGGTTTATGTGAAAGTGAATTTACTTATGAAAAAGACTTCAGCGGAGAAATTCTTTAAAGACTCAAATGTCATTTCACTTGATGAATTAATCCATTTCATGGTTTGAACGAAGAGGATGAAGAAAATCAATATTCTAGTGATGATGCTGCACATTCTTTGGAGGAGTATGAGGGCTTACAAAATTTTGATTTTTTAGAATAGAACAATGATGATTTTATTGATATTTGATGTTATTTATGATATTTGTTGACCTCAGTAGTACTATTTTTTTTTTATAGTTCATTAATTGAAAATTTGAAACTTCACATTAGGCTTTCTTGGTGGATAATTGTGTTTTTAATGTTGTTTTGATATTGGATGATTTTGATATGACATTTAACAATGAATTCATTGTATGATATTTTTTTCTCAAGAAGTATTAGATGAAAATTATTTATTTATTATATTTATTTTTATTATTTTTCAATATTATATTTTTTATGAGATTTTTCCGTTAAATTTTCTATAAAATCTGAGAATTTAAAAATATCCCGCTATTTACATTTACTATTGATATCTCGAGAACGAGATTTGTTACAATGGTTAAAAGTATATCAAGCAAAATAATACAAAGAGGGCTCTACATGAACACAGCCCAGGCCAAGAGAAAAAGAAATAGAAGAGTCCACATAATGTAGGCTACCCAAATCCTAGGTAGGAAGGAGAAACACACGAGTCGTGGTGGACAATCAAGGCCAAACAAATCCCATGAGGCCGAAAAATAATAGTGAAAATCCGCCCACACCCCGGGCCAGGAAAGAACAAAACAAAAAAAAGGGTGCAAGTGACACCCACTTGTACTTGAAAAGACTGAAAAACGGCTATGCAAAGCCAAACAGCTTAAAACATGTCCCACACGTGCAAAGGATAACAACCAGGAAGGGCATATAAGAAGCCACAAGCTCGAAAGAACTATTCATCTTCTTCTTTCAGTACAGATTGGAAAACTTCTTTACCCCAAGAGGGTAATTAATTTACCTTTTTCTTAAGGTATTTTTTTTTTCTTTTATACATTTTTCACCGTAATTACTTATGTTCAAAAGAAACCCTTCTTTAAGAGAAACTCTTGCATAAATGAAATTCTTACCAAACTTACCTCTCATTCTCTCTCCAGCACAGATTCGAAAACTCCTTCACCATAAGAGGTAATCACTTTACTTTTTCTTTAAGGTAATTTTTTTTCTCATATACATTTTCCACTGTAATTATCAAATGAGATAAAAAGAAATTTATGTTCAAAAGAAACCCTTGCTAAAAAAAAAACTCCTACATAAAGAAAATCACTGCCAAAACTTAGCTCTCATTTAAAACAAATATACTACCTAATTTTTGGGTCTAAAGCGTATTTTGTTACGCCAGTTGGCGAAGATTGGACTCTGCACGTTCAATTTGGCATATATCACACAACCTAAAAAGTTGCTGACTTTCCAATCTCTCTTGTCTTTATATTTTGGATGGGCGTGGATTCTTGTTCTTGGCCAACTCAGATGCCTCTCTCTCTCGTCACTGGTATCAATTTTGCAGGAAAGTAGGGAATTGTGGTTAACTTTTTGGACATGTAAAGCCACTACTCACTTGGGAGATGCTGCTTTGTAGCTTAAATGTGAAGTAACTTCGTTCTTTATTTCTGGATAGATCATTATTAATTATTTTGTGTTTCTTTCATCATATCTACGTCCCCTTCATTGCAGAAATTTCATTAAAATTATTGCAAAGATTTCTTAATCAGAAATTTATCGAAAATTTAATGGGATGTTATTCCGATATTATCAATTATCACATTTTTAACGGAATTTTATCGAGAATTTACTACAGTGCCAATAAATATTCATTAGTAATGTGATAATAAAATTTTAACATGGTAAATTTGAAATTATTGCCAATATTTGTGACATTGACATGAACTTTATTGTTATTCCGTGAACAACCAACCATTTAAAATATGAATAAATTTAATTTATATTCCATTCTAAGCCTCTTTATCCCGTGAATCAGAACTTTATACAATTAGAACACATTCTAACCTTACATTGCCGTTGGATAAAAATTCATGCAAAACTATCTCTATTTTTTCTTTTGATTTTAGATCTTGAAAATCATAGTTTTTGAAATCTAATAAACTTAATTTTTATATAATACCTTATAAAAAGAATACATTTCAAATGGAAAGCATTATAAAATCCATTTCAGATGAATCTCACCTTACCTCTCAGCCCCATTCGATGTGAGCCCCTCAAAGTCTCAAATTATGGCCCCATGCTTCCTGTCCATTAAAAGCAAGAGGGTTTGCGGCGTTGAGTGAAATGATCACCCAAACATGTGTAATGTACACCTAGACATGAAAACCATTACATATAATGATAATTGAGGTCCTCCTTTGAAATAATAAATGACTATAAACTTTAATTCAATTAGATTATGTATTTTAAACTCTTCAAAATTTGAATAATTAAATTTTTGTTTTACCAGTCTAAATATGGTTTGATTGATTCAGTATTAAAAACTTTTGATAAAACTCAAAAAAAAAAAAAAAGACCAATCTAACAATTTCATTATTATTCCATTTGTTACAATCTCATGTCTAAATTTGCAAAGTAACATAAACATGCAATTTTAAATAGAAAATCAAGCATTGATCCCCTCATTTTGTTATTTTACTTTTCTAATTTATTAGGTTTTGATAATTTCATAATCAATTCCTGAAAAACTCTTGTACATATCAAATGACTGTTTACTTTTCCTAAAAAATCAGACTAGACCATGTCATCGTAGAGTCTGATCGCATTTTTGAACGAGTTCATTCGACTAAAACACGAAACAGGTCTACAATGCCAGTCAGATTTCAGGGACCTTTTCTTTTTCCTTCCAAACTGAATAGGTTTTCCAAGCAAAAACATAAATATTAATCATTCAGATGAGGGAGCCATTCATTCATTTAAACAACTTGATAACTTATCATGAAAAGACAACAACACACATGTCGTACAATTGCAGATCTTAACGTAAAATTCATGTATTAAAAAAAAAAAATTCTAACATAGCATAACAATTGATCATCACTAAAACCACATTCTTCTTTTAATAGGCTAAAATAAATACGGAAGTTCATCAACCCATACACATGTCATGGTGCAGGTATCAAGAGTAGTAGTTTATGAATCTTTGCTACAACAAACCAAATGGCATCTCTAAGCTAACATCACAATGGCTGGTACACATTCATCTGCATAGCGCCCGACTCAACATTTAATTACCCATTACTCTCAAAGGCTAGATCAATCACTTCATCACTGCCCCTCTGCTGATTCACGTTTTGGAGCTTCTTTAATCTCATCCCCGGCGTCCTCCTGACCACCAACACCATCTTTCAGTCAGCATAATTCAACAACAAGAACAAGAAATTGAAGCAGGCCTATATATATATATATATATATAGAGAGAGAGAGAGAGAGAGATACCGTAATATCAGAAGTCCATAGTGTCAAATTGTCACGGAGAAGCTGCATGATCAGTGTACTGTCCTTGTAGGATTCCTCACCCAAAGTGTCCAGCTCTGAAATAGCCTCATCAAAAGCCTGCAACGTATCAGCACAAAGAAATGCGTATCAGAGAGTACAACTTTGAAGGTATTTATAATACAATGAACTTTTTGGTATGGCACAATAATAGGATGAACATTAGCAAGTCATAATAAAAGTGATGAGGCAGGTGCTTTAAGAGATTCGATCAAGAAAAGTACAGTGAACCAAAAAACTCAGAAACAATAACTTGCCTTCTGTAGAACCTAAATAATACTTTAGGTCAAGTGCTAGTAATCCAAATGGTGCAATCATCATGAGGGAATCCACACCTTATGAGTGAAAGAATCTTGTAGTGTTAAAACTAATGTAACCTCTGGCAGAACAGAAAACTGCTTTTGGACAACAGCGGTAGCTTTCTGATATATTCTCAGTTAAATTTCCCCCAGAAAAAAATCCAAATAGTAAGATATAGCAGAATCATCAGTCACGGGAAGCATCACTTCGTTCATTGTATAGAGCCATGCTAAATAACTGATCTAAAGTACGATAAAAAATTACCTACGTTACAGCTCAAAACTAAGCTGCATGCGGGACCAGGTAGAACTTGTACATTAGGAGGGGAAAAGCTAGAGAAAACACAAAATGAAGTCCTAAGGAAAAGTTATCTCCACATTGAAAGAATGAGCATGAGCTGTCACAATTGACAGTACCTCTCATCAAAATCACTAAGTTCATTGGGTGACATGGGTGCATAAAACATATTTGAAAGAGCATTACAACTCTGAAAAGAACTTCTAATACAGTGACAAGATATGTGGATACAAATTATGAAGATAATAAAATGAGTTTTGAAATGATACTGTTGCAAACATGGTAAGAAGACAATGGAATGTAGTTTGACAGGACCAAGCACAAATCAACCTCATTTAAGGACCAGTTCAGTGTGAACCATTTAACTGATGGATTCAAGTACTCCAAAAGACATGGTCACTAAGACATTGATGAATCTAAATTTTGAAGACATGGGCTTCAAGGGGATAAGTGGGGAAGGAACGAAAACTCTGTACTTGAAATATCAGTCAGAAAAAAGGGGCAGTGGGGGTGGGGTAGAGAATGTTCAGAAATATTTTTATTCTCACTTCCCCTAGATGGTCATGACCCTAAACAGTACAGAATCAAAGGGAAGGAAATAAACATATGCATTTCGATATCTTTTGCAAGTACCATCTCAAAACAATTAAAGATGATAAAGAGCAAACCAACACATACAACAATTAATGACATCTCTTCCCTAATGTGATTGAATTCTTTCTATGATCTGATGTGCTTGACATAGAAGTAATGAACTATATCTACATCATAATTTAAATGATGCACATAATTTGCAACCAAATCTCACAACAATAACTCAAACTCCTGCTACAATTCTCCACAGAATCCCATCATTTCAGATGGAGGATCATAGGTTTGTCAATACAAGGCTTCTGAACCAAGATGAAATATGCACAATTAGAAATTTTCTGGCCATTTGAAACTATAAATCTTACACCACCTGGAGGACTGGATTTAAAAATACATTACCTTTAACTGACAGTGAGCATAACAACAAGAATGAAACCATAGAAGCTATTAAAAAATAAAAAAGTTAATTCCAAAGGATAATAATACCTCATACTGATTATAGTAATCTATAGTTAATACGTCATGCTGATTATAGTACTGTATAGGAAGAAGATTTGCAAATAAGCAAGAAATAGGGTATGAGAGAGATTATAATAACTTGGAATGGAGCGACAACAAAGAAAATGTAAGATTGTGGACATACGAATTTTCTAATAAGATTGAATGGATAAGAGAAAACAAAAGCCAACCTAAGATAGAAGGGTTAACGCTTTGACAATGAAAACAATAATGATGGTATGGCTTCTAACAATTAACATAAGCTTGTTATGCACTAATAACATTCGGCATAATTCGAATCCCCATGTGAATGATGATAAAGAACACCATTTGGCAGCAATGATCTACAATTGAATGAATTTCATCTTATGCATGAATACCCCTCCCACCTTCCAACCAGCATAGCTGAAGCCCAAGAAAAAACTCATGTTCCAACCTTTGTTGGTGCATCTACATCTTCTAAGCCCATTCAGTAGTGCTTACTGGTATTTACAGGCATACTGGATTTAGTCTTGTGACTGAAATTTCACTGGAAAGGCCCATATTGATAAGATCAGGGAACTGCTTAGTAGGAAACTGTAGGTAACTTCTTAGTAGTTAATGAACCTGTAAATAACTACCATTGATATGTAATAAAATACACACCCACTGTATGCAAACAGGGTGGACTGGGATTAACTTCTACAAATCACCACTGAAAGATGTAGAAGGAGTTTGGATAATGCAGCTATATTTCAGAAAACGTAAAAGAGGAGATCGAAAGATGAAGAGGAAGGAGAAAAGAGGAAAGATCCTCAGAATAACCTGTCTGATATCATGTAAAAGAAGGTAATCTCACTCCACACTGTTTGCATATGGTGGGTGAGTCTTTTATTACATATAAATGGTAGTTATTTACATGCACATTAACTAATAAGAAGTTTCGTAATGTTATCAATAGCCCATAATGTAGCAGTATTTAGGTAGCTTCAGGTCACCTATAAAACAAGTAGGTTTGCTGACTCAAGAAATTCAGAACAAATGACTAATATGGGCTCCTGCTTTGCATAAGAAGACGATCTTATAAAATAGTTATTAGAACTGCAATGATATACAGAACAAAGTGTTGGACAATGAAAAAAAGACAAATAAACAAAACTAGAAAAGCGGAGATACATATACTACGTTGGAACCCTAAATAATAGGGTTAGAAAGGAACACATTAGAAATAATTCAAAAATAGCTTCGATAGAAGACAAATTAAAAAAAAAAAAAACTCATTTGAGGTAGTTTGGTTATGTTAGTAAAAGACCAAGCACAACCCCTGTGCGTAGAATTGAGAGGCTATAGATCAAAGTCGCTAGGAGGAGAGGGCAACCTTTGAAAAAATGGAGAAAAAGGATAAAAAAAAAAAAGCATTTTAGACAATAGAATGATTGATGGTATGGTTTATGGTAGGGTCAAATGGAGAAGAACTCATAAATCTGACCCCAAATAGATGGGATATTGGCGGATGACAATGATTATGATGATGACCAATAATGTCAAATCTAATTTTTTACCACTTCCATCCATCTCAACTTTCATGCAGGAAAAGTTGAGACAAGCTTTCTGAGCTACACTTGAAAAATATCCTTTAAAAGGTGGGTGGTGAGTCAAAATCAAAACAGAAACCTACAGAGAGAAGTGGAAACCACATGCCTCCCTTTGCTAAAAAAACTCTTTTTACAAATGCAATGATAGTTTAGCTGCTCCAAAGCACTAAAAAGAGTATCCACTAGCATTTTGAGAACAAGTCATGGAGCCAAACCAGAACCATTACACATATTCTCGAAGCTGGCCAATGGCTGGATACTACTAATAAGCATTTGGAGTGAGAAATCTCGCAGACCACAAATAGCAAAACACAAAATTGGAAAAACTAAAACCATAGAGATTATACCATTCAAAAAAAAAAACCATAGAGATTATCCAACACCATAAGATGAATTATAATGCCATAAATACACAAATAAATTGAGCAAAATAAAGAAAGTTGCTAGCTACTACATTGAAAAATACCATCAAACCCAATTTCACAAACAAGTTACCTAAAAAATAAAGATAAAATACAAACCTGCTTTGCAAGATTGCAAGCACGATCTGGTGAGTTAAGGATTTCATAATAGAAGACTGAAAAGTTAAGTGCAAGTCCCAGCCTTATAGGATGAGTGGGAGCCAAATCAGCCAATGCAATATCCTGCAGGAAGGAAACAACAATCATTTGAGTTTTTCCTCCGTTCTACTTCTCTTTATAAAGAAAAACCACAGGCAACACGCATACCGTTATATGCCAATTAAATAGGATCAAACTGGTAAACACCTAATTGCAACACTACTTTTTTGAAATTCATAATCACAACTGGCAATTTAAAAAGTACTGTGGAGACATAGTTTTATGAATAATATATATAACCTTAGACATAATCCAGGAAAAGAATATGTAAGATACGGATTAAAGCATGGTTACACAGAATCTCATTTCACCTCTCAAATGCCTAAATTTATCATCTCCCAGTTCTTGAAGCCATGCCCTTCTACATGATACTATTCAAAATTTTGCAAAATTGAACATTTCTACAGAACTACTATTCAAAATTTTGAGAAATCGAGCATTTCATGCTTCCCATTCTTGCCTTTTCATATCCATTTCCCAATATAGTAACTAAAATCAAAGTAAGATATCTCCCAATGAAATCATAGTAAAAAGTCATGCGTGTTTTCTTCACCTGAGCAGATTTGTAGGCCAACAAAGTGCTCTCAGCAGCTTCCTTCCGCTCGGCACCAGTCTTGAACTCAGCAAGGTACCTGTGGTAATCACCCTTCATCTTCAAGTAGAACACCTTTGACTCAGCAGCAGTTGAAGATGGAATTAGGTGTGATTCAAGCAGGCGCAAAATACCATCACAGATCTTGCTGAGCTCTGCCTCAATCTTTCCCCTGTACTCCTTGATCGCAGCCACGTGCTCCTCATTCCCACGGCTCTCCTCCTTCTGCTCAATGGAGGAGATGATCCTCCATGATGCCCGACGGGCTCCGATCACATTCTTGTAGGCCACCGAGAGGAGATTCCGCTCCTCAACTGTCAGCTCTTCCACATCCACTGTTTTTGCCACATTTTCCATGAATTCCACCATCTCTTCATAGCGCTCTGCCTGCTCTGCCAGTTTTGCCATGTAAACATTCTCCTCCCGTGAAGATTCAGCTGGCGACATGGTTCTGCTTCTTTTCTGTAGATTAAAAAATACAAAAAAAGGTAAATAAGCAAATTGCAATTCAAAACAATAATAAAACTCACAAGAACAACAATGCAACAGGTTCTATATTGAGATTGAGATCGAGTGGAAATAGAGGCTCAGATCGCAAGAGAGATTGAAATTTGGAGGAGAAAATTGCTCTGATTTCTTTAAATCCACGGTGATGGATGAATTAAATTAAGATTCACAGGCTCACCTGGTTCAGACAACGGAAGAGGGAAATAAATATAGATCACTGTTTGGATCATTGGATGAATTGAAAGGAAAGCAATTCCTTCGAAATGACCATTTTTTACCAATAATAGTAAATTTTAAACAATTTTATCAAACTTAGATAAAAACACAAAAGGCTCCTCATGTAGGATTCCTGCCAAGACTATGGCTTCGAAATGGAGATCATAAAATGATCAATCCAATCAGTCGTATAAAACACTCTAATTCAGTTATTCAAATCCATGACAGTAAAAGTCTATCTGACTCATCTTAACCAGTGAAAAGAGTTAGGATCATGTGATGGGGCCGCTTTCATTATCGGACAGTGGCAGTCCACGAGATTCTGCCATGTACCTTCTGAAAAGGCCAGACGGAGAACCCGAGCCGTTGTAAGTAAAAGAAAAAAAAAAGTTATTTCTAAAAAAGTACTTTCTTCTCCATCCGACCAAACAGATCAAAACGCAGTTAGAGAAAAATTATTTAGATCTGAACAGATCTCAATATGAAAAAATCACGAAACACCCTTTCCGGAACAACAGCGGAAGAGATCGTGTTCTGGATTGAAACTGAAGGTGAAAAAAGGGCTCAGATCCTGAGATCGAGAAGGAGTTTTAGATATCGAAAATTAAACAGTATCTACTTCTTTCATAAGTTTCAAAACACATACCAGTAGAACGTATAAATCTAACCTAAGATTTGATAACAAGAAGAGGACAACGATGAGGAAGAAATCGAGATTACTATGATTATGATAAAGATCCGAATTCCGAAATCGTACCTTTTGAATCTGGTTTCTGAGGAAGAGAAATGCCCCAAACTACAAACCCTTTCGCCCTTGCTATGAAGATTAGAAATAGAAAATAAAAATGGAGCCCTTAAAATGCTCGCCCGGATCCAGTCAATTATCAAATAGATTACGGCCACGTGTACGAAGATGCTAGCTCCCCTTGGTCTTAGATTCATTTCTTTGACCAGGAGACAGCGGTTCCAATTTGAGCTCTTGAAGTACAAATTCAAATTTCATGCGGGTCTAAAATTTAAATCTAAATAATATTTTAAAAATTGGCTCATGGAGTAATCGAAAGTAAGAATGGGTTAAATAAGGTTAAATTGGGTTGATCTATAGTCAAATTCGGTCAAATCTTTGACATTAATATCATATTATAAAGATGCGACTTACATACACCCAATTTTTTTAGCTCTAGACATCTGATTCTAAATTTTCATGGTAAATTACCATTACACTCCCATATTTTTACTCATTCGAACGAACTGTTATTTTATTTTGACAGTTCGAATGAATGACCCAAGTATCAATTTCTCATTCATTCAAATGAATGATTCATTGGAACCAATGTGCATACAGTAATGCATAGTCATTATTTAAATAATAAAATTTCATTTAAAGTTATTTTTTAAACACCGTGTATTTTCAAAATTTCTTAAATTAAATATCCGGACTAATTACGATAGCCTGATAAAAATAGTTTAAGACTTTAAGTCTTTTGACACTCCCAAATGCTTAGAACACGGTGTTTTACAAATAAAGGTATCCCTCGGTTGTGCCGAAAACACATTTGAGAGTATCAAAAGACCTTAAAGTCTTAAACTATTTTTATCAGGTTATCGTAATTAGTTCAAATATTCAATTGGAGAAATTTTGAAAATACACAGTGTTTAAAAAATATCGGTCTATCTTCCATATGCTACAGTGATAATAAAATTTCCTTTAAAACTTTAAAGTTGTTTTTTAAGCACTGTGTATTTCCAAAATTTCTCAAATTGAATATTCTGACTAATTACGATAACCTGATAAAAATACTTTAAGACTTTAAGGTCTTTTGACACTCTCAAATGTATTGTCGTCACAGCCGAGGGATACCCTTATTTGTAAAACACGGTGTTTTAAGCATTTGGGAGTATCAAAAGACCTTGAAATCTTAAAGTATTTTTATCAGGTTATCGTAATTAGTTCGGATATTCAATTTAAGAAATTTTGGAAATACACAGTGCTTAAAAAATAACGGTCCATCTTCCATATGCTACAGTAATGCATATTGATTATTTAAATAATAAAATTTTCTTTAAAACTTTAAAATTATTTTTTAAGCACTGTGTATTTTTAAAATTTCTCAAATTTAATATCCGTACTAATTACGATAACTTGATAAAAATACTTTAAAACTTCAATGTCTTTTGACACTCGTAAATGTGCTTTCGGCATAGTCGATGGATACCCTTATTTGTAAAACACTGTGTTTTAAGCATTTGGGATTGTCAAAAGACCTTTAAGTCTTAAAATATTTTTATCAGGTTATCGTAATTAGTCCGGTTATTCAATTTGAGAAATTTTGAAAATACACTGTGCTTAAAAAATAACTTTAAAGGAAATTTTATTATTTAAATAATCACTATGCATTACTGTATGCACAGTGGTTCGAATGAACCATTCGTTCGAACGAATTAAATTTATACTTGGGACATTCGTTCGAATGAATGAATGCCAAAATGAACTGGCAATTCGTTCTAATGAGTAAAAACACAGGGGTATAATGGTAATTTGCCACTAAAATTTAGAATCGAGTGTGTAGATGCAGAAAAGTCCGGTGTCTGTAAGTCGCGCCTATTATAAATAATATTAACTTATTAAGTATAGTTTAATGGATGAGTTGAAATAAAATTTTAAGCAAAACTATTTTTTTAAAAAAATAAATTGTGACTTTTACAGGTTATCAAGTGAGAAAAAATTGAATTTTAAATTCATAGCTTATTATATCTAATTTCAATCAAACATTATTTTTTATAAAACACCTTAAAACAATTAAAAAATAACATACGCCAAATGTAATAATATATATAATAGCTAAATAGAGATTAAATATGTAGTTAAAAAAGAGATTTTATGATTAAATATTTAAATTTAATGAGTTTAAGGAATTTGATTTTTATGTTGATATATAAAAATAAGGAATTATAAAAAATAATTAATGTCAGAATATTTAAAGTGTTGTAAGTTATTATTCAAGAAAAATAATGAGATTCATAATTGACTCAACAAACACTAGAAAGTTAAGCTGGCAGACCCACTTAATTTAGTGGATCTTTAACTAATTAAAAATAAATATTTTTTTAGTTTAAAATTTTTAGTATCTTAATTAAATCTTTTTATTTAAAATATATATTAGAAATAAGTTTAGAAGGTCTAAATTATATTTTCTAATTACCATGTCTTCTTGAAACATTTTAAAATTTAAATTAAATAATAATAATAGGATATAAGATTATAAGCTTTAAAATAAAAAAAATATAAAAAATGGGCTAAACAAAAGGCTCCCAGATAAAAGAATGAAAGTTGTAAAACACTAAAACATGAGGGCAAAGTATAAAAGACTAAACATGCAAGCAAACAGTAAATGACAAAGTTAATGAGGGAGTGGCCGAGTGGGAGCACAGAAGCCCCACATCGAAAAGATAAAAATTTGTGATGGGAGGAGAGGTCTATAAAAGTAAGAGCGTAAGAAGGTAAAAATGCACCGGTCTGACTCGGTTATGGGTCACGGGTTAATTAACAAATTCGTGTTAACCTGCGGTCATGAATGGTTATTAAGGTTTTTAAAATCAAATGAGTTTTATACAAACTTGGCCCGTGAAGTGGACGGTTATGGTCGAACCGCCGGTTAAACCACGGGTCCGGCCGAGTTTGATAACATTGCATTCAAATGTCAACCTCAAATATGATAGATTCAAAATTTCAAGATACCGACTAAGATTCCAACTATATGTGAGATGCAAAGTTATCAGAACTGGACCGTATAACGAACCGTCTTCGAGGCATTTTGGGTTCAACAGCGGTCAAAGCCTGTGAAAGCCGGTCAAAACCCGTCATTTAGTAATATAAT
Source organism: Chimonanthus salicifolius (assembly GCA_013350335.1). Classification (NCBI taxonomy): domain Eukaryota; kingdom Viridiplantae; phylum Streptophyta; class Magnoliopsida; order Laurales; family Calycanthaceae; genus Chimonanthus; species Chimonanthus salicifolius. The sequence goes on from CM023534.1 coordinate 18,271,352, forward strand.
ATAAATATTACATATAAAATTAAGTAAGTTATCTTTTACCAATAACATTAATATAAATATTAAAAATAACATTTAAACTCTAAATAATATATTAAAACGGTGAAAGATATGAGATAGAAATGGTAATAAACATTTATATTTCAAATATATACATTTTTTAGTATTATTTTGAAAGGAAAAATTAAAAAAAAAAAAATTCAAAATTTGTGAGCTGCGGTCCAAGGCTCACAGTTTGTAGGTAAAAGTGCAGAAAACCGCGGCTCTAACCGGTTTTCTGCAGTTTTGACCCACAGCCGGTTCTCAACCAGAACCGAACCGCAGCCCCCGCGGTTCGACCACTGTTTGGTCCGGTTTTTATAATATTGGTGAGATGTGTTTTTATAACATTGGTTCGAAATCGTACTTTTTGACTCTAGTTTCTTAAGGAAGAGAAATGCCCCAAACTACAAACCCTCTTGCTCTTGCTATGCAGCTTAGAAATAGAAAAACAAAAACGGGAACACAACCATAAAAATAAGGAGGGCAAATGAGGTGTCGAGAGCCTTAAAATGCTCGCCCGCATCCAGTCAACTATCGAATAGACTACCGCCACGTGTACGACGATGCTACCTTCCCTTCGTCTAAGATTCATTTCCTTGACTAGGAGACAGTTGTTCCAATTTGGGCCCGTGTAGTACAAATTCAAATTCCATGCGGGTTTAAAATTTTAATCTCATAAGCTTTCAAATGTCTATCTCCAATATGATAGATTCAAAATTTCAAGATACCGACTAAGATTCCAACTATATGTGAGATGCAATGTTATCAGAACTGGACCGTATAACGAACCGTCTTCGAGGCATTTTGGGTTCAACAGCGGTCAAAGCCTGTGAAAGCCAATCAAAACCGGTCATTTAGTATTATAATATAAATATTACATATAAAATTAAGTAAGATATCTTTTACCAATAACATTAATATAAATATTAAAAATAAAAATAACATTTAAACTCTAAATAATATATCAAAACGGTGAAAGATATGGGATAGAAATGGTAATAAACATTTATATTTCAAATATATACATTTTTTAATATTATTTTGAAAGGAAAAAATTAAATAAAAAATAAAAAAAATTCAAAATTTGTGAACCGCAGTCCAAGGCTCACAATTTGTAGGTAAAAACGCAGAAAACCGCGACTCTAACCGGTTTTCTACAGTTTTGACCCACAGCCGGTTCTCAACCAGAACCGAACCGCAGCCGCCGCGGTTCGACGGCGGTTTGGTCCGGTTTTTATAACATTGGTGAGATGTGTTTTTATAACATTGGTCCGAAATCATACTTTTTGACTCTAGTTTCTTAAGGAAGAGAAATGCCCAAACTACAAACTCTCTTACTCTTGCTATGCATATTAGAAATAGAAAAACAAAAACGAGAACACAACCATAAAAATAACGAGGGCAAATGAGGTGTCGAGAGCCTTAAAATGCTCGCTCGCATCGAGTCAACTATCGCATAGACTACCGCCACGTGTACGAAGATGCTACCTTCCCTTCGTCTAAGATTCATTTCCTTGACTAGGAGACAATTGTTCCAATTTGGGCTCGTGTAGTACAAATTCAAATTCCATGCGGGTCTAAAATTTTAATCTCATAAGCTTTCAAATGTCTATCTCCAATATGATAGATTCAAAATTTCAAGATACCGACTAAGATTCCAACTATATGTGAGATGCAATGTTATCAGAACTGGACCGTATAACGAACCGTCTTCGAGGCATTTTGGGTTCAACCGGGTTCAACAGCGGTCAAAGCCTGTGAAAGCCGGTCAAAACCGGTCATTTAGTAATATAATATAAATATTACATATAAAATTAAGTAAGATATCTTTTACCAATAACATTAATATAAATATTAAAAATAACATTTAAAATCTAAATAATATATCAAAATGGTGAAAGATATGGGATAGAAATGGTAATAAACATTTATATTTCAAATATATACATTTTTTAGTATTATTTTGAAAGGAAAAAATTAAAAAAAAATAAAAAAAATTCAAAATTTGTGAGCCGCGGTCCAAGGCTCACAATTTGTAGGTAAAAGCGCAGAAAACCGCGGCTCTAACCGGTTTTCTGCAGTTTTGACCCACAGTCGGTTCTCAACCAGAACCGAATCGCAGTCGCCGCGGTTTCGGTCGAACTGCGGGTTTGACAGCGGTTCGGTCTGATTTTTATAACATTGGTGAGATGTGTTAACCATAGCCGAGAAAAGTACAATCAAGTGCATGCTTAAGTCAATGTGCCATACCTCAACACAAGGGTCGTTTGAACTCACTTGAATGAAGATTGAGTGCAACTACAATGGTCTAGAGATACAACTGTTAGTGCCCCAGCTTGCCGAATCACATGTTTGTCAAGTTCGTGACTTAAGTGAAGCAATGCCTTGAATAAAGAAGGCCAAGAATAAAGATCTCAAGCGTTGGTTGAAGTGTGAAGACTCAACGGATCAACGTGTATGAAAATCACTAATGGTAAGTGACTATAGATGACCTTAGGTGGTACCCATACCTTAGGTGGACCATGCCTAGGCTTGGAGATCACATCTGGATAATTAAACAAGCCTAACATGTGTTTGACAATGAATTAGAACCCAACTTGGAAATATAAATTCACTGTTAGGACGACACATCGTGTCAGGCGATCAGTCGCCAAGTACAACACACGACCATTCGTGGTCTTGCGATATGTCGTGTGGAATGTTGGGAGTTCTGGTTGAACAAGATTGTCAAACCCATGTGGTCTTAGGACGATACTATCGGTAGTCCACGATCAATCGTCTAGAACCTTGACCAATCAATCATATGGGCAATGTATCGCTGAGACAGGACATAGTCTGAACTTAAACAATGATTGGAAAAATTGGTATCACACGATCAATCAAGTATGCGATCGATCGTGAGTACAGGGCAAGAACATATCGGCATCACAATCAATCGCCCTGGGCCTGGATGAGACTTGACACTGGAAAATACAGTTAGTATCAAGCAGATACTTTCGCCAACCCGCGATTAGTCGCCAGAAACACGGACGATCAGTCGTGTGGCACGATCCATCGTGAGGTTACCATTTTAGAGCCATTACTGTGCATTAAATGCTCAACGGTCGGGTTGGTGGAAAGGAATTTAAACACGGACGATCTATCATGTGTTCCAATGATACGAAATTTTTTATGTTGCCTATAAATATGTTCATTGTTTGGAGGTGAAAAAGGTTGAATTTATGAGCATTTAAAGAGCCATCTACCCAAGTTAATCCTCACCTACCAAAGGCAATCTCATAGGCTTATTCTCTCTTGGAATTTCATTTGTAAATATTCAAGTATCCAATCGGTAAAGATTGTGATTAAGAGAGAAGGATTGAGTTAAAGGTTCTAGGAGAGAAATTGGAACTCAATTTTCTAGAAAGACCTCCCAAGCGTTGTGGTTGCTTTACACGACAGATCTTCTTCAATGTCGAGATTGTACGAGTTCACATTGGGTGGAGTGATTCAAAGTACAACTTCATTTGCAAAGGCTTCAAAGGTAAGTCCTTCTTAGTTTAGATTTTACTTTAAAATCTATATTATTGTGAAGTGGATTAAAGAGACTGAGTTTCTCTTGAACCACTATAAAAAATAATGGGATAAGAATTAGGTGAAAGTCTAAATTAATTGGATAGGTGAAATTCATTGTAATGACCCGTTCTGAGTTTTCCCGATTTTTGGAGAGATTTTCAAATCTCCGAGTTGTCTTTGAGACCTTGGTAGCGATGAAGAGAGTGTGGGTGCCGTGGTGGACCCCAGTTATTGAATTTCGAGTTTGAAAATTCAAAGGGAATTTTAGTAATTTCATAATTTTTATGTATATTGTTATGAAAAAAATCGTTGAAAAATCACATTTTTTCCCGATCGACGTTTGTTATTCGAGATTTTTCGGGTTCTTGAATTCTTTGTATTTTATTTTCTTTTGAAAATAAATTATTTTCAAAGCCTTAGTATTTAAAAAGAAAAAAGAAAAAAAAAATAAAACCCTATTTTCCCCAAACCCTAACCCTTTAAAATCCCCTCAATCCCTCACGTGGCACTGTAGCTGCAACTGCTACAGTGCCTGTGTGTCTCTCTTCTCTCTCAGTAGCTCTCCTGTTTTCTCTCTCTCAAACCTTAGGAGACCCTCCCCCTCCTCGCAACCACCGCCGCACCAACCTTTCCTCCTCAGATTTCTCTCTCTGCGCCATCTCCTTCTTCTCCTCTGCGATCCTTCTCCTCTTTCCTCTCGGTCGACCTCAGCTGCACCTGATTTCACCCCTCCCCCGCCTCCTCCCATCGGGTCATCACCCTCTCGCCGTTGCAGCCGTTTCCAGGTTTTCCCCTTTTCTCCATTCTTCTTTTCTCCCTGTTTTTCTCTGATTTCTTGCTGTTTCTCGATTTCCTTATCTTTTCCCCCTTTCTCGATTTTTTTCCCAATTTTTCTTAGATTTCAATGATTTTCCCTCTCTTTTTCCCCTTCTGAGTCAGACTTGGCCCGGCCCTGTTCTGGCAGGCCTAGTACTTCGGCCCGATCGGTTTTCAGAGCCCAGTTCTTTAGCCCGGCCCGTTTTCAGTGCCCGACCTAATTTAGGGCCCAATTTCAGATCTGGCCGTTTTGGGCCCATTTTCAGTCTGGATTTTTTTTAGCCCGTCTTGCTTTATTCACTTATTCGTTCTTCCTTGTTTCAAAAGTTTGAGCTCCTTTCAACCAATCAAGCCGCTTGCTCGCTTCGGATTTTAGACTCCACACACTGTGAGGGGACTTATCACAGTTTTAGCATGCATTACATATATCAAATATGTATTTTCGGACATGAAGTGATCCGAATGGAACCCCCTATTTATTAAACCACTCGGTAAGGGTGAACCGTTGAGAATGATTATGTGGCAAGGGGTCTATTCGGGTACAATCTTGTCTACTATATGTTATTATGAGGAACTTTAATTGGATAAATTATTATTGAATATGATACTTGGAATATATTGATGATATTTTGAGTGTCAATCTATAAGAAGCACGAGCAATCCTGTCGGACATAGAGATGTGTGTTTAAGTAACTCGTTATGCGCTTTTGACTCGCATGATGAGCACAACATTGATTTTTGGTTAATTATGTTAGAACATGCATTTATTGTTACACATGCTTATGTTGTTATACATGATCCTGAAATCATGTGCATGCATGAGAGGTAACCCACAACGGATAGTATGCCGTTGGGTATTGAGATGGAGGACCTTTTTATGTGTATATGTCTATGATAATGTGATGATGTTGGTTGTTGGGAGGACTTCCCTGTTACGCTCCAGCGGTTGAGACCCCCATAGGGGATGCAGGTCTCCCCGTTGCGTTCCAGCGGTTGAGGTGCCTGCCCTAGAGTTTGGCTCCCCCGGGTGTGGTCGAGGTAGTTTTCCGGCACGGTTCTTGTGGTTGAGGCAGTTGTGTGTTTTATCATCGGGCGTTGTCGAGGTGGTTTTTCGACACGACTCGTGTGGCTGAGGCAGTTATGTATTCTGCAGTCGGGCGTGGTCGAGGTGGTTTTCTAACACGACTCGTGTGGGTAAGGCGGTTGTGTATTCTTTAGTCTCTCGATGGTACTGATAGGGAGACCAAAGTTTGTTGGAGGACCCGATGTGGGCTATCGAGATGATGTCTCGATTTTGGTTGGTGGACTATTGGTTTGTGGTGTATTTGGATTTCATGCATATGAGTACTCTTGTTATTATGATATTCTGAATTCGTACGTATAATATTCACTTATGTTGTTGACTTGTGATAAACATTATGTTTTCACAGGGCTAGTTAGCTCACCCCTTACCTTTCAGGTATCCCGATCGCAGAGGGGCCATGCGGGCCCTTTAAGTAAGCACATGGGGAGGAGCGATAGTAGTTAAACATTTATGTTCATGTTTATGTTTTAAATATGGAGACTCTAGTTTGTATGGGCTTATTATTACATGCTTGTATGGATGGCTGTATAACTATGTTCATTTAGTCAAATGTCGTTTGTTATGCTTCTTGACTTTTTGAACTTGTGGTTTGTGAGAGGGTGGTAGTACTTCGTTTTCAAAAAAAAAAAAAATTAGATCCGACAACCGTCTTTTACGACTTTTGAGATGTTTCGGAGATGACGCGCCAGTAGCGGGACGGGGTGTTACATTCATATTCTATTATGTTGGTGTAATTCTAACGCCTAGTAATTGGAGATAACCCAAGGTAGGGTGAGTCTCAACATTGGATATAGGTTGTTTAACCGAGCCACTATAAATCGTGTGCATTGTCTCTTTGTGTGATTGCTTTTATTCTTACACACTTTGAAACCACACACTTGATTAATTATTTTTAATTCCACACTCTATTAATCAAGTAAATTTTAAAAGGACCTATAATTTGTGATTACCCTATTCACCCCCCCTCTAGGGTTAATCTAATTCTAAGAACTCTGGGAACTTTCAACAACAATTAGGCTCATGTCTTAGACCAATGTAGGACATGAGTAAGGTCCTATCCCTTAGGGATCCATTTGAAATTTTGATCTAGACATTTCCTCTCAAATCTTTGAATGTTGGGCATTTTAATTCTCCTATTTTGAACATTTGCCCAAATTCATTGACTTGAGACAAGAACCTCATTATGATATTCCTATCCAAGGTATGAGGAGGTCTTGACACATCCCTATTTCATTTTCCTATGTAGGGATGATGCATGTGGTGAGGTGCTTTGTGATTCCTAGGAAAATTCACATAATCAAAATAATTTACCTTATGTTTCTTTGCATGGTTTGAATTTCCAATGGTTTCCTTCTTTTTTTCTGCATTTTGAAAAAGGCCCTTAGCTACCTGCTTTTCAACCTGCATTCTTCTAGTTTTGCACTCATGTTTGAAGTGCCCAATTATGCCACAATAATAATAGTTTATAATAGAAAAACGAGTAATTTGGCCATTAACACGTTTGGATTGGTTTATGGGTCTCTTCAGGTTTGACTGAGAATGACCAAAAGCATACCAATCACTTTGAGGTCTACCCAGAATTAGAGAATTTTCGAATTTTTTATTTCATTGGGTAACTATGTCTTGAGATTTCTTAAGATTTTTCAAATTTGTTCCCAACTTCAAATTTTCATCTCCAAGACAATTTCCAACTTCCTTTAGCTTCAAGATATCATTCTCATAAATTTTCAAATTTTCTTAAAGCCTTTTTTCAGATTTTCCCAATTTCATGATTTCAACATTTGCAATTTTCAAATTTGATGAGAGAAGGTCTTTTTCAACATTTTTACCATGAAGTTGGCTAGAGAGTTTGGTATTCTCAGTTTTCACCTTATGAAGATCCTTAGCCAATCTTAAACTCTTTAAATACAATGTATTATAGGATTCTTGGATGTCATCATTGTCACGCCCCGACCCGCAGGGTGGGCCCGGAACGTGACTGATTTTTTTTTTTTTTGAAAGATAGGTAAACTAAACCACAAGCAAACTGGTTGGGCCGGATCAATAGTTAGGCCCAGCGGTTACACATTAACCCATCATGTGGACTCAAACATGTACCATATGCTTCCCCCATAAACATAGACATAACAACATCATAATATGCTCATATCAAATCTAACATTGATTAATACAAAGCATAAGAAAATCAATCATTGATTCATCATTCAAAATATTGTTTAAAAAGGCAACATAGCCTATTACATCATTTTAACATAAATTAAGTGCCACATCCGGTACTTAATAAAAGACAACAGTTCCAAGAACCAACAGGGAAAGATCAGGGCATTCCTCTCCGGGGGAATCCCAAAACACTGCTTTAGCTTAATCGCCCTAAGCCTGAAAGAGAGGGTCCTCCTCCTCGGGTTCATCGCCTGAAAGGTGAGTGGTGTGAGCTAACTAGCCCAGTGAAGGAAGTATAACAATGCACATTAAGTAAATAATAAAACAGGTTAGCAACAGTTCAATATCACATGCTTGATAACAATAAGCATAATCCCAAGTAATATATCAACATTAATAAACCACTGCCATTATCCACCGTAACGCCTGCCGACTACACTGAGACCAGTATTAAGTCCCGACACGGTCAAAATACATCCTTGCAAGTACATCTCCGGCTCTGACTTAGCCGATATTGACACCCTCAAGTCAGCAACTGTTGACAGCATGGTCCGCCCATGGTCCAGTAGACATAAACCATCTCTCATATGGCCGACATTGGTTCAATAGCCCAGGTACGTGGAAGCAGTCTTACATACTCATACGATCAACATCGTAATATCACAATCAACATCAGCACTTTTACCATAGTGCATCATGTATCGGCACATGAGTGGGTTCATCAAAACTGAAACCACTCATTGCTCAATACTCATATAATCATAACACCGGTTTACAAAATCTGCAGAGTTAAGTTCCCTCACCGTGATCGTGTGGTTATGCAGTCTCTGTTCAAACAACATACAAGTGCTCAATCAATATTCATAACAAATACATACACATACGTAGTATTTTGGAAATCATACATTTTCCCACAAAATATCCAGGTTTAATGGAAATGAGTCTCTTACTTGGTTTCTAGCCTTTTTAAATCATCCACAAGATAATAATATAATAATAAGGGTTCAGTCCAAACTCATATTGTCTTCTGGGCATTGATGAGATTGACTTATTGAGTTAGGTCTAGATCCTCGAGTCACTTCTCGGTTGTCTTCTGGATAGGACCAGAGCTGACATTTTGAGTAGGCCTCGAGGTCACTCAGTACCCGACTATAGTGTCGTCTTGAAAGTGAATCACTCAGTTCCCGACCAATAGGGTCGGCTTGAAAGCGTATACAATAGTATTTACACTATAAATAATAAGAGAAAGGGGTTAGTACATTTTTAATTAACAAGGGGGGTATAAATCATCATAAATAATCAAACACATTAAATAAATAATAATTAAGATTAAAACAGTAATCAAACAATATTTTATCGTTTTAAAAATGGGTCCCTTGGAACATCACCTCAGAACTGGGTACAGTGGTTTCGGATCATCCGAACCACATTAACTAAGTCACTGGCCTCGGAACTTGGGGCCTGACTTTGGATCGTCCGAAGACTGGGTCTCGGACCTTCCGAGGGGGTTCGGTCCTTCCGAGTTGGGCTCGGTCCTTCCGAGCTTGGCTTGGTGCTTCCGAGTGAGTCAGGATCTCCTCGGGCGTACTGGGCTTCGGGTGAAGCTCGGAACGTCCGAGGGTCACGGCTCGGACCATCGGAGGATCTGCTCTCGGACCTTCGGAGAGTCGTCTTCTCCAACTGTCTGCACCAGCAGACAGTCACGGCGGAAAAACGGTGAAATGCGATTCCAGAAAGGGAGGGCGTCCCGGATTCGGTTTTCACATCTGTCTGGTCTGATAGACTCCTTTGGGAGTCCTCTTTCCAAAGGGAATGGTTTGGAGCCTTGAAGCTCACTGGGCCATCCGATTTTAAGGTCAAATCCTCACGGGTACATGAAACCCATGGTTTTCCTTAGATTTTAAAACTGGTTTTTCTCTATTAAAACAGGTCAAATTTGGTTTTGCTTGATTCTAAACCGGTTAGAATTTAAAAAGGAACACAATGGATACCTTTGCTGAGGTTCCTGGGCTGAATTTCGGATTTTTGAAATCTTCCCTCTAAGCTTACTGTTACTGAAAAACAGAAGCTTAGCAGAGGTTTCTCGGCTGACTGAAATCACAGAGATCGGCTTACTGAAATCACAGAGAGGGAGAGAGGGAAAGCAGAGGATTGCTGGGAGTTTAAACCGATCGAAGGAGGCTGAATTTATAGGCTTTCGGTTGAGGAGAGACGTCGGAAATCAGCGATGGGACGGGACAGACGATCATCATTCACCGGTAAGGTAAGAGATGGGATGGGCGTCGGAAGCTTATCATTGCCAGAAATCCGGCCGAGCAGCTGATGCACGCCTGCATGGCGTTGATGATTTTTCTGCTGTTAGCAGATCAGTCTCCAAACAGTTCACAATTTGCAGATAAGTCCCCGTTTTTATAAAAATCGATTTTTAAAACTAAAAGCAGTAATTTAAAAACTTAAAACTTGATCCAACCTTACAGATGGGTTGGGTTTTGAAAAAAACCTTGGTCACCATAAAAATTTCAGAAATTATCTCTCACTAAAAACCCTCGATTTAAATAAAAGTCATATTTTACCCATAATTACTTAAATAAAGAATTGTTAAAATAACTAATTTAGAAACATTATTTTGAGGTGAAATGAAATAAGTAGACCATTCTTAAAATGGTCTAACACCAAATACCCTTTTCAAAATTTATCTATTTTTCAAAATTATTTAAAATAATTAAAACTCCCTTTCGGGGTTTCGACGGGCGATATTTAAATATCATTTTCTGAAAATTAAATCATTTTAAAATAATAAATGCAAATCCTTCATTAAGGAGAATATTATCCACCAATAATATACAAATATCAATATAATTTATAAAAACATAACTAAAAGCGGTAAATTACCAAAATACCCCTCTAGCTTGACGAGCTGGATCTCTGAGGTCACGAGCTCGGATTGGGCCAAACTTGGGCTTTCCTCAAAGCCCTAACCAAAAACTTCGAGATTAACCGGTTAAGCAAGATTAACGAGTTAAAACACGCCTAATCTGGGGCAGGGTATTACATCCTACCCTCCTAAAAGAAAATTTCGTCCCGAAATTTAGAACAAACTCTACCTTCTTGGCTTGTGAACAAGCCAGGGTACAGCTTCTGCATCGTCCATTCAGGTTCCCACGTCTCATGTTGCACGACGCAATGTTGCCACAACACTTGCACTAGAGGTATAGACTTCCTCCTGAGCTCTTGAGTCCGACGCTCTAGAATCTTGACTGGTGCTTCTTCAAACGTTAAGTCCTCTGATACCTCGATGTCTTCGAAACTGATCACATGCTACGGGTCAGGCTAGTACTTCCTTAGCATAGACACGTGGAACGTACTATGCACTCTCTCCAAAGCCTGAAGAAGATCCAACTGATAGGCCACTTCACCTATCCTCTTCAAGATCTCAAAGGGTCCAACGTATCGAGGTGATAGTTTTCCCTTGCACCCGAACCGCTGCACTCCATGACGTGGTGCCACACGTAAGAAAACTCGGTCGCCAACTGCAAACTCCAAAGGTCGTCGCCTTTTGTCAGCATAACTCTTTTGTCTGCTCTGGGCTGTCTTGAGACGTTGTCTGATCACTTAAACTTGCTCTGACGTGTCACGTATTAGGTCAGGTCCTAGCAGCGCTTTGTCTTCTAGCTTTGTCCAACAAAGAGGTGACCTGCAAGGTCTGCTATATAGAGCCTCGTAGGGTGCCATCTGCACACTGGAGTGATAACTGTTGTTGTAGACGAACTCGATCAAAGGCAAGTGATCTTCCCAACTTCCCTGCATATCCATCACACAGGCTCTTAGCATATCCTCTAAGGTTTGAATGGTTCTCTCTGACTGACCATCCGTCTGAGGGTGAAAAGCAGTGCTGAAGCACAGCTTAATCCCCAACTCTTCTTGTAATCCTTGCCAAAACCTTGACACGAACCTCGGGTCTCTATCAGATACAATGGATACAGGCACTCCATGCAATCTGACTATCTCTTTTAAATACAGTCTGCTTAGAGTAGTCAAGGAATCCGTCTTCTTGATCGGCAGAAAGTGAGCTGACTTCGTCAATCGATCGACTATTACCCAAATAGCATCGTTCTTCTTAGGAGACTTAGGAAAACCAGTTACAAAATCCATCGTGATATGCTCCCACTTCCATTCAGCTACTTCCAACGGTTGCATCTTTCCGCCAGGTCGTTGATGTTCCGCCTTCACTTGTTGACAAGTTTGGCACTTGGACACAAAATCTGATACCTCGTGCTTCATACCTTTCCACCAGAAAAGTCGTCGCAAATCACGATACATCTTCGTTCCACCGGGATGCACCGCAAAGCGAGATCGATGAAAGTGATCAAGCACTTTCCTTCTGCACTCGTCCGACTTTGCTACAAATAGTCTGTCCTTGAAAGTAAGACTTCCGTCCGCTTTGATCTTCCAATCCTCTAGAGTCGCTCCTCCTGAAAGCTGAGTTGCCAACTCCTTCGCTTCTGGGTCGCTCTGTTGTCCTTCTAACACCAATCTAACTACCTCGGGTTGCAGAACCAAACTATGGATTCTTGCTGACCCGCTTCTTTCGATCAGCTCCAGATCGTACTCGGACAGAACTTCGAGCATCTTCCACTGCAAGGATGCCATCCTCGCCACGTCGCTGTGAGATTTCCGGCTTAAGGCGTCGGCCACTACGTTGGCTTTCCCTGGGTGATAAGAGAGACTGAAGTCATAATCTCCCAGGTACTCCATCCACCTACGCTGCCTCATATTCAAGTCTTTCCGAGTGAAGACATACTTGAGACTATGGTGGTCAGAAAATACATTGAACTTCTCACCATATAAGTAATGTCTCTACAATTTTAACGAGAATACTACGGCTGCCAACTCCAAATCATGAGTCGAGTAGTTCTGCTCATGTCCCTTCAATTGCCTAGAACCATAAGCCACTACCTTCCCCTCTTGCATCAGCACACAACCCAAACCAAACTTGGACGCGTCGTAATAAACATCGTATCCTCGTCCTTGCTCGGGTATCACCAACACTGGAGACGTCGTCAACTTCTCCTTCAGCTCCTGGAATGCTTTCTCACAATGTTCGCTCCACTCGAACTTGACATTCTTCCTCGTCAGCCGAGTCATCGGGACCGCGATCTGAGAGAAGTGCGGGATAAACTTTCGGTAATATCCTGCTAATCCTAGAAAGCTCCGGATCTCGAACACGGTCTTGGGACTCTCCCAAGTCTTTACGGCCTCTACCTTTGTTGGATCTACCGAGATTCCTCTTGGAGACACCACATGTCCCAGAAACTGCACTTGAGTCAACCAAAACTCATACTTACTCAGCTTAGCAAACAGCTAATGCTCCCGAAGAGTCTGAAGAACAATCCGTAGATGACGCTCGTGCTCCTCTTCTGACGATGAAAAGATCAAGATATCGTCGATGAAGACTATCATGAACTCTCGTAGATACGGTCGAAACATGCGATTCATCAAATCCATGAACATGGCTGGTGCGTTCGTCAAACCGAAAGGCATCACAACAAACTCGTACAAGCCATACTGCGTCCGAAAAGCAGTCTTTGGAATGTCCTCCTCTCGAATCCGCAACTGATGGTAACCTAACCTCAAATCGATTTTCGAAAACACTTCGATCCCCTCAAAAGATTAAAGAGGTCGTCTATTCTAGGCAACGGATACTTATTCTTAATAGTTACCTGGTTAAGTAGCCGGTAATCTATACACATCCTCATCGATCCATCCTTCTTTTTCACAAAGAGAGCAGGTGCGCCCCACGGCGAGTTGCTCTGACAAATAAAGCCAAAACTAAGAAGCTCATCTACCTGCGTAGCTAGCTCTCTCTGCTCTGCCGGCGCCATCCGATATGGTGCCATGGAAATTGGAGATGTTCCTGGTTGTAGGTCTATAACAAACTCTATCTCTCGGCGTGGAAGTAGCCCAGCCAACTGGTCAGGGAAAACATCCATAAACTCACACACCACCCGAGGAGCAACAGACTCTACACTACCTACATCTTTCCAACCCATGATTGCCACCACACTACCGGGATACGTCCTAAGGCCAGAGAAAGTGACTCTCATCCTCTCATAGGATACCAACTTCTCCATAAACCTCTCACCAGTTGAGGAGACCCCACGAATTCTCCTCAGAGAGCAGTCTATCAAGACCTCAAAAACGGACAACCAATCCACACCAACGATGATGTCAAAGTCCGTCATTTCCAGAACTAGAAAATCATAGGACAACTCCACTCCGCTAATCTTCAAAATACAAGATCTACACTCTTGGTTTGCAAAAGCCTTCTTACCCAAAAGTGAAACTACCATTAGCGGGTTAACTACTTTTACCGGTTTCAAACCCAATCTAACACAACAAGTTCTAGAGATAAAGGAATGCGAAGCACCGGTATCAAACAACACTCGAGCCAAAAGACTGAAAAGATTGAGGGTACCTTCCATCACCGTGTTCTCCACCGGTTCTTCCTTCTGAGTCCTTATAGAGTAGACTCTCCCTTGAGGACGTCCTCGTCCTCTCCCCTGATCGCTCCGAGGTGGTCCGTTCCTCGGTGTCGCTGATCCTCTAGAAGCCTGTTGTGAACCTCTGCCGACAAATGGCTGCGCCACAGAGTAGGAAACTCCTGCGCCTTGCGAAGGTGCCGTCTTACCAGAAAAAGGACAATCCTTGAACAGGTGCCCGGTCTGCTGGCAATGAAAGCACGCCTTCTCTCTTCTGGATTGGCAGAACTTAGAAGTATGCCCCGGCTGATTGCAGGTGTAGCACACGATTGGCCGAGAGTCAGACCGACTTGACTGGCCCACACTAGGTTGGCTCTTCTTGAAGAAAGGCCTCTTCTGCTGGTTGAACCTCGTCTTCTTGTTGGAAGAAGGTTTCTGAGAGCTGTCAGTGCTCCGGTTGATGGAGTCAACCGCTTCCACCTTTGAAGCGCGCTCGATGATCTCCTCCAGAGTGTTGAATACTAAGCCAGCCACTTGCCGCTGTAAGAAGGGTCGAGTCCGTTCTCGAAATGCTGGATCTTCTCCTCCTCATTGGCTGTAATCCACGGCACAAACTGCATCAAGTCAATGTAACGCATGGCATACTGTGCCACGGTGTCTGAACCTTGCTGGATATTGAGGAACTCTCTCTTCCTCGCTTCCTTCACCGTCATCGGAAAGTAACGGACCAAAAAGGCTGTAGAGAACTCCTCCCAAGTCATCGGCTCGTGATTATGAACCAAGGTCTTCGCCTCCCACCATTCGTAGGCGTTCCCTTCAAGCTGGTAAGTCGCCAAGGTTACTCGCAAATTGTCGGCGATCTCTAGGGTGTTGAGGATTCGGCTAATCTGAGTTAGCCAGTTCCTCGCAGCGCTGGGGTACTCTGTTCCCGAGAAGCTAGTCGGGTTCAGACGCTTGAACTCTTTGAGAGCCGAGGTGGCTCTCTCCTCTGGCGTTTGGACTGGCGGACGACGCATGTTTTCAGCTATCTGCTGAAATGCTTCAATCGCCACTCGTATTGCCTCATTAGGTAGGTTACGGGGTGGAAGACCAGTCCTCCTCCCACGAAAATTTGCTCTATTCGCGTTGGGTCCTGACATCTGTTATTTACACTTGTAAATATCATTAACCAATTTTAAGATTTTTATTAAAGTAGAAGACACAAGTTGCAAATAATCTCATTAGAATTCATTTAAGCTTTCAAATACAAGTACAAGGGTTAGTAGGGTATGAAAACCCTTCAAAACAGCAAAACTCAACCCTTACAAAACAAACTCCCCGATGCCCCCCTAACAAACACTAATCTAATTCCCCGAAAAAGATCCTTCCTCACCATCAAAGTAATAAAAGTTGTCCGGACAGGCCTCAGACTTGTGTCCGGACACTCCGCAAGTTAAACAGGGTATAATCCCTGGTCCTCCTACGTAAGGACAATTTGTCCTTGCACTCCCATGTCAATGGAGTCCGCAAACTGGGCAAATTACACTGGGCGGATAGGAGCAAAAGATGAAGTTGTGCCCTGCCTGATTGCAGAGTTCACACATCTCATCTGGATACTCGTCTAAGGTAGGAGTAGCCGGAACGTATTCAGGTGAACCGTTCTCCCCCACTGACTCCTCAGGAATCGGGATATCTCCCTCTTCCTCCACAGGTTCAGCACCCACATGGTACTCCGGGGATGCTACTTCTATCTCCTCCCCAGGTGCAACCTCATCGAAACTTGGCCCACCGGAGTCGTCTGAAGAATCTATGATGATAGGGTCGCTAGGGGTCCCCTGGAAATACTCTGTATTGCCTGACATATCTGTATCATCAAACAAGAAGATGTCAAAAACAATAGCAATACTATGGCCAAAGCAAGTCTAACTAGGTAGTAACCCATCACAGTCCTAGAGTTTGAGCCTACGCTCTGATACCAAGCTGTCACGCCCCGACCCGAAGGGAGGGCCGGGAACGCGACTGATTTTTTTTTTTTTTTTTGAAAGATAGGTAAACTAAACCACAAGCAAACTGGCTGGGCCGGATCAACAGTTAGGCCCAGCGGTTACACATTAGCCCATCATGTGGAGTCAAACATGTACCATATGCTTCCCCCATAAACATAGACATAACAACATCATAACATGCTCATATCAAATCTAACATTGATTAATACAGAGCATAAGAAAATCAATCATTGATTCATCATTCAAAACATTGTCTAAAAAGGCAACATAGCCTATTACATCATTTTAACATAAATTAAGTGCCACATCCGGTACTTAATAAAAGACAACGGTTCCAAGAACCAACAGGGAAAGATCAGGGCATTCCTCTTCGGGGGAATCCCAAAACACTGCTTTAGCTTAATTGCCCTAAGCCTGAAAGAGAGGGTCCTCCTCCTCGGGTTCATCGCCTGAAAGGTGAGTGGTGTGAGCTAACTAGCCCAGTGAAGGAAGTATAACAATGCACATTAAGTAAATAATAAAACAGGTTAGCAACAGTTCAATATCACATGCTTGATAACAATAAGCATAATCCCAAGTAATATATCAACATTAATAAACCACTGCCATTATCCACCGTAACGCCTGCCGACTACACTGAGACCAGTATTAAGTCCCGACACGGTCAAAATACATCCTTGCAAGTACATCTCCGGCTCTGACTTAGCCGATACTGACACCCTCAAGTCAGCAACTGTTGACAGCATGGTCCGCCCATGGTCCAGTAGACATAAACCATCTCTCATATGGCCGACATTGGTTCAATAGCCCAGGTACGTGGAAGCAGTCTTACATACTCATACGATCAACATCGTAATATCACAATCAACATCAGCACTTTTACCATAGTGCATCATGTATCGGCACATGAGTGGGTTCATCAAAACTGAAACCACTCATTGCTCAATACTCATATAATCATAACACCGGTTTACAAAATCTGCAGAGTTAAGTTCCCTCACCGTGATCGTGTGGTTACGCAGTCTCTGTTCAAACAACATACAAGTGCTCAATCAATATTCATAACAAATACATACACATACGTAGTATTTTGGAAATCATACATTTTTCCACAAAATATCCAGGTTTAATGGAAATGAGTCTCTTACTTGGTTTCTAGCCTTTTTAAATCATCCACAAGATAATAATATAATAATAAGGGTTCAATCCAAACTCATATTGTCTTCTGGGCATTGACGAGATTGACTTATTTAGTTAGGTCTAGATCCTCGGGTCACTTCTCGATTGTCTTCTGGATAGGACCAGAGCTGACATTTTGAGTAGGTTTCGAGGTCACTCAGTACCCGACTATAGTGTCGTCCTGAAAGTGAATCACTCAGTTCCCGACCAATAGGGTCGGCTTGAAAACGTATACAATAGTATTTACACAATAAATAATAAGAGAAAGGGGTTAGTACATTTTTAATTAACAAGGGGGGTATAAATCATCATAAATAATCAAACACATTAAATAAATAATAATCAAGATTAAAATAGTAATCAAACAATATTTTATCATTTTAAAAACGGGTCCCTCAGAACATCACCTCAGAACTGGGTACAGTGGTTTCGGATCATCCGAACCACACTAACTAAGTCACTGGCCTCGAAACTTGGGGCCTGACTTTGGATCGCCCGAAGACTAGGTCTCGGACCTTCCGAAGTCCATCCGAACTGATAAAAATAGAGAAAACAGTCTCGGTGGGTCTGCAGAGCTCAGAACGTCCGAAGACTGGGTCTCAGACCTTCCGAGGGGGTTCGGTCCCTCCGAGCTGGGCTCGGTCCTTCCGAGCTTGGCTTGGTGCTTCTGAGTGAGTCAGGATCGCCTCGGGCGTACTGGGCTTCGGGTGAAGCTCGGAACGTCCGAGGGTCACGGCTCGGACCATCGGAGGATCTGCTCTCGGACCTTCGGAGAGTCGTCTTCTCCAACTGTCTGCACCAGCAGACAGTCACGGCGGAAAAATGGTGAAATACGATTCCAGAAAGGGAGGGCTTCCCGGATTCGCTTTTCACATCTGTCTGGTCTGATAGACTCCTCTGGGAGTTCTCTTTCCAAAGGGAATGGTTTGGAGCCTTGAAGCTCACTGGGCCATCCAATTTTAAGGTTAAATCCTCACGGGTACATGAAACCCATGGTTTTCCTTAGATTTTAAAACTGGTTTTTCTCTATTAAAACAGGTCAAATTTGGTTTTGCTTGATTCTAAACCGGTTAGAATTTAAAAAGGAACACAATGGATACCTTTGCTGAGGTTCCTGGGCTGAATTTCGGATTTTTGAAATCTTCCCTCTAAGCTTACTGTTACTGAAAAACAGAAGCTTAGCAGAGGTTTCTCGGCTGACTGAAATCACAGAGATCGGCTTACTGAAATCACAGAGAGGGAGAGAGGGAAAGCAGAGGATTGCTGGGAGTTTAAACCGATCGAAGGAGGCTGAATTTATAGGCTTTCGGTTGAGGAGAGACGTCGGAAATCAGCGATGGGACGGGACAGACGATCATCATTCACCGGTAAGGTAAGAGATGGGATGGGATGTCGGAAGCTCGTCATTGCCAGAAATCCGGCCGAGCAGCCGATGCACGCCTGCATGGCGTTGATGATTTTTCTGCTGTTTGCAGATCGGTCTCCAAACAGTTCACAATTTGCAGATAAGTCCCAGTTTTTATAAAAATCGATTTTTAAAACTAAAAGCAGTAATTTAAAAACTTAAAACTTGATCCAACCTTACAGATGGGTTGGGTTTTGAAAAAAACCTTGGTCACCATAAATATTTCAGAAATTATCTCTCACTAAAAACCCTCGATTTAAATAAAAGTCATATTTTACCCATAATTACTTAAATAAAGAATTGTTAAAATAACTAATTTAGAAACATTATTTTGAGGTGAAATGAAATAAGTAGACCATTCTTAAATTGGTCTAACACCAAATACCCTTTTCAAAATTTATCTATTTTCTGAAATTATTTAAAATAATTAAAACTCCCTTTCGGGGTTTCGACGGGCGATATTTAAATATCATTTTCTGAAAATTAAATCATTTTAAAATAATAAATGCAAATCCTTCATTAAGGAGAATATTATCCACCAATAATATACAGATATCAATATAATTTATAAAAACATAACTAAAAGCGGTAAATTACCAAAATACCCCTCTAGCTTGACGAGCTGGATCTCTGAGGTCACGAGCTCGGATTGGGCCAAACTTGGGCTTTCCTCAAAGCCCTAACCAAAAACTTCGAGATTAACCGGTTAAGCAAGATTAACGAGTTAAAACACGCCTAATCTGGGGCAGGGTATTACAATCATCCTCATCATCACATCCTCTTCACCCTCTTCTTCATTTGAGGATTCTAATTGGTCATCAACAATGGAGGCAATGAAACATTTCAAATTTGCACCTTTCTCTTGATTCTCCATTTGGTTATAAGAGGTGGAGCCTTCAATTGAACTATCCATAAATTTGTAAATATTTTCAATAAAATCATCTTGGATAGAGGTCCAAACATCTTCATCATAGGACACCAATATATTCTCTATTTTTGTTTTCAAATACACCAAGATAGAATAAACAAACAATAAAGATCTGTAGATAATTTTTCGGGCATCCATGATTGGTGCTCTAGCACAAAGATCAACTCGGATGGTTAGATCCTTTATAAAAAAAACATGAGGCTCTGATACCAATTGAAAGTTCCCGGTGTACTAGAACACGGTTGTCTCTATTTGGGGGGTGGGGTGAACAAGACAATCCCAATTTTTATGGCCTTCACAAATTTATTGATTTATTAAAATGATAGCAGCGGAATTCACAAATTAGTCAAGATAATTGTGTTGTGTGAACAAGAGAGTGTACAAATAAATTGAACAAACACACAAAGAAAAGACCAAACACCCACAACACTTGATGTATAGTGGTTTGGAGTAAATCCTCCTACATCCACTGATGGACCCACATAACCTTGGGTTATCCCAAATTCACTATGTGGGAATTACGCCCTCATGAATATAGTAGGAATTCCACCTACACAATTGAATGGGAATTTCACCCACTCGCCTAAGATTTTGAAAGGTTCGACCTACCCCGGTCTACTTCCTTATCTTTCTATTTTTTATAGTGGCTCAAGAACCTTGCTTTAATCCACTGTACAAGATGATTTGAAATTAATCAAACACTAAGAAGCATTTGCCTTTTGAAAGCTCTCTTAATGTAGATGTTCTGCTTCATGAAGATTCTCCCAACTTGACTTTCGTCGATGACGAAGATGTACCTCAGTGTATGCTCAATCACAAGCTTGGGAGGGTTCTTGGATTTAAGATTTACCAATTGATCCTAGATCTATTTTTCTCTCTTAATCTCAATCAAGGGTTTGATTGAATCTCATATGATCCACCAATATTTAGTGCATAGAGAGAGGTTGGGATCTCTGAGAATGCCTTTAAGATCTTATGTGAAGGGTCCTAGGTGTCCAAACAATTTCTCCAAAATTCGGAGTTTAAATAGGCATCTAGAAAAATCGAGCTTGGGGTCACCGATGGGTCGGTACTTGGATAGTGTTGTTGCAATGTGATCGTTAACATTTAATGCACTTCAAATTGATATAAAACGGTCACTACCGATGGGTCGTTGAGCCCATTGTCAATGTGTCGATACTGACGATGTATCGTCCTGAGGCTAACTCAAACATACAGAGTTTCATATCCAGAAACCTGTCTGACCCTGATCGACATATCGATCTTACTTAGGGCTGCAACTCGGGTCGGGCGGGCCGGGTTTTAATAAACCCAACCCTAACCCGACTCACTCCATATTGAACCCAACCCGACCCGACCAGAATAAAAAAATCCGAGATAGTGAACCCGACCCGACCCGAGATTGTACTACCCTTAACCTCACCCAACCGACCCTTAACCCGACAAAACCCGACCCGAGTTGTAGCCGGTAGTAAACAGGCACATACAGGTGAATGATTTTCATGGCAAATCCAAACTCAAGAAATGTTTTAGTGGAAGCTCAAGATATTTCTTAAAAAATTCTGTGTGTAATTTCTAATAATGAAACCAAAACCACTACAAAATCTAAACAATGGGGAACCATTTAAATGCAAAGTATATTTCAACCAAACAAACCGATGAAAACAGAGAGAGAGGGAGGGGGGTGGGGGGGTTTCCTTCTCCTATGACGGAAGAGGGACCTCATTAAAAGAAGAATTAGGGAGAAACATAAGAGAGAAAGGGATCAGAAAAATAGAGAGGAAGAGATCAGAGGAATGAAGCATTCCTGTGACAGAAAATTCGAGAGAGAGAGTGCATACCTGAGAGAGAATCCATGGGGTTCGGATTTTTGGGTGGTATTTTGACGGACGGGAGATGAGTAATCTTTTCTCAATGCTGTTTTCCCCTTTCCCTTCCATCGAACTCGCCCATTTCTTCTGTCCCATTTCTTCTGCTAGGGTTTGGGTAAGGCAGCCTTTTAAGTTATGTCGGGTCGGGTCTTTTCGGGTCAAATTTTCTTGGGTCGGTTTGAAATTTAAAGGCTTCAACCCAACCCGACCCGAATTTCGGTCGGGTTTTTCTTTTCTCAACCCAACCCGACCTACAGCCCGACCATTGTAACCCGACCCGCATGATTTCTCGGGTCCGGTCATGCGGGTCTGGCCAAAACCCGACCCGAGTTGCATCCCTAATCTTACTGATGGGTCGGTCCTGTTACCCTCACTGGGTCGATGACCACGATCGTATCAATCAAAGACCAACACCAAAATACTGAGTCTTCTCAACTAGAACTCTGTAAACCCAGGTCGATAAGTCGGTGCTCACCAATGGTACGTCCTGTCCATATCGATGGGTCGGTGAACACATACTATCGATCTGAGAGTGACCCAATTTGACAGAGTTTTCTAACCAGAAACTTTGTTATTCCGGTCGATGTATTGAAGACCTCGATGGGTCTGTCCTGTCTGCACCGATAGATCGACAGACTCTATGTATTGACCTGACATATTGACAGTTTTACAAGTTAAGACACATTTGGTTCTGATCAATATCAAACCTCACTTAGGCTAGATTATAATTTACCAATGTGATAACTAAGCCTAGGCAAGGTCCATCTAAGGGTGTGGGTTCCAACCTAAAGTCATCTATGTCCAATTTACCTTTAGTGATTGCCATATACTTGGTGATGCTTGAATCTTCAAATTGATCTTGCATCTTGAGGTCTTGATTCAATCTTCACACCACTTGAGTCTTGATCCATTGCTTCATTATTCCATGGCAATGCTTCTCCTGAGTCATGGAATTGACAAACAAGTGACTTGACAAGCCGTGATAATAATAGAGGGAAGGTAAAGGGTGCTAGGGTTTGCCGGTAGGAGAGAGAGAGAGGCTGCTGAATGGGGAAGAAGATAAAAGTGACCTAAAACTCGTGAACATGGGATTTAAATACACAACTCGAACTTATGCCGGCGCGACCTTTCGCGACTGGCAATCCATCGCTTGACGACCCATCATGGCCAACGACCACAGTCCTGAGACCAATCTGTCAGACTTGGTCTGCTCTTAGGACGGATCTATCGTCCAATGTGATCTATCGCCTTATGACCTATCGTGCTCCGCGACCTATCGTTCTCCACGACCCATCATGGCTGACGCAGGTCTAACTTTCCCAATTTCAGCTCTGACATGTGTGGTCAAGTGGGACCTGCATAGGACCCTTAAACTTTTTTCACACGTGTAACTTCTATTATTACATCATAAATCAATAATTATAATGCCCGAGCCAATACATCATTAGATTTTTGGCCCTTTGATTTGAGTTGTGAATGATCTTGCACGGGCCCAAATTCTGTAGAAAGAGAACTATTTGATATTGCATTGATGCACAGTGTTGCACTGGATTTTCTTTCTAACTTCTTCTTCTTCTTCACAAGCCTTTGGATTTTCTTTTTAGATCTGTCTTGTACAAGCGTATGAGAATGAGAAACAATCTTTTGAGTCTTCAGATTTGTGATTGTCTCTTCTCAATCACTTATGGTCTTCTAGAGTTATCTGATTTTCCTCTCTTAAAGTACAACTCCAAATAAACCATTAGTGCAACATTTTATCATTTTGGGGCTAACCCACCCAAATACCTTCAAAAAGAATAGGAGACATTTCTTCTGGTCCATCATTTCTCTAGAATCTCAAAACTCAATGGAGTCAATGGAGATCTGTTAATCATGTAGCAAGCAGTATGAGCAGCAGTGCAGGTCCTGAGATGCCCTGAAATCTCAAAGGCCCTAGGTGCAATGCAGGCCCTGAGATTTCAGAGGCCCTAAGATTGTGAGTAAAGTCATTGGTAGCATTGGTGGGGGCCTCAGGCGGCGTACTGCCCCGCCTATAACCAGGGCCAGCCTTGACGAGCAGCTTTATTTTAGAAAGACTTAGGAAGTCTAACCATCCTAAGCATGCATCTAACTTTCTCTACAAATGGTGCTATTCATCCTTTAGTCACACCATTATGTTGTGGGGTACTAAGAACTGTAGTCTCATGACGTATGGCATGATCAGAAAAATAGGTTTCAAATTCTTCTGAAGTATACTCTCATCTATTATTAGTACAAATGCATTTCAGTGACTTTTCTGTCTCTCTTTCAACCATTGCATGAAACTTCTGAAAATGTTGAAATATCTGGCCTTTGTTTTTATAAAATACACACACACTTTTCGTAAAACATCAACAATAAAAGTTACAAAATATTTGTTGCTACCTAAGAATTCTATGATGAGGGCATCAAGCCCAATGATTGACATTTGGACTCATCTTCTGTGGACTTTGTTCCAGTGGAGTAGATTGCCATTGTAATACCTTGACCTGAATTTGGCTTAATTAATATGATTTATTTTAATAAATCATAATTTAATGTGTTAATCATGAAGATTACAGTTAGGGCTTTGTGAAAAGTCCAATTTGGCCCACTTGGAGCTCGATAGCTCGATGATCCAACTCATTTAAGTAGAAAGGGCAAAATGGTAATTCACCATTGACAAGTGTTACTTGATTGTTTATTTAATTGTTTGAGTAATATTGATTTCCTAAATTAAGGATTTAAATTCTGAAATTTTAAGTATTTTATTATATTTTTCTTCAGAAAATGTTATTAAAAATTATCCGAAAATATCCCGAAAGTTAGGAAATAATTATTTTTAAACAATTTTAGATGTAAGAAAATTTTTAAAAAAATATGAATTTTAGATTTTGTTTCAACTCATTGTTTTATGTTTTCAAATTTTGAAAATAAAGGTTTTAAACTCTTTAAATAAATACAAATTGAATTAAGAGAATAGTGATAAAAATGTGATTTTTGTTTAAATCAATAAATCTTGATAAAATATAAATCTTCAAAATTTATGATATATAGAGTTTGTAAAACCCAACATTTTGGTTAAGATAGATTAAATTAATTAAGTCAAATAAATCTTCTAATTAGTTAAAAATAAAAAAATAAACTGGGCTTATATGCAAATAAACTTGAAGGACTACGATGCAAAATTTTCAAATCATTGAACCACCTACGTGGCCGATGAAGCTGTTGCTTTAGCATCGACTCATGCAAGCTACAGACGTAGCTTGTAGATTGATGTATTCTTCCCATGGCCCTGCATGAAGGTCTACCACCCTACCATCCTTTGGCTATAAATTTAGGCCATATCCCACTAGAATTCTCCATTGAAATCTCCAAGAGAAAACCAATGTTCCTCTGTTTTTCTTTTTCATCGTTGGTTTGAAGTGGAAGATTTGCCAGTTGTTAAATTTCAACACAGGAACTAAAACGAAGGTAGTATTTAGATTTAGTTTCAAATTCTAACCAGTTTAGGATAAAATAGAACTAAATTTGGTTGAGTTTTGAGTGTCAAAATTGATTTTGAAGTTTAATGGAAAACATGAATTTTTATGTGTTTCACTGCCTTTTCTTTTAAAATTTGATGTTTTTAATCAGTATCAATGTTCCATTTGATTTCCATTGTAAAAAGGACTCATTGAAGAGTCTATCTGACCAAAAGTGTATGAAAAATGAATCCAGAAAACCCACTGTTTCTGGATTCATAATTTATACAGTCCTTTCCGTCACTGCCTTTTTGCAGGTGACAGAGGAAGAAGACGACTCTTGGAAGATTCGAGAATCGGCCTTCAGAAGTTCCGAATGTGAGACTTCGAAGTTCCGAACTTCTGTTCGGGGTTCCGAAACGCTCAGAGGCCAAATGTTTATTTATGTCTCTGCTCTTCAGACCCTGATGTTTCGAGACCCCCTCGGACGTCCCAAATTGTTTGGAAGTTCTAAGCAGACCTCGACAGGTTCTGAGACCCACTGAGACCTACTGATTTCCTATTTTCTTTGCTTCTGTTCGGAAGTAGGCTCGAAAGTTCCGAGACCTAAACTTCGGAAGTTTCGAAGAACAGAATTCAACTTCCGAAGGCTCTGTAAAGCCCAGATTTTAGGAAGTGGCTCGGAAGTTCCAAAGCTACAGTACTTGGTTCCAATGCATGTTCCAAAGAACCTAGAACTGGTTTTTGAAACTTAGTTTAGTTAGGATGTCATGTTAAAACTTAGACCCTAGGTTTTGATTTATGTTTATACCATTTTGATAATTAAAAGTGATACTAACCCATCTCTTTGGTACTATTATGTATTCACTTTCCGGCTAATACTCTTTATCTGTGGTGCAGCGAAAACGCAGCTCGATAGCTATCAATAGCCGTGCGATTAACTTTACCGCTAGGTAGAAAAGAAGCTTTCGGACACTGAGTGATCTTTAGGCCTAACTCGCTATATGCGTAGTGGCCTGAGCATCTTATATCTCTAGGCCTAACTCAATATGTCTACAATGTTATTTCCAGAAGACAATATGAGAAGTGGCCTGAGCACCCTATTATACTTTTGATTGTTGTAATTAAAAAATGGATAGTAACCCATATAGGAGACTCATATCCATTTCCTTTGGAGTTTTTCCAGAAAATAGGACAGAAGGATTTGAAATACTATAAATGTATGTTGTATTGTATATAACTGTGTATTATGTTGATTATGACTATATGATTCATTGTATTCCTATTTGTGTGTTCAACAAATACCGTGAAATCGCACATATTCGGTGAGGAAACTTGACATTGCAGTAGAAGTAAATCAGTTAAGATGATCTAGTGCAATGAGTGGTTTCAAATATCAGACTTAATGAGCCCACTCATATGCCTAGATATGTTGCACTATTATGAAATGTGTTTATTGCTTCTAACGATATTTGTCGTATATTCTGATTATTGATGAACTTGAGCATTATAATGATATTGATACTGCTTCCACGTACCCTTAACTAGTGAACTATTATCACCCCAGGTGTGTCGATTACCGGCTCAGGTGTGTTGGTTTACGTCTATTGGCCCAGGTGTGTCAGTTACAGGCCTAGGTGTGCCAGTACCGGCCCCAGTGTGTCGGAGATGTAGTTGCAAGATTCTGCGTTTTGACCGTGTCGGGACTTAATGCTTATAGTTAGTGTAGTGCGTAGGTGTTACGTTGGATGTCAGCAGTTATAAGAGATAAGTTGTATTTTGGCATGATAAATATATTATGATGATGTTGGTTTTGACTAACCTGATATTCATTACATTGCATTACTATGTTCTTTTCACTGGGCTGGTTAGCTCACACCACTCACCTTTCAGGAGGTGTACTCGATGAGGAGGAACCTCCATGTCAACTTTCGGGTGATTAAAGTTGTTGCAGTTGCTTGTGATTCCCACAGACGGAAATTTCCTTTTATTTTGACTGTTGGTTCTTTTGAACCATGTGTTGTATTAAGTATCGCATGTGGTACTTATTATATTTTAATCATGTATGAACTCTCACGTTACCGTTAACAACTCTTGATGATATGAATGGTATTATCTTTTGTAATGAAAATATTTGTTTGTATGATATGTACTTGTAAACGGGTAGACATATGGTACATGTTTGAGTCCACATGTAAAGAGTATGTGCGACATTTATTTCTGGGCTTAACTATTGATCCAGCCCAATTAGGAACTATAAAAAAATATTTTAGTAGCGTTCTGGGCCCACCTCCGAGTCGGGACGTTAAAGCCATGGCTTACATAGACCATTTTGATTGAGGTAACCATAACTGGACTCCGTCTAATAAACCCATCCATTTTATTAGTCAATGCCCAGTTGCCCGAGTGATGCACACCAACCTGTTAAGTAGAAGACTACTCCTAAACAAGTCAAAACTCAGTCTAAGCCCTCCAAGAAGTCCAAGAAAGATCCACCATCTACAACCTCTCACAGTGTGACAAGTCGATAGATCAGAATGAATTCTCCAAAGAGAAAAGGAGGAGAGAGGAGGTGACGTGGAGACCAAGAATGAAGCCATATATTGATGCAAATCCCTAGGTAAGGCAGTGCTTGGGCGAATTTCATCAGTGAAGGCAGTTGTAGAGAGAAATTCTCTTTTTATTAAGTGATAGACTCATTTACTTTTAATAATTGAGAATAAATTTCCTAAGTGGTTTTGGAACTTGAAAATAAATTGCAGAGAATTTGATTTGAAAGCTTGTTGAAAAGGCTTAGATTTTTGGTGTGTGGTCCTTAGCAATTTTAGGTGAGGGAAACAATCCACTTGTATGTGTGCTTCATTACAAGTTTTGCTATTATAAATTGATTGTTCGAAGATTAAATTGAATGCGAGGGTTGGGTTTATTAAAAGACTGAGAATTATTTAATTGACGGGTAAATTTTGGTGCAAGCCCATTTAATGTAATGGAAATATTTTGTCTAAATGTTCGAAGCCATGAACACCCCAGTCCTCCCAGATATTTGGGTTATTACTCACCTACTTTGTTGAAAAATCCAAACTAATTATTCTAGAATTGATTTATGAAATTTGGAATTTTGGTTGTGTTTGTTGGAAAATTTATTCATGCTTGATTTATGAAATTGGTGTGTTTCATAACTTATTTTTGGATGGTTTAGCATGAATACTTTGATTATGCCATTGTTAGAATCATGTGTCTATTTGATTTATTGTTATTGGAACATGATATATTTATTTGAGAAATTATGTTATTTCTAATTTGAGCATGTTTTTGATATACATTGTAACGACCTGTCCTGCTACGGGCACGTTAAAACTGATACGAACTCCTAAAACCGATCCAATACATTTTTGGATATACTTTTTTTTTTTTTAAATGGGAGACACCAGTTTCGCAACCCACACTAACCATAGCAATCCGCCAATAAACCAAAAACCGTAAGCATCAGTCAGAATTACAAATTATAGCATCATCCTATTATTACATTCATCCGACTTAATGAAATGTACACATATCTCAAATACATTAGCAAGTCTCCAATTACAAAATAAAACCATGATAAGTACAAAGTTGCCACTCTACGCCCAATGTTTGATTGAGGGTCCTGCCGACCCTTCCTCTATGAAGTACCTGTGAGGTAAGAGGTGAGCTCTACATGCCCAGTGAGGGTAATACGCGCATCATGTATCACCAAGCATACACTGTATATGATCATATGAACACATCAATATCTATGATGTCTACATGCATGACTATGCAGGCGAGTGCCCTACACCTAACACATGGGCCCACAACTATCGGGCCTCCAGTACATCCTTTAACCAACTCAATACAACTCTATGCATCCGCCGCAGTTCACCCACCCTTGGGTACACAGACTGACATCCAACTGGATCAAGGTCCATCCTCCTCAATCAGACCTATGACTCTCTCATGACGACCAGCACACATACCACGACCAACCCAAGAGTCGGACTCACTAGAATCCCAAACTGACTATCACACGGGAGTAACCACCTCACTAGTCCTCAATGGACTGTCAACCAGACTCATCTATGGTCTCCTCAACCGAGCACCAAAGCCTCGATAATCAAACCTATAACCTCGGACCCCATTTATTGGTCTCCACACGATTGGCGTATCCACCCCTCACAGGATTCTATAGGTCTTCTACCGAGTGAGCCGGCTGAACTCACTCGTTAGGCGCCCATAAATTCCTGGTGAGTCAACATCCACAACTCAAGTCTCAACAATGAACCCCAAAGTCAGCAGCGGGTAAACATATTATCACATCACATCACAGGCTGTCCCCACCATACATGTGTCCTAGCCTGGAATACCATACCTAAGAATGTACCTACCCTGCAGGTGTCATAGCCTGGACTACCATACCTCAGACTGTACCCATCCTGCAGGTGTCATAGCCTGGAACATCATCTCACACCACATCGCAGGCTGTCCCCACCCTACAGGTGTCCTAGCCTGGAATATTTCATCGCACCATCCATTGTCCAATGAGCGGGCGACCACATCCTCAGCATACTCGGTCATCCGGGGGATCACAGGTCATACTAGAGGGAGTTGTCCCTCACCGTATCATCCCTCGACCAATGACCAGGAGAGCACCTCCTCAGCCTACTCGGTCATTTGGGGATCACAAGTCATACTAGCGGGAGCTGTCCCTCATCGCATCATTCCTCGACCAATGACCAAGCGAGCACCTCCTCAGCCTACTCCGTCATTCGGGGATCACAAGTCATACTAGCGGGAGCTGTCCCTCACCACATCATCCCTCAACCAATGACCAGGCGAGCACCTCCTCAGCCTACTCGGTCATTCGGGGATCACAAGTCATACTAGCGGGAGTAGTCCCTCACCGCATCATCCCTCGACCAATGACCACGCGAGCACCTCCTCAGCCTACTCTGTCATTCGAAGATCACAAGTCATACTAGCGGGAGCTGTCCCTCACAGCATCATCCCTCAACCAATGACCAAGTTAGCACCTCCTCAGCCTACTCGGTCATTTGGGGATCACAAGCCGCCATCCCACCCTTTGATCTCCACGCGGGCGAACCACTCAACCCATTAGACCACTAGGGACGCCTCATCCACCATGCACTCGGGTATCGTGTCTGTAATGACCTTTAAGTCAGCCTTGGGCAAGCTAACATTCAACCACAAAACTTCCCAGAGGTTTCCATGACCACCTCACAACATGTCCCTCTTAGGACTGTCGGGCACCTCGTTCTCCGAATCGGACCACACCTCCCTCGTAGGCGTGTTTAAAGATCACAGTTGACAATCTAACTAGTGCTAGGAAAAACTTCAACTCATGTTCAACCACTGGGTAGCCCATAGTCCAACCACCCTTCCACTGCGCGGTCCCACACAACATCCCCACCCTACTACCCGACAAGCTAGGGGGAGTATCTAGATCCTGATGTTGCCTAGTACCCATGCCCCACCGGCATTCCATTTACACTAGCCACATGCATACAAAATTATCTCTACGCATGTCGTCAATATGACAAATCGTAACATCATTAAGTATATACATCATTATCTATCACATGCTATACATTAACATTCAGATATGGTATCAATCATGGCATGTTCCATAAGAGCATAGAAAGTGGTATCATCTACTATCTACTGTACGCAATTCTAAAGCATGTTGATTAAACTGTTAATCACATACATGGCAAGTATCACACGTCAACCAATTATGTTATCATACCATCATCAGGTCATGACATCCGATAAACTATTCATAGGTGCTCCATGAGCAATGGGTACAAATACACCCGGATGAGACCCCCGTCACATAATGGTATGAATAGTTCCCTTGCCGAGTGGCTCAAATATCGGGGGACCCCATTCGCCACATTGTGTACCCACACATTTGATAGAGGAGTAAGATGCATAGGTGCACGCTAAAAGCGGTGATGAGTTCCCTCACCTGTGTATGTCCTTGAAATCCAATACGAGAAAATGAATCCGGGGGTTGAAGGGGCTCAATCTGTTGAAACAAGAATAGGAGGGTAAGAAATTGAGATGAAACGGGTCAAACTAGGCCTGGAATGCAAACGGGCCCGAGAACGGGTCGGGTCCGAATCGGGCCTGATTGGGCTGGGGCAAGGGTTGGGCTGAACTAGACGAGCTGGGTCGGATCTAGCGAACTGGCCCAGATCTGGCGAGCCGGGCTGGATCTGGAGAACTAGGCCACATCTGGCGAGCCAGGCCGGGTTATTGGGGTCCAAAATGGAACCCGATCGAGTCAACTCGACAGCTCCGAGTGACTCAGTCGAAGAACAAGGGGAAAGAGAGAAAATCGGGGAAAAATCGGAAGGAGGAAGGAAGAGATCGAGAGAGGAAGAAGAAGAAATCTGAAAGAATGAGAGAAGAGGAGATCAAGAGGTACCTGGGCTTGGCTGGAGAAGAATACGGTGGCTACACGTAGATTCGAACATAGGAAGGGCTGCAAGGGAGTTCGGTTGGAGCTCAAGCGGGGATTGAGAGAGAGAGAATCGCAGGGAGGGGAGAGAGAGAGAGAGAGAGAGAAGGGAGCAGCGGCGGCGGCACCCAAGGAGGAGAGGGAATTTAGGGTTAGGGTTAGAAGAAAGGGAGAGAAGAAGAAAGGGGGGAGAAGAAGAAGGTTGGGCGGCACTGTAGCGAGCTGCTATAGTACTGCATGAAACGGGTATATCGGGTTAGGGTTTTGGGGGAGGGGGTTTTAACTTAGGATTTTTTTTTTATAAAAATAAAATCTTAAATTTTTCAAAAATAAATAAATAAATAATTTAAAACTCATTAAAAATCAAACGTCGAACATCGAGGAAGATAACGTGTGATTTTCAAACTTTTTACATGATAAAATATTTAATGATTCAAGATTACCAACGTGCCCTTCGAGTGTCTGAACTCAAAATCGGGCAAACCAAGACCCAACACAGGGCCTACACTTTTCCCACTGCTACCAAGGCCCCAAAACTCCTAAATATTGGGTTGGGTCATTACAATACTACCCCCTTTAAGGAATTTCGTCCTCGAAATTCACCTTAGGCTCAAATCTCGTAAGAAAAATCTAGGTAAAAACTACCTCTGCACAACTGAAACTCACTCTCAAACCAATTTCCTGACCACAAAAGATGATGCCACAACACGTGATCCACTGAAACAACCCTGCCACTAATCACCATGAATAGCCGAACAACCTGGATAATAGTATGCACCACTATCGAAACCAATGACTTCCACCTGACCAATTTCATCAGCTCAAAAGTCCTTCTAACCATACATGGTTCCCACAGAATTGCATCAAGGTCTTCACCCAACGGGGGGGGATTCTGTTCAGTCGGTCACAAAGTACCTCTCACAAAACTACCAAAATGCCAATCTGTCGATGCTATCGTACTTGAGCTCTAACAAGAACCAGTAACCCTCCTAACTCGTCTCATAATTTAGGCACAAAACATAAGACATGTCCTCTGAAATCTGCATGGTCTGTCCTGACAGGCTGCCTATCCACAGATAGTCCGTTGAGCTGAAATGCGGCTGAGCATACAACTCTCTCTCTCTCTAACACTATCTGATCTGATGTGTAGAACTTAAACCTCGATCTGACATTGTCGTCTAAGCATCTCGCATAGACTAACCCTCTGCTCAACGTAAATCGGTCCAAAAGCTTCAAGAAGTCAATCAATCCTCACTCTAAGGAGATGGGTGAGTTCTGCCGATCTATCAACCACTAACCCATGATGAAGAAGGAGTCGAAGTGTCTCCACACGGCACCGCTCAAGCTGAGCTACCACCAACCTGCTCTGGAGAGTCAAGTCGCCATCAGGTCTCACAGTCTAGATATCTGGTCCACCACCACACCTCACAAAACCCCATAGTCTGACTGTCTCTGCACTTGAATGTTGATTCTCCCGGGCTCCGTAACTCAAAACTGACTGAATCACCGGTTGCATAGACTGGCCGCTATAGTTTCCGCACCTTATCAACAAACACTCCATGAACTTCATCCGTCACGTCCGTTTCATGCTCAATCCTTCCTGAACAAACAAGTGTTCATAACAACGGTGATGGGGGATACTCAGAACCTCTCTCAACAATGGATATCTCCAACCTGAGCAAAACACCATAAAAGTCCATCCCGAGCTATTAGTGAAAATTTATACTCATCAACATTAAGTCGTCTCGAATCAGAGCTACCAATTAACCATCCTGTATCAGCACACAACCATTATCATCCCCGGAAACATTATAATAAACTGCACACATGAGGCCTTTCTCTACCTCAGGTACGACTATCACTATAGTGGTCGTCTGCCTCCACTCAAGAAAACTGCGTCACTGCCATTGTACCAAGAACTGATTGTTCTCTCTGACCAATCTAACTGTAAGCACGGCCACCTGGAGTAATCTGAATAAACTGCCAGACGCGATCTTTGCTTCATTCTGACAAACCTGTCACACTACCTGTCGAAACCACATTGCTAGGCAGCTACATTTATGGGATCAAAACTCGCATCCGACAAAACACATCCTCAAGAAGCAACAGGGATTCTCTCAGTTGTCTCAACAAGTTGTCAATCTCCAGTAGAAGAACCTCATCCTACTCTTTAATTTTGTTCAGTCATCGACCACTGGTACAAAATCTCATTGAGTCATCCTTCTTTTAGGCTAACAAAGTTGGTGTGTCCCCTGGTGAAATACCTAGGCAAAAAGGTCTCACCGACTTTAACCCACAAGTTAGTCTCCATGTTCAACACGCTTGTCGGTATCATCCCAACGCCTGGCATCCCAGTGCCCTCTCAACTCAAACTGACTGACAAGCCACACGGTGATCAGATCCCTCAACACCCTGGCTGATAGTAAATCACTGCCTCTAAATAGAACTCCAGCGACGATTAAGAAATCCGTCTCTCGCTATAATACGCTACATGTAATCCTGCACAATATCTGCGAATCACTCCAACGGAGACGTGACAAACAAGGCGTGTCCACCACATATACTCCCAAACTCAAACCACGACGAAACTCAAAGTCATCGAGCAAGTCACGTATCTGAATCAGGTCAAGTCTTAGAACCAAAAATCAAGGGGCGCCATCACATCGCTCGTATCAGTAGGATATATCAACCCATACGGGGTGTTACTGCCACACTCAGATTACTGCATTGAAGTCGTACACTGGTCAAATACTCTGACTTCCCGCTAGCAAGATACTTCTGGTCTTCAGCATACACACATTGACAGCGGAGATAAACAATTTGCTCACCAACACTTGGTTCTCCAAAGTCTCAATCACGGGTCGGGGAATCTCTAAGGTCTCCGGGTTACCATACTCGGTACGGTTTCCCCTACTCTAACAAGTACTCATCCTCACCACGAGTCAATCCACAAAACGAAAGTCTGACCAAGCTCAAGGGCAACTCCATCAGGCTTACCACAACAACTTAGGGAAGTCCAACACCACCAAGGAGCTAGGTTCCATCTACCCTATCACACAGGGGATAAACCTAATCTCTAGTCATTATCTCACACATCTCTAACCCATGCACAGTCCGAGAGTTGAATCGTGCTCTGATACCAACTGTAACGACCCGTCCCGCTACTGGCATGTTAAAACTGATACGAACTCCTAAAAACGATCCAATACATTTTCGGATATACTTTTTTTTTTTTTAAATGGGAGACACCAGTTTCGCAACCCACACTAACCATAGCAATCCGCCAATAAACCAAAAACCGTAAGCATCAGTCAGAATTACAAATTATAGCATCATCCCATTATTACATTCATCCGACTTAATGAAATGTACACATATCTCAAATACATTAGCAAG
The DNA here is from genome assembly GCA_013350335.1 of Chimonanthus salicifolius. Classification (NCBI taxonomy): domain Eukaryota; kingdom Viridiplantae; phylum Streptophyta; class Magnoliopsida; order Laurales; family Calycanthaceae; genus Chimonanthus; species Chimonanthus salicifolius. Next base: position 18,306,209 of record CM023534.1, read on the forward strand.
TCTCCAATTACAAAATAAAACCATGATAAGTACAAAGTTGCCACTCTACGCCCAATGTTTGATTGAGGGTCCTGCCGACCCTTCCTCTATGAAGTACCTGTGAGGCAAGAGGTGAGCTCTACATGCCCAGTGAGGGTAATACGCGCATCATGTATCACCAAGCATACACTGTATATGATCATATGAACACATCAATATCTATGATGTCTACATGCATGACTATGCAGGCGAGTGCCCTACACCTAACACATGGGCCCACAACTATCGGGCCTCCAGTACATCCTTTAACCAACTCAATACAACTCTATGCATCCGCCGCAGTTCACCCACCCTTGGGTACACAGACTGACATCCAACTGGATCAAGGTCCATCCTCCTCAATCAGACCTATGACTCTCTCATGACGACCAGCACACATACCACGACCAACCCAAGAGTCGGACTCACTAGAATCCCAAACTGACTATCACACGGGAGTAACCACCTCACTAGTCCTCAATGGACTGTCAACCAGACTCATCTATGGTCTCCTCAACCGAGCACCAAAGTCTCGATAATCAAACCTATAACCTCGGACCCCATTTATTGGTCTCCACACGATTGGCGTATCCACCCCTCACAGGATTCTATAGGTCTTCTACCGTGTGAGCCGGCCGAACTCACTCGTTAGGCGCCCATAAATTCCTGGTGAGTCAACACCCACAACTCAAGTCTCAATAATGAACCCCAAAGTCAACCGCGGGTAAACATACTATCACATCACACCACAGGCTGTCGCCACCATACATGTGTCCTAGCCTGGAATACCTGTAACACTCCGGATTTTCAAGTTATTAATATAAATGAAAATTACCCATTTAATTTGTGAATTATTAGATATGGACCCTATATGGGTAAAGTGTTGGGTCATTGCCCAGTTAAGACCCAACGGTTGTGGAAATGGTTTCAATAAAATTTAAATGGGGTTGAATTAAAAGGATATGCGCATCAGATGTTTGTGGGATTTTCATACCCACATTGATATGCTAGAATATCTTGAGAAGATATCTAAGATTAAATAAAGAAGATGTCTAATTAAATAAAGATTGTGTGGCCGTGTGTGACATTGCATATCCATGTGATATGCGCATACAAGATGAGATATATTGAGTATCTTTTTAAAAGGGAAGGGGCGCACGACACTAAGGCAAAGGCTAGATTGGAAGGTCAGCACCTTCTAACTTAAGACACAAGGGGGAGCACGGCATTAAGGCAATTGTTATATTGGCACCTTCTAAAAATAGGACCAAGGGAGGTTTTATTAAAAAGAAAGAGGGAAGGGCTCACGGCAACACACACACACCATAGCCGAATTCTCTCTCTCTTTCAATTCTCATTCTCGGCAATACACAAAGAGAAGGAGAAGGCAGCCAGCAAGGGTGAAAGATCTAGGAGGAGAGAAGGCCAAGGAAGGAACGGATTGGAAGAACAAGCGGGGAACCGGAACCGGTTAATATTTTATAAATTTTGTTTAAGGAAAAGAACCATAGGGTTTGGCCATGGTGTATGGCTGAAACCCATGGAAGAAAATTGGGAGATGAATGAGTATATTTAATGGAAAGAATGGACCATAGGGTTCTGCCATGGTGCATGGCCGAACCCCATGGAAAGACATGGGTTAGGTTATGGATTTTTTAATGATGAAAACTATGGAATAATTATGTATGTTTTAAAAGGATTTAAATGGTTTAAGAAGAAGTTGATGAACCATAGGGTTCGGCCATGATGAAGGGCCGAACCCCATGGAAGGACTTTGGTAAATAATAATGGAATTATGTTCATGTACTTAGAACATGGAAAAATATAGATGGACTTATTTTGGTGATTGATTAAATGGAGATCTTGGAGATGATGGCAAAGTTGTAAATACATGCCAAATTGAAAGATCATGGGTTCGGCCATGGTGTATGGCCGAACCCCATGAGTTTTGATTAGTGGGTTAATTATTAGCCTAACTATATTATAAATGAGAATAATGGGTTATGATAGCCATGGATGACAATGTTGTAATTAAGTGAAATCAATAGACCATGGGTTCGGCCATGGTGTATGGCCGAATCCCATGGGGAATGTTTGCTGAACTTAAGGTTTGATGTATCTTAGATGATTAATTGGTTTATCATTAGATTAATGAATAAAAGTGGTACGAATGACATTGTTGTAAATATAAGTAAAAATGAAAGATCATGGGTTCGGCCATGGTGTATGGCCGAACCCCATGAGGAATGGTTTATGGACTTAAACATAAAAGGAAATCAAATGGAACATGTTTTAATTGATTGTTATATTATAAGGTAACGGGACCTCACAAGGTGTGTACGATCGTGAGCGGTTACCAGACGAAAGACGCAAGGACACGTAGTGGTCTTTGGTAGGATTCCACCTCTTTGAAACCATGGGTTGAATGTACAATGTTTTATCTTATTTTGATGAAATTATATTGCAAAGGATAGGTTTCAAAATGTGAATTTTATATGCTATGTTTATATGATAAAATAACATGTGTTGGATATGTTTCAAATGTGATTTTTAATGCTATGTTTATATGATAAAATAGCATGTGTTTCATTGGCATTTCATACATGACATGGGGTGAAGGATTTGTAACCGGAGGGGCCACACTCAGTCGAGGCGTCCGAAAAACCTATGTGGGATACCTTGATGTGCTTTTCCATCAAGAAGAAACCGGAGAGTTCACACTCCGTCGGAGCGTCTGAAAGACCTATGTGGGGATACTTATATATACATGTGATGGGTGAGACTCATTGCATTTGTCATCATTGCATGGCATAGTTTATATGGTTTTTGGACTTTATGTTATTATATATGTTTTGTACTAACCATGTGTTAGCCCTAATTGGAATACCTTCTGTGCGCGTTGTTCTAATGCCCTACTTCTGCCCTAGTGGATGATACAGGAAACAAGGGGAACGAGGAACGGGCCAGGTTTAGAAGCTTGGATGCTTTAAATTTATATTTTGATTAAGTTACTTATGGACATGTATTTGAGTAACTAGTTTCCGGGAATGTAATAACACTCAACCCCAAAACTTCCCAGAGGTTTCCATGACCACCTCACAACATGTCCCTCTTAGGACTCTCGGGCACCTCGTCCTCCGAACTGGACCACACCTCCCTCGTAGGCGTGTTTAAAGATCACACCTGACAATCTAACCCGTGCTAGGAAAACTTCAACTCATGTCCAACCACCGGGTAGCCCATAGTCCAACCACCCTTCCACTGCGCGGTCCCACACAACATCCCCACCCTACTACCCGAAAAGCTAAGGGGGAGTCTCTAGATCCTGATGTTGCCTAATACCCATGGCCCCACAGGCATTCCATTTACACTAGCCACATGCATACAAAATTATCTCTATGCATGTCGTCAATATGACAAATCGCAACATCATTAAGTATATACATCATTATCTATCACATGCTACACATTAACATTCAGATATGATACCAATCAAGGCATGTTCCATACGTGCATAGAAAGTGGTATCATTCACTATCTACTGTTCGTAATTCTAAAGCATGTTGATTAAACTATTAATCACATACATGGAAAGTTATCACACGTCAACCAATTATGTTATCATACCATCAACAGGTCATGACATCCGATAAACTATTCATAGGTGCTCCATGAGCAATGGGTACAAATACACCCGGATGAGACCCCCGCCACATAATGGTATCAACAGTTCTTTGCTGAGTGACTCATAATATCAGAGGATCCCATTCGCAGCATTTTGTACCCACACATTTGATAGAGGAGTAAGATGCATAGGTGCATGCTAAAAGTGGTGATGAGTTCCCTCACCTGTGTATGTCCTTGAAATCCAATGCGAGAAAATGAATTCGGGTGTTGAAGGGGCTCAATCTGTTGAAACAAGAATAGGAGGGTAAGAAATTAGGATGAAACGGGTCAAACTAGGCCTGGAATGCAAACGGACCCGAGAACGGGTCGAGTCCAAATCGGGCCTGACTGGGCTGTCCAAGGGCTGCGCTGAACTAGACGAGCTGGGTTGGATCTGGCGAACTGGCCCAGATCTGGTGAACTAGCCCAGATCTGGTGAACTGGGACACATCTGACGAGCCGGGCCGGGTTATCGGGGTCCAAAATCGAACCCGACAGAGTCAACTCGGCAGCTCCGAGTGACTCAGCCGAAGGAGAAGGGGAAAGAGAGAACATCGGGGAAAAATCAGAAGGAGGAAGGAAGAGATCGAGAGGGGAAGAAGAATAAATCTGAAAGAATGAGAGAAGAGGAGATCACGAGGTACCTGGGCTTGGATGGAGAAGAATCCGACGGCTACACGTATATTCGAACAGAGGAAGGACTTCAAGGGAGTTCGGTTGGAGCTTAGGCGGGGATTGAGAGAGAGAGAATCGCAGGGAGGGGAGAGAGGGAGAGAGAAATGAGAGTGAGAGAGAGAGAGAGAGAAGGGAGCGGCGGCGGCGGCACCCAAGGGGGAGAGGGATTTTAGGGTTAGGGTTAGAAGAAAGGGGGAGAAGAAGGAGGATGCGGCGGCATTGTAGCGAGCTACTACAGTGCTACGCGAAAAGGGTATATCGGGTTAGGTTTTTGGGGGAGGGGGTTTTAACTTAGGATTTTTTTTTTATATAAAAATAAAATCTTAAATTTTTCAAAAATAAATAAATAAATAAATAATTTAAAACTCATTAAAAATCAAACGTCGAACATCGAGGAAGATAACATGTGATTTTCAAACTTTTTACATGATAAAATATTTAATGATTCAAGATTACCAAAGTGCCCTTCGAGTGTCTGAACTCAAAATCGGACAAACCATGACCCAACACGGAGCCTACACTTTGCCCACTGCTACCAAGACCCCAAAACTCCGAAATATCAGGTCAGGTCATTACATACATGACATGGCATTCATGCAAGAATATATGTTGAGCATTCATGAGCATCTGTTGATAAGGATGGACCATCTGTTGCGCTTCCCTTTGTGGGGGTCTATGACTGTGGTACATGTTGAGCTCTGAAATATTACATTTTTATCCCTAATTATTGGACTAGTTAGCTCTCATATTTATGTATATTGGTGCATTTAATATAATTTTCTAGTTTTGTAGATTAAAAATGGAGAATTCTGGGAATCATCTCAATTTAGTGGATAATTGCAAAATTAGAGCTTAAAAGTGAAGACCTGGAATTTTTATGATTGATTTCACTCCACTTATAGAATTTTCATATAAATTGGTTAGTCTAGATCTATCTATGAGAATCTAGATTAAATCAATATTTTAGATTTCAAAGTGGTGAAGTTAACTATTTAATTCTAGAAGATAAATCATGCAATTCCAGTGCCAAAGTCTAAAATTCAAGATAAATGGGCCAAGATCCACTCCAACTGGGTCAAGCTCAGCTCCACAAGCCAGCATTTGGCAAGGCCACAAACAGTCCATGGGTATTTTACACAATTGGGCCAGGCCAATGTGCATTCCAAAGTCCAACGAAGGCCCAAGTTCACAAGCCAAGTTCAAGTCCAAGATAAGTAAGCCTAAGATGAAGTCCATGAGTTGAGGTCCAAGTCCAAAGTCCAATTGCTACATGGATCATGTTCGAATTTCACCTAAGTCCATACCCAAATTAACCATGGCCAAAATCCATAACCCTAATTACCTCTCTCCTCCATTCCAATTTCATATCCACACCATCTAATCTCCATCTTAAATCTTAACCCTCCATCTCATGCATTAAAATTAGGACTAACCTTAGATCCATCTTCATACCAACCCATTCATGCATTAACATTAGATCTAGACCATCCAACTCATCCATCATCTAGATTTACCTTAGGATTATATCCATCCATACATCACCTATTCATCTATCCAATTAGATCATCCATCAATCATTTAAGCCATTAGATCTTAGGACATTACATCAAACCATCCCCATCATTAGGAAAACCCTAGAGCCTCCACATTCATCCACCACATATATAATTTGCACCAGATCTAGGCCATTCATCATATCATCTATCCATCTCCACCTTTGAATCCAAACCCTCCATTAGATACCTTACCATTTATATAATTTAATTTAGCCAATTAACCCTAGAACCATTAGATTTAACCCAATCCAATCTTAGCCATCCATTCACCAAACCATAAGTTAGAGCAACTTGAAACTCAAGTAGCCTCCATTCACCCATGCATTGTCACCACCCTATCCATCCAACACACACTCCATACGATTTTAGCACCTAAAACCTCTCCATGCACTTAGACAAAAAACCATCTAGATACACTCCTAAGATCCCTACACACCTTATTACCACAATCTTCTATGTCACATATGATTTTCACAATCCAAATCCATCCCATTCAAATTTCACCCCTAGTCAACTCTCCATATTATCTCATTATCATCCATCCATCCATTCATCTCAACTTTTAATCTCATCCATCCATTTTGCATTGCATTAAACAAACACTAATCCTAATAGCCAAATTCGAAATTCACCTTCCCAAATCCAATTTCTAATATATCTCTCTCCTTGCTTGCACTCCACTCCAAGCCACCTACACACACCAAATTCGTGTATACCATGTTGAACCCTAACCTTTTGCAACTTAAAATCCCAACCACCCAATTCCAATAAGATCTAATCCAAGCCATTCATAAATCACTCAAACCAAGATTTAATCATAGGCATCCATCATTTCCTTGAGCCTATAAATACACCATTACCCCAAAGCCAAAACTCGAATTTGACCTGGAACTCAAAAGGACCTAGAGGCTGGAAAATACAATGAAGACAAGGAGCATACACGAATTTTGCAATTGAGGAATTTATTTTATTGTCTTTCAAGTATTTTATTCTAACTCTTGTACTTGAATTCTTTCATTTAATAAATAAGAGATGATGTACCTTTTAGAACCCAGAAAAGTCTGATTATTCAAGTTGTCTTTTATGCTTTCTTTAATTTATAATTTGCATTCTTTGTTTAGTTAAAGTCTTAGGTTGTGAATGTTAAAGCTAAGAACCAAAAATTTAATTAAATAAAAGTTTATGAATTTTAATTAAATGGTGTAAATCAATTCTTGAATTCTATGCTTTGAATTTCAAATCTAGGTTTCTTATCTATTTATTCATTTTGGGCAATGAGAAAAGAATTTGATAACCACTTTTAAATAATGCCTTTATTTATTCTGTCATTTAAATTATTTGTCAATGTATTCCCCGACTTTAATTACATTAGTCACTTTGTACGTATGTTGTATACAAGATGTTCAATTTATGTTTTTATTTATTTCTTATATGTTCATTCTTTAATTCATTTAACAAATTAATCCCTCACCAAAAGATTTTTTAACTAGGATTGTAAATATACTATTCTAATCTTGAACTTTGCAACTTTAATTAAAGATGAGACTACATATTCATGATTCACACTTTAAAAATAAAATGAATTAAAATGATGAGATTCACAAGTTAAATAAAGTTTTATGTTCACTTGATTTTTCCAAATAAATGTATTTTATTTCAAATCTAAGTTAATTCATGTTTCTCAAAATTACATCATTTTAAAGGTGCTAATTTAATTTAAACATATATTTTGTGATTTCTTGTGGGTTTAACCTTACACTCATATGCTATACTTTTAATTGGTTCGTACACTTGCAAGATTATAAATTTAAAACTTTGCATAATTTTCATATCAACAGTACAAATCTTTTGGGATGGACTGGGGATTATGTTTGCTTTTGATAGGTTATGTGCACATGTGCGATTTGATTTGTGAGTTGAGATGCATGGGATGGGAGCATATATCATGTCATCATTGCATATCATACTTTGATATTATAGTTTGATTTGATATGAGATGAATTCCATAATGCTTGATTTCTTGATGTTATAGAACATTGTATAGTTTGTTATCTTCACTGGACATGTAGCTCATACCTTTACGTTACAGGAAATCCATTGGAGTTAAGGATTTGGTGAAGCTCAGAAGTAGATTTCAGGAAACTTGTTAGAGTTGTTAAACCGAGACTTAGATATTTTATAACTTTAGAACTTTAAGACTCCTTTATTGGGATTTGAGTATATAAGACACAATATGTGTCAATCTGATTTACTTAAATTTGATATTTATCGTGTTGTACTTTTGTTTCCAACTTTATGTTGGGGAAGCTTTTAGGTGTTTATTTGGATCTTAATTTTAGTTGTGTGAATGTGAGATTAGATCTTCTATTTGTCATATAGTTTGAGGCGTAATCCTGCATGGGAATGATGTACATTTGACAAGGCAATTTTATTGAGATATTCTGCACTCTGATTAGATTGAAATTATTATTTGAAATGGTTGAAAAAAATGAGCCATGGATTTCGTTATTCCCACTATTGGATTGTGTTCGATTCCTGTAAGACTCCGTTTGTTGCTATTGAATGGGCGGGTCCTTATAGTATGATACCATTTGTAACGACTCGACTCCCTTACACGATATTGTCCGTTTTGAGCCCACGAATCGGCACAGATTTGCTTTAGGCCTTGGCCCACTTGACCATGTCGAAAAGGCCTCATGATGGAGATGGTCTCCCCCTCACTTAAATCTCATCTCTCCGTACCCATCTGGGTGGGCGTTCACAGAGAATGATGAGGGCATGTACCCGATGATTCACATTCGGTGGATTGCTAGCAGACTTGGATCACATGGAGAATTGAATTGGCTTCCATGACCTAATAAGCTCAATCCACCAAGCCCAAATTCATCCAGGCCTATGATTAAGACAATCATTGTTGGACTCCGTCTAATAATCCTAGTTAGTTTGTTAGGCCAAGCCCAATGGCCCAATAAACTCGAATGACTTAGTTTAGCCTGTAAATCCAAGCCCATACCTTAAAAAAGCTTGATCTGTATCCAAGCTCACTCCTCAAAGCCCATTCTCTAAACTCTCTCCTACAGTGCCAAGTGTCTGGTGGAGAATGCACAGAGCAAAAAGAGAGAGAGTGAACAGACAAGAAGATGAAATAGAGAAATAGAGCATGGAGAGAAATTCTCCATGCTTTAGGCGGATTTGACATGGAGGACGAGTCTTGGAGAGAACTATCTCTCTCTAATTATCTCTCCTATCTTTTAGTTTTCCCTTTTTATTTGTGTTTTTTTTTTAAAATAAATCCTAGCCGTAGATTAGGATGATGTGGTTAGATGGACGATTCCTATTGGTTGTTTGTTGTAGGCATGGATCACTTATACATGAGGTTGGTGATCCTTGCATATTTGTAGGATTTCTTAAGACAATAATTTCCTGTTTGGTGTGGCTGACCAGGGCATGGATATATAGGACATTTATCATATTTTCTCCTATAAATTGATGTACAATTTTTGAATTAAGACAATTGAATATTTTATAGGAAAAAAAGACTCTTGGAGTTGACAAGTGGATTCACACTGGACTTAGGCCCTTGGACCGGAATCCAAGTTTTTGCAAGTAAGTCTTGGTGATTATAATTCAATTATTGTTTTATGATTTTTAGATTAAGACATTCATCGCATCTCTTTAATCTCTCTCAATCATTCTCTACTTCAAATCAACTGAATTAAATGAGACTGTAATTTAGACTCCATAAAATATAGTTGAATTCCGGATTCTTGTATTTTTTTCGGTTCATGTATTACTTAGCAAAACTCCAGCCAAGACAAAATCTATTTACGAATCGTAATTGGCTACAGGGGTCTTTCAGGGGCCATACTTTGAAATTGCTCGTCTATGGTGGATTTTCACAAATTCAACTCTAGGCCTACATCAGGGTGACACAAGTGGGCAAAGCCAGCTCAATTATAGATTCAGTCAAAATTTTGTAATTGAAATCTTTGGTCTAGATTCAAATTAAATAAATTTTTTAAATTATTAATTAAATAAAATTTTATAGTGCATAAAAGGCAACTTAAGGTCCGCGTATTCCATGCTTTTAACATAGGGCAAGTGGCAAGTCAAAGTCACAAGACACAAGTCACAAGTGATTGGATTCAAAGAAGTTTCTTTTGACAATGGCATATTTATATGGAATAATTATAATGCCGATATTTCTCTTTGAATTATAAGTTTTAGCTTATAAAAGTAATTTTTTAACTTCAATAACAATGATAATTCTGTGATTTTGTAAATAGTGAAAAATTTGGGTAAAATTATTGCAGAAAGCAGACTTAATAACTCTTAGTTCAGTTTTGTAAATTTTTCCGATGAAAAAATAAAGTGATTTTTTTTAATGAAAATATATTTAGTTACCAAAAGCATATTATCACACTTTGTTCAGATAATTTGATATTTTGCCAATTCAAAGTGGCAACACCCTTCATTGGATTCTTTCCACGCTAAAATAATGAGGAGATGGTCGGAGGCCTGAAACTTCCAAGTCAAGATGGTGCATTAATTATATGGACGGTCCTGATTGACGACCAGTTCGCACTAATTAAAGGTCCTGATTGAAAGATTGATTCCTGTGACACTAAGCGGTTGATTGTACGTCACTATCCTAATTGAGTATGTCAATTTCTCAATGTGGTTGACTTTTGGTCTGAGTATTAAATCCACGTTACTGGAGTTGCAACTTACATTAGAGTTGAATTCTAATTTTCTTTATAATTGAAGTCTTGAGGCCTCTTCGGCTGCCTTCGGTGCGAGGGGTAAATTTTAGAGAAGTTATTTGGAATTATTGAGTAGGGATTATCTTTGAATACAGGTTATTCTTATTTAAGTGTTACTTTTATCTCGTTGATAATTATATAGGTAAAGTTAAAATTTACTTTAAGAGAAAAAAATCCTTATTTTATAACTGTAAGAAAGAGTAATTTGACATATTAATAATTTTATGAGAATTAATTATTTTTATTAAATCTATGTAATATAAAAAATAAAAAAATTATGAAACATAATTATTAATTCATCAATTAAAAAATATTTTAAAATATTTTTACTCTACAGGTGTAAAGAGGAGGTAAAAAGGGATAAAGAAGGGTAAAAAAGGACAATAGTTTTCTAAAAACCCTCATGTTCTAAAGGGTTTTCAAAATGGAAGGACGAGGGATAAAAATTTGAATTTTTACCCTCACTTCTCCATTATCAAACAAGGATAACAGGGAGTTACCTCCATTATCCCCCTTACGTCCATCCAAACTCAGCCTTTGAGAATTCAACTAATCTTTAGTGTATGTGCAAACCTTCTTACTCACACGCATCGAATAATTCTAAGAGGAGTGACCCTTTAAGATGAGTTGAATTCTAATTGAAAACTTAAATCTAGTTGAATCAGAACAATTTAGATTAGGATTAAATTCTTCAATTAGAACTGGATTCAAGACTTAGGTTGAATCAAACACAACTTGACACAATTCAATTTGAATTTGTATTGTGTTTATGTAATAATATAATTGATTCATTTTTCGTAAAATTAGGCTCTGGAAGAGTTAATTTGTAAGTTATTAGCAATTTACCAATCTTTCTGTATGACAATAAGAGTAAAGCTTTAAATGAAGCTTTGAAAATAAGAAACGAGCAACATCTGCACTTGTATTATCAAGTGCAACAGGTTGATGTGAAGCATTGTATCTTGTTGGCTTGTTGCCATCATTATTATTAAAAGCCAACACCTTATCTATTTAAATTTTGATTTTTTCATTTAACTCTACCACAAACAATAAAGTCAACCACTCTATATTATCTATTTGTTTTTTCTTGTCTCCTCTTTTACGTTTTTAACGGTCCACTTCTCTTTATACCTTCCATTTGCAACATTTTTAACTCCATATATTAGGTGCCACCTCTGATGTTCTACTTGTATTATCAAATCACCTTACACAAATTTCAGTTATTTTGTCATTTATTAAAGTTATTTTTAAATTATCCATAATATAATTATTTTTAAAATTATCTTTTAGTATTAATCCACCCATTCAACCTAGTATACACATTTTTGTCACTGTGACTTTGTTATTAGTGTTTAATAATTCCAATCGAATTTGTCAATTTGCTTAAATCTAAGCCTAACCTTGTCAAACCTAACCCAAAATTGGGTCTGTATTCTAGTTGGTTTTGAATTAACTTTCTTCAATTGAAAATTGGACTGGACTGAGTTTGATTTGAAGGTAAACGAAATTGAACAGAATTCAAGTTGAGGTCAACTCATCCCTCAACTCCTCCATTTCAAAGTACCTTATGTTGGCAGCATCAAGTGGCAACTGGGTTGTATTTAGATTAACATCGTTCTTTTAATTGGAGCTACTCTTTTAGTCAGAAAGATCCTGTTAATTGGAGTTTAGTCAAGAAGTTAATTGGAGTTACTCCTTAATTGGAGGTACTCATTTAATTATGAAGCTTCTTTTAATTGGAAATTACTTTTTTAATCAAGAAGATCCTTTTAATTGGAGTTAATCTTTTACTGGTCATGTGAGACCTACCTAACTCCAATCGCATTCTTTTTGCTCAAATTCACTGTCTAATCTAGCCTAGTTTTGAGTTAGAATCCCATAATATATGGATATCTCCACTCTACATTGAAAATAGAAGTAAAAAAATTGTATCGCCGGTTAAGCTTGTATTGGTGACACGGTTTCTCTCTCCTCCATTTTTTGTTTTTATGAAAAAAATAGAAAAATTACAGAATTTTCAGAAAGTCATGGGCTTCAATTCTATCTAATTGTATCATTCTTTACTAGACATTTAGATATCAAAATGGCGTTTTCAAGTTACGAAATCAATATTTTCAAATATTTTTTTTTTTTAGAAAAATAGCCAAAAATCATAAAAATGGAAAATAAATTGTAGTAATTTTCTGTCAAGTTATTGATGTAGTTAATTAGTACAAAATTACTATTACTTGAATATTCAATAAAATTTGCTAAAAATGAGGAAAAAAGGGATTCAAATGGAAATGATCTTGTGAAAATAATTTCATGTATAAAAATAACTAAAAATAAGCAATGAAAGATATAACAATGAATGTATAAGGAAAATAATGAAATGCATTTAATATAATTAATTTATGATAAACCATTTGCATAAATATAATGCTAATGTATAATTTCTTGAAATATCTTCTCCGTTTTATTAAATCCAAAACTCTAATAGAAATATAAATACCATTCCATATAAATGAGATATGATTTAATAAGGACTAAAATAAATCCAAAAATCTTTATAAATACAAGGCTAATTTGTGGATCTTTGAATAAATGTTTAAATCAATATGAAAATCTTTAAATAAATCTGAAAATCTCTAAGTAAATTTGAAATGAATAAAATGAATGGCTAAAAACATAAAAATTCAAGAATGAGGCATAAAACAATGAATAATAAATGAAACCAATGAAATGGTACAATAAAAAAATTACAAATAAATAATGAGACATATAACAATGAACAATAAATGACAGACTGCATTTCATGAATATGTACTTGTGTAGGCGTCAAGCCTGTATAATGCGTCAAAAATGCTTATACCGAGTACGTGAAGTCGATTCTGACGTAATAAGATAAAAATTTATGATTATTATGAATTGAGTTAAGTAAATTGAAAATATCTATGCTCAAGAAATTAAATAAGTGAAATAGACGGACAAATGGTTAGGTGGATTAGACCATAAGTTCTGAGGAGGTGTGAATCTAAGGTCCTGAGTGATATGCAGGGGTCAAAATATCGGCTGATACTGCGCGTATCGGCCGATATAATTTGGATATGACCGAATTTTTTACCGAATTATCGGTCATGATATCGGCCGAATTTTAAAAATTCGATTTTTTTTATTTTTTTTAAAAAGCCCCTTTTTCTAAAAAAAAATAGCAGACAAGAATGGAAAGAGAAAAAAGAAAATATGGAGAAAAGATTGAAAAAAAAAAATCGCACACCTTTCACAGCATCTTTTCTCTTCTTTCTCGTCTTTCTCTTCTCCGTTGATGGGAAAAATACAGAGAGTGGCGGCGGCTGCTAGGGTGCTAGGGTTTAAGAGAGAGAGTAAAAGAGAAGAAGGGTATTAAAACATGAGCATTAGGATTTTTAAGTGAAAACCCATTTGACAAAAAGTAACTCTCGTGAGCTGCATAATGTGTGTACTCAAAGTTATTTTCAAATTGTGTACTTGATAATATTCTCTTCTAAAATTTTAAAGTTATTTTTTAATCACTATGTATTTCTAAAATTTCTCAAATTGAATATCCGGACTAATTACGATAACCTGATAAAAATACTTTAACACTTAAAGGTCTTTTGACACTCCTAAATATTTAAAATACAGTATTTTACAAATAAGGGTATCCCTAGGGTATGCCGAAAACACATTTAGGAGTGTCAAAAGAACTTGAAGTTTTAAAGTATATTTATCAAGTTATCGTAATTAGTTCGGATATTCAATTTGAGAAATTTTGAAAATACACGATGCTTAAAAAATAATATGCATAGTGTATTAAATAATAAAATCTCCTTTAAAACTTTAAAGTTATTTTTTAATCACTGTATATTTTCAAAATTTCTCAAATTGAATAGCCAAACTAATTACGATAACCTGATAAAAATACTTTAAGACTTTAAGATCTTTTGACTTTCCTAAATGTGTTTTCGGCACACCCTAGGGATACCCTTACTTGTAAAATACTATGTTTTCGGCACACCCTAGGGATACCTTAACTTAAAATAATACTCATTGACTAAGAAAATAAATTATAAAATTATTTCTACAAATTTTCCTCATTTATATCATTTTCCTTATAATTTTCACAATTTTATTACTAATTATATAATTTTCCATTATCGTAACTTAAAAAATATATTAGAAGATGTAAATGTCCGATATTTTATGAAAAAATTACATATTCAATAAGCCCATAATTATCTGCATTTACTGTAATTTTTTTGGAATTTTTTTTTTTAAAAAAAAATGTGTAGGAGAGAGAAAAAATTCAGCCGATATATTGGCCGAACCGATATATCGGCCGATATTAAAAATCGGTCGGAATCTCGGCCCGGGGAATTTTTCTACCCATGGTGATATGTGAACGTCGTATTTCTGAGACTGGGGCACTATCGAGAGGGATCCTGACATAGAGATCGGGGAGCAGCACATTCGATTAATTTTTTGTGGGGGGACTTCTTTATAATAAAATACAATCATAAGTTCATAATAGTTTAACAAGTAGATAAGTGAAGCAATAACATAAAGAAAGACATTGTCATGATCACTCATGAAGTTGGCCTCGGGAGATGAGAGCCTGCGAGCATGATACGTGTCAACACTAACACATGTTTGGTTCTTGCAAATGTAAGAAATTGAAGAGATTAACTTCTAAGAATGAAATAACAGAATAGAGGTCATTAACAAATGAAATAATAACTTTCAAAATAAACAATATATACAATTTTTTTGAGTAGTTAAACAATATATGCAATTGAAACGTGTAATAATTACCTTTGCATCAATTTCGAGTTAATCAATAATCATTCCGTCCAATATTTGATGCAGTGGGTAGGATCTGATTTTATTTTTTATGAGTATATAAGAAGTCCATCTTAAGAGTTTGCCTAGGACCCTTAAAATCTCAGGACTGGCACTGAATATGACCCGATGTTCCATATTGGCCGCTCCATTGAGTTCTTGAAAATCTTGATACGTATTGATGGATACCTTAATATGAGATTGGAAGTGAGATTACATCCGATGAATACTGAAAACTTATAAATCAAGCAAAGCTGGAGATAGAAATTCTGAAAACTTAAATTCTTTCATATCAACAAGCAGTGTTTAAAAACAGAAGAATATATCGACATGACCGCATGCAAACAAGTTGGCGTCAAAATCATTCCCGGGTGGTCGTTCAATAGCTTGCTGATCAACAAACCCCAGTCGTAAATATCTATTTTCTTCCTTTTTTCATGGAGAATCTCCACTTTTCACTTTGCACATATCCCAATCAATAATGATAGTATAATCTTAGGGTTCAAACTTGGGCGGATGAGGTCGGATTTTAATAAATCAAACCCAATTCATATTAAAAATTATTGAACCCGACCCGAATTGTTCACTCAGATTGCTCAACTCAACCCGACACAAATTGTTGACTCAACTCAACTGGAGTTCTGGTCCAACTCAACCCGAGTTCTATATTAAAAATTTTGAGTGGGTCAAGTCATGTCACTTTGGGTTTTTTTCTTTAACCCAATTCAACCTAATTTTAAAA